>CM075809.1:24202717-24519619 GCA_037975025.1 Excoecaria agallocha | reverse complement strand
GTCATAATTAATTTCTCCCATTTTATAACTTCAAATTACTTCAAATTTAATTTCATTATTTATATCATATTAAAAATAGGATATACTTAAAATTTCAGCCCAATCGAAGTTCATTTCGGATCCAATTCAATTTTATCGGTCCGATTTAATATTACCAGTGTTACTGAAAAATTTACTTTTTGTTACCAAAATAATATACATATTATTTTAGGCATTTATATAATTTTTGATAATTTTTAGACTTCATTTGCTATTTTTAATAGTCAAAATGATAAAAAATCAATTAAAAATTCTAAGCCCTATTTATCTCGATTTTCGTGCTTTTAGCTTTTAGAGGTCTATTTGACCTCAAATTCACTTTAAATTTCAATTCTGGACTCCCCGTGACTAATACTTTCCGATAATCCAATAAAATATTTTTCACTTCCAGGGAAAATTTTTAGCTCGAAAATACTATTCACTATCAGAAAGTACTGTTCACGATTAGCCAGACGTTGAGGCCATTACAAATTTCACTAAAAAACTATCCACATTAAACTTATATTGTAATGACTTAACTAAGAAAGAATACAAGTGATTATGAAGAAATCAGATGAATAAAGCAAGATAACTTAAAATAAGATTATCATTCTAAGCATTAAAATTATCTTGTTAAGAAAAATCCAATACTTAGCATAAAAATCTGATTTTAACCCCCTAGATGTCTATTAAACTCTTTTTCAAGCAAATTTAACTTTCACCTATTCTTAGTTTTAACTTCTCTTAATCTTAACTTACCTTAATTAACACGCAATTATATCTAGTTAGAAAATAACCATGCATTAACACAAGTAAACTAACCTAAGAACATACATGTCAATAGTTAAACAAAAATCAATTATTAACCAATAATTCAATAAGTTAACAACCAAAATCTAGATAATCGATGATAAGACTTTGCTCAAAACTAAGAAATAATAAAGACTTGTATTAAATTAAGCACAAACTAAGTCATAACAATATAGAGTTAAGGATTCAAATATCCTTTAGCAAAAGTACAAGAACTACTCACACTTCATCTTGAAAATTGAAGAAAATAAATAAGAGAAAGCAATACAAATTCTTCGAATTACAACTACTCTTGAAGACTTCAATCGTAGTTTCTAATCTAAGTGCAAAACGAAAAACAAACTAAAATTTTTAATTGGTAAAAACTATCCTCTAAAACTGATGTCCCTTGCTACTTTTATAATCTCAAACTGGAAGAAATTCATCTGCTAAAAACTTCCCAAACCAAAATATTTTCCAACTGGCAAGATTTCCTAAAATAGTAAGAATCAGAGTTCAATTCGGTTTCAAAGACTGGGCTCAGTAGAGTGACATTTCACTCCACCGAGTGAAACTCCTCTGTCCCTAGTATTTTTGGGTCACTTGGTAGAGTGAGGATGTCACTCTACTGAGTGGTGTTCTCCTGCATGCTACCTCCTTTTGTCTCACTCGGTAGAGTGGAAATTGGCTCCACTGGTTGATTGCTCTCTGAACTGATCAAAGCTCTCTTTCTTTTCCTCTTTAAGCCACTTGGTAGAGTGAGGATGTCACTCCACCAAATGGTGCTCCTCTGAACTAACAATGAAAGCCTTCAATTGCTAAACTTACACCATAACCCTTGTAAATTCTTCTTTTCTTCAAATAAGCACCTAAAATAGCAAATTTCTCAATTAAGACCTCAAATTGCAAACTTAACAAATTAAACATCGAATTAACCTAAATACTACTAAATTAACACACTAAGCATACTAAAAACATACTAAAATTCACACTTATCAAATATCCCACACTTAATCTTTGCTTGCCCTCTAGCAAATTTGAACAAACCAACTCCTCAAAATTATCAAACTTCAAATAAGAATTAAGCATTTCAAAACCAAGTTTAACAATTAATAAGATCACTTAACAAAATCTTAACTAGAATAAATTTCAAACAAGACAATATGAATTAGTTTTCTTGTGTGTGTGCAAGACCAAAATACTTTAAGTACTTTCAAAAACAAAACACCAGTGCAAATATATAACCAAGCTTAGAATGAATGTACACTTAAGAGTACAATTGGTTTCGCGCTTGAAACTCTAGAATCACTATAAGCCTCTCATTTAGCACCGAAACCCGAAAGTTATCTCCGCTAAACAACTTAAAATCAAACTTAGAATCACTTAGGTCTTAATTGAGCTGTAATGGGGTCAAGGTGATGGTTGACAAAAAATAGATAAAGGATAATAAAAAAGAATAGTCATTCTAATTTGAATAAACCAAAACCTTCAAAATTGCAATCACTAAACACAACCCTTTCTTAAACTCATAAAGTAAAACCAAAAATAAAGCTGAAATTCCTCTTTAAATGCCTTATTTGAAAAAAAAACCAACTATTCTTATACTGGTAAAAACCCCACACTTAATATTTTGCCTCGAATGCTAGCTTTTATTCTTCTTCTTTTTTTTCTTTTCCTTTTTTTTACTCTTTCTTCTTTTTCTCTTTCTTTTTCCTTTTCCTTTTTTTTTATGAAATAGCTTTATTGAAGGCAATATTGGTTTTCCAAGGAGAATTACAAGGCAAATTAGCACAATTACTTGACTTCATTTCACAAACCTTTGCTAAACACTTCATTACACCCTTTGAAATTTTCGATTCCTTTTAATTTATCCAATTTTTAGAGTGGCTACTCTTAAAAAGGTGAGGCAAAATCTATTTAGGCTAAATGGTTACTTTCATAAGTGTAACAAGAAAATTGAGATGGCACGCCTTTAACATGCCTCATTAGGCTCAAAGTGGCTTAACAAAGGTAAATATATAAATAAGGTAAGAAATAAGTCTTTTTTATGGTTAACAAGAAAAATTATGCCTATATCACTTTCTAATATTAATTGAGTTGCTTTTGTACTTTAAAGGATTATAAGAAAGGTTCTAGTGTTCTAAAATTTCTTGCTTAATCATTCAATACATTGGTTTTTCTCTAAGTTCAAAAACTGGTCTATAGTGCTCAAAAAGTAGAAACTAACAAATATTTGCCAAGTTGAATGTTAAACTAGTGAAAAAATTCATTAAGCAACATATTTGTTCTAATGCTAAACTAAGAATTTTGAAGCATGCATATTCTAAGTTTAAGTTCAATAAGTTTAATTTTGAGGATAACTGGGGTAAACTAAGTTTTAATGTAGGCTAAATGATAAAATGAACAACTATTGAAATAACTAAAACAAAAACACACACTGCTAACAAAGACTAGCTAGCATTAAGATTACTAGTACTTAAAATGAGATTACCAAGTTACTACTACAGACAACATAAATAAAATTTCAAAACATAAACATAAGCATAAGTGTTTTTATGAAAAGGAGAATTAGATTTTACTTCTTGAATCTAAGCAAAATTGAGCTTAGAGAAGCTCTACCTCACTCTCAAAAATTTGTTGTCCTCAGCAAAACAAAATGCAGCTCAATCCAATGGTAGGGGCGGTGGTGGCCAACATATCCAAAAGTTGGTGGTGAACTGCTCAAGATTTTGCTTCACTTCAAGTATATAATCTTGCAATGTGTCTATCCTACCCTTCAGTCTATTCATCCTATTATTTATTTGAGTTATGAAAGCAAACATTTGAGCCAAAAGCTCCTGTGTTGGAGGTGCTTGACCATCAGGCTCTGGTGCAGCTTGTTCCTGTTCAACTTAATCTTCATCTTCGTCTCTATTTCTCCCAACAATGATTAGGTACAAATACTCCGCCCTATTAGACCAATGCTTCCATGGCTTTTTGACCAAAATCTTCATCCATGTCAATATGGCATGATCTATAAAAGATACCTTTCCAAGGGATCCCCTCATATCTATATATCCCATTGCTTTTGCCATTATGGTTGCAATCCAGCCTAGAGAGGTTGCTTTAATTTTACTACTCATTCTCTGTAACTCTACTATTTTCCTACATAGGTGGACTACCCCATTGTTCTGTATGCCCTCAACCATACATCTTAACAACATATATTCTTCAGCATTAATAGCCCCTGGACTGCCAATACAACTAAAAAAAGTAAGCAATAAACACCTGTGAAGAATTCGAAGGACATGACTACCTAAGCCACGAGCCTTGAGCTTGCTCGACTTATACTGTACTAGATGCAAAGAATCTCTGATAAATTTCCAATTTTCTTGCGTTGTAGCATTAGGTAATTTAACTATTCTATCATCAAGAAATCCTAATTTTTTACCAAACTCTGGAAAAAAGCATGTAATGAGTCTTTCTCCCTAGTTTGAAACTAACTGTGCCTACATCTTGCTCATCTTCATATGACAATGTGAATGACGTGAAGAATTGTAGTGAAAGTATGGGTGTACTTATAGGTGCTTTTTAATGAATTGTTCCCACCCAATTGCTCTAATCAAAGGGAATACCTCATCCTATAAATTTCCATCCAAAATATTCCATCCAAAATATCAAGGAAGAATTCCTTCAAATACACTGGCTTGATAATTTGCTTGCTTAAAATATTCATATAATTCGGCCTTGTCCTCATCAATATATGCTGGAAGATGTTTTCTAAATAAGCTTGATGCTTCACCCTTCTTTGATTTAGAAGCCGCTGGGTAAAAAAAATAAAACCAACCAAGTAAGTGTCAATGAAAATTTATAATGCCATCATCATGTTGAAAAGACACATGCAACATTTAGCTCAATTCCTCAAATTGTAATGCATGAAATTCATATAAACTAAATGTAAATAAAGTGTAAATGAAGTAAGAAGTAAGAAATAGATACATGAACTTGTGAGAATGATTTAAAAAGACTATATATAAGACAATGGAAGCACAAATTTAGTACAAAGTCTTTAATGCATTTTATCGAGCAAGTTATATGCACAACTTTACCAAGCTAAATGACATGGAATCCGAAACTTTAACAACCCAAAAATGAATAAGCAACATTGCATCACGACACCAAACACATGCATAATTACAAATATCAAGAATACTAAGCATTAGAAGCAAACTAAGTGAAGGAAAACTGCCCACTTTAAACGAATAACCCAAGCTTTAATGCCAAAAATAAATGTATTTGAAACATTTAAAATCATGAAATCACTTACTTGATATAGAAGAATGAAGTAAACTGAAGTGATTTACAAGAAACAAAAATTGATGGCTCGATTCGGTGGAGTGGGATTCGGGTTTGGGAGAGTGAGAGCAAAAGAAAGGAAGATAAAATGGGATATTTGGTGGTGTGGTGGGCAAATGGGGTTTATAAATGAGGGACTTGGTAGGATAAGGGACACCACTCTGTGGAGTGGGATAACCTACTCTACAAAGTACTTACCTACTGTATGGAGAAAAGAAAAACATTAAGAAAATTAGTTAAGGTAAAAGGGACATTCGGTGGAGCACTTTAGGCAACTTGGTGGAGTCACTTAAAGCCACTCGATGGAGTAGGGAAAGCCACTCTCATGACTGCAAACATTCTGGATTGAAAGAGTAAAATCAAGAAGAAAACAAGCCAAAGCACCAATAGTCCCATTTGATGGAGTCATGAAAGAATCGGTGGAGTTACTTAGGCCACTCGGTGGAGTGGGAAACCACTCTGCGGAGTGATAGGCCCCTGTACTAAAAAAAATGTAGAGATTCAATTTTATTTTTAAGCACAAGATTTCTATCATTTGTTTGAACTTGAGCTTCACCTAATTCTTAGACACAAAATTTCTTGTAAACTCCTTGTTGACATGAAACAACTCTTCCTCACTGAAATCAAATTTAATTTAATGCCCTCTACTGCAGACAAATCAAATTGCCATTAATTCTAAAGTGGACACAACTCATTGCGAAATTAATCCATGCATTTTGAACCAAGAAAAACTTGCTCTTTTCTTCATAAAGCACTTGATAAAACTAAAAAAAAAAAGAAACACTAACACTCACAAAACAAAAATTGAACAAATTAAAACAAATTAAGGCAAAATTAAATTAAAGCAAACTAAAGGGAGAAAGAATGTAGTTCTGAGTTTAGCAAGTCTTCAGCTAGACTTATTGAATCCTTTGCTAATTTTTAAACACCATTGTTGCTTTAACAACCTCTACCGTCCCACCATGATATGGCTTCAAACGGTGTCCATTCACTTTATACTCTTGCCCATCTTGCAGACTCTTAATAGTCATCACACTGAATTCATTACTAGATAAAACTTGATATGACCCAAGCCATCTTGATTTGAGTTTACCTGGAAAAAATCGCAGTCTACTGTTATACAATAAAACCAAAATGCCAGGAAAAAATTCTTTAAATTTTAGTCACTTATCATGCCATTGCTTCCTTGTAAATGGCTGCATTATCATATCACCACTGTCGAATTTCATCGAGTTCATTAAGCTGTAATCTCCTCTTTTCTCCTACAAATCTTAAATCAAAATTAAGAAATTTTGTTGCCTAATATGCTTTATGTTCTAACTCAATTGGTAAATGACATGCTTTTCCAAAGAGGATTCTAAAGGGAGACATGCCTATAGGGATCTTAAATGCAGTTATATACACCCAAAGAGCTTCATCCAATTTATGAGACCAATCTTTTCTTAGGCTATTAACTGTCTTTTCTAAGATTGATTTTAATTCCTTATTAGACACCTCTACTTGCCCATTTACTTGAGTGTGATATGGGGTTGCTATCTTGTGCTTGACACCAAATTTTCTAAGCAAAGGTTTAAATTGATAGTTAATAAAATGCTTGCTCCCATCGCTTATAATGGCTCTTGGTGCTCCAAATCTAGTGAAAATATTTCTCTTAATGAATTCAAAAACAACTTTACCATCATATGTCCTAGTTATTGCTTTTACCCACTTACTTACATAATCTACGATAACCAGAATATATTCAAATCCAAATGAATTTGGAAATGGCCCCATAAAATCAATACCCCAAACATCAAAAATTTCTACTTTTAGTACATTATTCATGGGCATTTCATCCCTTTTTGAGATATTTTCTACTCTTTGACATCTATCACATAATTCAATAAAAGATTTAATATTTAAAAAAAGAGTAGGCAAAAAAAAACTTGATTGAAGAGTTTTTTGTACCATGCGATTTGGTCCATGGTGACCTTCAACTTTTTCTCCATTACATTGCCTCATAATATCTTCTTGCTCTTCCTCTAGAACACATTTTCGAAGTACTTGATTCGAGCAAATTTTGATTAAATACGGATTATCCCAAAGGTAATGCTTTGCATCTACTTGAAGCTTTTTCTTTTGCTGACAAGTAAAATCTTTTGGAAGATAACCTCCTGCAAGAAAATTAGTTATGTTAGCATACTAAGGAACCAAATTTTCACAAGCATAAATAGCACAAATACGTTTATCGGGAAATAAGTCAGAAATTTCTCCCTTTTCAATATTAGCATGATCCATTCTAGATAGATGGTCTGCCACATAATTTTTAGCTCCTTTATTGTCTTTAATCTCCATATCAAATTCTTACAAAAGCAAAACCTATTTAATAAGTCTCTGTTTGGAATCTTTCTTTGTTAAAAGTTGCCTCAATGCTGCATAATCTGACCTCATCGTGACCTTGGAACCAAGTAGATAAGGTCTGAATTTTTCAAAAGCGAAATACAATTGCCAATAACTCTTTTTCTATGGTTGTATAATTCATTTGAGATCCGGTGAGAGTATGACTGTAACACCCTTATTACTCCTAACATTGTTCTAGCCTATGTCTTATCGAAACAATGTTAGGATTGATAAGGGCATTTTACAAAAATTTGGCAATTTTAGGTCAGCGATTAATAGAAGTTATAAATGAAAGGAGTTTGTTATGTTAATGGAAAAGCTGTTATTGGGTTAAAAAAAATTTTCGACCAATTGCTTAAATCGATAAGACTATTACAGTGAGGGTGTTACAATGACTTGTATAGTAGATAGTATGAAAAACTTTCTTCCTCTTCTGTCCTAAGATTATTCCCATTGCGTAGTCACTAGCATCACACATAATCTCAAATGGTAGGCTCCAATTCGGTGATACTATGATCGGTGCTGTGATTAGCTTTTGTTTCAATAAGTTAAATGTCTTCAAACACTTATCATCAAAGTTAAATACATCTTTTATCAACAAATTAGAAAGTGGTTTATCAATTTTAGAAAAATTCTTAATAAATTGACAATAAAAACCGGCGTGACCAAGGAAACTTCTAATATCTTTAACACTAGTTGGGGAAGGTAATTTGTCAATAACATCAATTTTAGCTCTATTTACCTCAATTCCTTTTTTGAAGATCTTATGTCATAAAACTATCCCTTCTCTTACTATAAAATGACAATTTTCCCAATTAAGAACAATGTTAGTTTCTTTACACCTTTCTAGGACCAATGTAAGATTATTCAAGCAAGATTAAAAATCACGACCATATAATGTAAAGTCATCCATAAAAACTTCAATGAAGTTTTCCATAAAATCACAAAATATAGCCATCATACATCTTTGAAAAGTGGCTGGGGCATTACAAAGACCAAAAGACATCCTCCTATATGCAAATATACCATAAGGACATGTGAATGTGGTCTTTTCTTGGCCTTCTAGGGTTATAGGTATTTACATATACCCCAAATAACCATCTAGAAAATAGTAAAATCTATTCCCTACCAATCTTTCCAGCATTTGATCAATGAATGCTAATAAAAATGGTTTTTTCTAATAGTATTATTCAATCTCCTATACTTTATGCATACTCTCCATCTCATCACTGTATGTGTTGGGATGAGTTCATCATTTTCATTTGTTATTATAGTCATTTTCTCTTTTTTAGGTACTCATTGAACCAGATTAACCCAATTACTATTGAAAATATGATAGATAATACTTGCATCAAGGAGTTTAAGTATTTCTTTTTTCACTACTTCTTGCATAGCAGGATTGAGTCTCCTTTGAGGTTACACTACCGGTTTGAAATTGTCCTCCATTGATATTCGGTGTGTGCAATAACTTAGGCTAATTTCCTTCAGATCGGATGTCTCCTAACCAATTACTCTTTTATGCTTTTTTAGTACTTCAATAAGCATCTCTTCTTCCAAACCTATCAACAAAGAAGAAATAATTACTGGTTTTGCATTTTTCTCTAAAAACACAAATTTTAAATGGAAAGGAAGAGTCTTAAGTTGAGAATTTTCTCCCTTAGGAGGGGATGGTTCATCCTCCACATTTCTTTTTTCAGTGTGTTCTTTCTCTAAATCACATATCAGCTCTTCTTCTCTTTCTTCCATTTCCTCCTCTTTCTTTAGATGCATTAAACACTCTTGAAGCTCATCATCCAAAATAATTTTCTCTTGTTTTGCCTCTACACATTCTTGAATACCATCAACAAAACAAATGGACTCTTTAAAATCATATGAAGGGTGCTTCATCACCTTATTTACATTAAAAATCATTTCTTCCTTATTGAACCTTAAAGTGACTATTTGTCTATGAATATCAATTAAAGCCCTTATTGTGTTCAAAAATGGTCTACCCACTATCAAAGGTACTTTTCTATTTTCTTCCATATCTATAACGACAAAATCAAACAAAAATATAAAATTTTCCACTTTTACCAACAAATCTTCTATAATTCTTTTAGGCCTCTTTACGGATCTATCTGCTAACTGTAGCATTATTTAGGTCTCTTTTATATCTCCTAGATTCAATTTCCTGCAAATTGAATAAGACATTAAATTTGTACTAGCACCTAAATCACATAATGCATAACCAAAAAAAATTCCTCCTAATTTACATAGAAGTGTAAAACTCCCAGGATCCTCTAACTTAGCTAGAATTTTATTTATTAATATTGCACTATAATTTTTAGACAATTGAATTGTTCCTACACCTTCTAACTTTTTCTTATTATTACAAAACTTTTTTATAAACTTAGCATATTTAGGTATGTGTAATAAAACTTCAGCAAATGTTAAATTTATCTGTAACTTTTTAAACATGTCTAAAAATCTAGTTAATTGCTCATTATACTTTTTTTTCCTAGCTAAACGTGGATAAGGTAATTGAGACTCATCAAAGACAGTAGTAACTAACTTTTTCTTACCTTTACCTTTCTTAACAATAGGAGATACCTTATCAGAAATTTTGGGATTAGGAATACTTACCTCCGTTGTTGGTTTCATCACTGTAGAAGAATTCTTACCACTTTCAGTTCCTTGCACCTATTTCCCACTTCTTAGAGTGATTGTTTTGGCTTTCTCCTTTGAATTTTAGTTCACATTAGATGGGAATATTCCTTGGGCTCTACTGGATAAAGAATTAGCAATCTACCCCACTTAATTTTTCAGATTTCTAATAGATGCATCTTGGTTTCTCATTCAAATGTCTTTAGATTTCTACCTAGCTTCTTGGTTAGCTAAAATAGAATTTTGGGAAGCCATGAAACTAGCAATCATTTCTTCTAAATTGGTTTTTTTTTCTTTGTGGGGGTTGTGATTTTTGAAATTCAAGTGGTTGATATGATTGTGATTGATATGTAGAAGGGTAATGTAATTGGCTTTGGTTTTGATATGGTGAGTGATTATTACTATTGGAAGCTAAATTTTGGTTAAAGGGGGCCTTAGGTTGAGAGTTAAATGCTTAGTTCCCTTCTCTCTATGAAAAATTTAGATGGTTTCTCCATCCCTAGTTGTAAGTGTTGCTATAAGTGTTTAAAGTATTTATTTCCTTAACTAAACCTTCCCCATCCTTGATTGCTCCTTGATTTCTTGCAAAAATATTACTTCCATTAGACAACATTGATACATTTTGAGCCTTAAGCTCATTTATTTACTTTAAATATTCCTTTCTCATTGATTCCATTTGTGTATTAAGCATAGTTATCTCATTCACACTATGTACTCCCTGTTTCTTTTGTGTGGCTCTTGAGCTTGGCCATTGAGCATCATTGGTTGTCATCTCATTTAGAAGCAAGAATGATTTTTCAGGAATTTTGTTCATAAAACTTCCATTTGATGCTGCATATAGTAGGGACCTCGTAGCTTGATTCACACCTGTGTAAAAGATATGCATCAGTTGAGAAATAGGAAATTCATGGTGTGTACAACTTTTTAAGAGTCTCCTAAATCTTTTTCAAGCCTCATGGAATGGCTCCTCATAAAACTGCTGAAATTCATTAATATTTTTCCTAATGAGGGCTGTTTTGGTAGGTGAAAATAATTTACAAAAAATTTTCTCTTACATTTGTTGTCATGATTGGATGGATTGATTTGGCAGCATATGTAACCAATCCTTAGCTTTACCAATGAGGGTAAAAGGAAACAACTTAAGTCTAATTGTATCTGTTAACACATATGGGATTTGAACCGTGTTACTAATTTCTAAGAATATATCTAAGTGTTGGGCAGGATCCTTTATCTCCAAACTTGAAAGTTAATTTCTTTGTATCATTGTGATGGTAGCATGTTTTATCTCTAAAGGTTGATGATGAGGTATCCTAATGGTTTTATGTTCTTCATTCCACCTAGGGATTGCATAGTCTCTAATAGTTCTAAGTCTAAACCCATCCCCTTGAGCTTGGTAATTTATGCCTTCTATCTTAAGGTGTGGATCATTTACAGGTAGATCAATATTAGGTAAGTCATTATCATTAAGAGATGGATCTCCTTGTATTCCTTAATTATTCATGATGGCCCTTAATCTTCGAATCATATGATAAGTCCTCTCAATTTTAGGGTCTATAAGCAGGATTGGTCTATCTCTTACCATAAACTGTTGACACCTACAAAAGTAAAAGAATAAATTAAATAAAAGAATAGAAATAGTGAAAAGAAAAGAAGAAACACACAAAAATTCACTTTAAAAATCCAAAAAGTAAACAAACGCCAATTATTTCCCCGGCAACGGTGCCAAAAACTTGACTAATGTCTAGTAAGTATACTAGATCGGCTGGTAATATAGAAAAATATAATTATGACCCTTAAATATCAAACCCAAGGAAAACTTGTGTATATATGAAAGATTTTATATTTTTATAATGAAAACTGTGTGTGAGAGAGAAGAGAGATCCCAAAGCTACTATGATGAAGGGTTAACTAAATTAAAAATAGAAATTTGAACAAACAATTAAAGGTTCAGCAATTGAACTAAAAGCAAGTAAATAAAATTGGTAAAAATCAATATTAAAGACGACTTTCACTAAAAGACTATCCACCTTAACTTATATTGCAATGACTTAACTAAGAAGGAACACAAGTGATTATGAAGAAATTAGATGAATAAAGCAAGATAACTTAAAACAAGATTATCATTTTAAGCATTAAAATTTTCTTGTTAAGAAAAATCCAATACTTAGCATAAAAACCTCATTTTAACCTCCTAGATGTCCATTAAACTCTTTTTCAAGCAAATTTAACTTTCACCTATTCTTAGTTTTAACTCATCTTAATCTTAACTTACCTTAATTAACACACAATTATATCTAGTTAGAAAATAACCATGCATTAACACAAGTAAATTAACCTGAGAACATACATATCAATAGTTAAACAAAAATCAATTATTAACCAATAATTAAATAAGTTAACAACCAAAATCTAGATAACTGATGATAAGACTTTGCTCAAAACTAAGAAATAATCAAGACTTGTGTTAATTTAAGGACAAACTAAGTCATAACAATATAGAGTTAAGTACTCAAGTATCATTTAGAAAAAGTACAAGAACTACT
The DNA here is from genome assembly GCA_037975025.1 of Excoecaria agallocha. Taxonomy (NCBI): domain Eukaryota; kingdom Viridiplantae; phylum Streptophyta; class Magnoliopsida; order Malpighiales; family Euphorbiaceae; genus Excoecaria; species Excoecaria agallocha. The sequence continues at coordinate 24,506,912 of CM075809.1, read as the reverse complement.
CACACTTCATCTTGAAAATTGAAGAAAATAAATAAGAGAAAGCAATACAAATACTTAGAATTATAGCTACTCTTGAAGACTTTAATTGTAGTTTATAATCTAAGTGCAAAACGAAAAACAAACTAAAATGCTTAATTGGTAAAAACTGTCCTCCACAACTAATGTCCCTTGCTGCTTTTATAACATCAATTTGGAAGAAATTCGTTTGCTTAAAACTTCCCAAACTAGCAAGACTTCCTAAAATTAGCAAGAATCAAAGTTCAATTCAATTTCAAAGACTGGGCTTGGTAGAGTGACATTTCACTCTACCGAGTGAAACTCCTCTGTCCCTGGTATTTTTGGGTCACTCGATATAGTGAGGATGTCACTCCACCATTGGTGTTCTCCTGCATGCTGCCTTATTTTGTCTCACTCGATAGAGTGGAAATTGGCTCAACCGGTTGATTGCTTTCTGGATTGATCAAGGCTCTCTTTCTTTTCCTCTTTTAGTCACTCGGTAGAGTAAAAATATCACTCCACTGAGTGGTGCTCCTTTAAACTAATGATGAAAATGTGACGCCCCGATAACCGGACGTTGGTCCGAGTATCGGTGTCACATTATACTACGGCATAAAATTACTATTAAATTATCCATCTTTATAATATCCAAACTCTTAACCATTAATTTGTGGGTCCTATATTTTGAATATAAAATTATTAAATTTACAAAAATTTGGATAGCATAACGATTGAAACCCAAATTCTACCTTCCTGCAAATTTTACAAAAATACTTTCAAATAATCACATATATCCAACCTTACCTCCAACAACAAATAAACTCCACAAAGTCTGTCAATACTGAACAACAGTCGTTTCCATAGCAGTATATATACATAAACATACATCCCATACAATACAACTTCTTTACTATATTTTATCAAACTTATTTACAATATAAGATATACATATTACAAGTCCAAAAATATATACAACTCCGCAACTAATTGTGCCGCTCTACTCGACAACTTTCTTATGTACATGCCAATCAATAAAAATACAAAATATTGGATTTCTCTTTCATTAATTTCTTTCCAGCACAAGCTTAATGTATTTTATGTGCAGCACAAAATCACATGCTAAGTACTAAAGTACTTAGTGGTGAATATAGAACCTTAAATCCTAAAATTTCCATTTCGGTTCATTAAGTATTTATATTTTTTTATAACTATATTTTATTAATCCTCTTTCGTCATTTAATTCCATTATAATTATTTTGTCTAGTCTAATTTTTTATTAAAATCTCAAATTTCACTTTTATCAATAAAATTACTATTTTGCCCCTACTTGCAAAATTATATCTCAATTATGACTTTTCAAGTTTTATTCATAAATTTTTATCACTTTTCGTTTTCATTTAGCATTATAGAGGAAAATTTTCACTTTTGTCCCTAAAGTTTCAAAAATGCATTTTTGTCCTAATTTCCTTCATTTTTCAGTTCTTTATATTATATTTATAATTTTTTTCCTTTCTTACATTTCGATATTTTTACACTTTTGCCCCTAGTATACCATGAAAATATATCACTGAATAGGATGAGATGAGCGGTGGACCACGTGGGCCCCAGAACTCCAGTATTATCAATTACACATATTTTTTTTCTTTTTTTTTTCTCCAAATACTTCAATACAGATGTGGAACCATATCGAGGTTACCATTATATAAGTCGTCATGACTTGCTACCGCGGTTACAGAAATATCCCTATGGCTAGCTATATACATCCTAATTCTTGATTTCACATCTAATACTAAGTGCAAACCGTCATTACAATATAACACAGTTTATATCGATGCATCATTACCAATTCATGGTATTATAGTAATAATTGATATGTATTATCATAAACAATCACATTATTCCAACAATATCAATTTATTTCAATTAAGACCATTCAGTCCACACATAATTATTTTACTTATTGATTTTATTTTATTATTTTGTTCTCCGTTGAATGCTTCTTGCATATCGTATGACTTATTTATATCATATTATGCACTTATTCCGATTTATTTTTTTTAAATATGCACAAATGTCTTCAAGGTCCTTATTAAGTTACATTATGTCAATTTTTTCTTTTAAATTGTATTTTCTACTCAATAATCACAACAATCATTTTACCACATATTTTTCAATTATTTCAATTTAGTTCACAAAATTATATTTTGGTCCCTAATTAATTTTTTTAATGGTAACCGAATTTCTCTTTTAATTTAGGCATATATAAATTTTAATTAAATGTCATAATTTAATTAATTTGTCTTCCAATTTCTAAATTCTAAGTTCAATTTCACATTTATAATTAACCTAAATTTTTTCCTAATTATATATACAATATATATGAAATTAAAGGGTTTAGAGTTATTCACTTACCAAATTTCACTTTAAATCACTCTATAATTTTTTCTTTGCCTTTGTCTTTGTTGGTTTGACTTCCCCCTTTTTATTTCTTTAATTGACCAAATTTTATGTCCCAAATTAGCCAAAAATTAAGTCAAATTTAGTTTAAATAATTTATACTAATTTAAGATCAACACTTAAATAACTAAATTATCTAGAGAAATCAAAATTTTCCAAACTTACCAAAATATTCATTTGATAAAACGTATTATTTCCTGCTTCCTTCACCACTATAGATGACCAAAGATGAAAAAAAAGCAAATGGTGGTAATTTGGATGAAATTAGGGGTTGAAATCCTAAGGATTTATGCTTGGGAATTGAAAAAAATGAAAGAAGAAGAAGAAGAACCAGCCAATTCAACTAAGAAAATTTGTTTTTTTTACATTTACAATGGCTTGCCAACTTTACCCACTTAAAGACAAAATAATTAATTAAGTCTTAAGGGGTTAAAATATCACTTGTCACCATTTAATTGTCCAAAAAATTTAATTGTCAATTTTTTATTAAAAAAATTAGGCAAATAATTTTTAAAAATGTTAATTAGGTCATGCTTAAAATTTCGGGTCAATATGAGGTCGTTTCGATATCAAACTTAGCTCGAATGCATATTTTTACTAGTTCGAAAGCTAAATTTTTAAAGTTTTTGAAAATTTTATTTTATCTTTTCAAAAATTCATATTTATAATTTCCAGTGATTCAGTGCAATCAGAATAATTTTAAAAAATTCGTGAAATATTTTCAAGCCAGTCAAAATTTCTAGTCAACTCTATCGATCCCATTATTAATTTTATTTTTCACTTTTAAAGACGTATTTGATCTCAATTTCATCTCAAATTATACCACCGAACTCATTATCAATAGTACTTTTCAATGGTGAAATAAAATTTTATGGGCCTATAGGTGACACTATTCACCTCGAAAAGTACTATTCACAAAATTAACTATTCGTGGGGTGTTATAAAAAACCTTCAATTGATAAACTTACACCCTAACCCTTGTAAATTCTTATTTTCTTCAAATAAGTACCTAAAATCAGCAAATTTCTCAATTAAGAGGGGCATATGTTTGTGGACCCCTCTCTCCTACACAGGCCGAACAAAGGGAATTTTGAGAAATTTCAGATTTAGTGTTGAGGGACGACCGCCTCTCATCAAGGGACACCCGTCCATGGCTTAAAATTTGGATTTTCCATCTTTTTTGGAATTTAAAAAGGCAAATTTATCTCAAAAAGAATTTCTTTCAGATTTGCTGGGGTTTTATCTCTAAATTTGGGAGGTTTTAATTTAAAATCCAACTAAAACTCTTGCCTAGGTATAAAATCTAAAATCTAAGATTCTGAAGAGAGGAATAATTTTCTTTAAAAGGCCACTTTAGAGAAGAAGAATACTCAATTTCTTTCTCTCTCTAAACTTTTGCTCTAGCAATCCTTACTTGAAGCGTACGCGCGCACACACACAATGAATTTCATTACTTTCTTTTGAAAACGGTGATCACGAATCAGAGTAGAGATCTAGACTACAAGAGTTACAGAGTCAGAATATCTCTTGAGGATAATATTTTAGTCTCATTCTTACTTTCTCTCTCTATGATTAATTTTTTATAATCATATGATTGCTTGATGAGAGTTAATGTGTTTTAATCACTATATTCGTATGATATACATGTTTAATTGAGATATGATTAGAACCTAGGCTTCAAAGCATGTTAGGGCATGATTAATGATTGGATTCCTCCATTGTTCTGCTATTTTGAAGCTTTCTTTTCTTTTTTTTTAAATTTTGTAAGTATGTGATCTTAATGTATTTTATGTACGATTTGTTGCTATAATTTGGTTTTGACATGATTTAGGGCCCTATAAATTCATGTTTAGGGCTAAAAATTCATTTTGCATGATTTCTTGCATTTTTGCCTTGAATCTCTACATTTTGGTTATGTACATAGGTGACGGACGAGAAGGCGACTCGATGGATGGCTGTCTGTCATCCAACAGATGGGACATTATAGGCTCATCTCCTTGTCAGTTCCTTGCTCCTTTGTGGCCGTCCCTCGCCTGGTTCTAGGCGTCCATTTGTGTATTTTGGGCATTTTTGGAGTATTTTCGTGCTTTTATTTATCTTTGATGCAATTTATTCATTTTTTATCATTTTTGTGCACTATTTGATGTGATTTTGATTCTGTATAATGAGATTCTGTACTTAAATTCATTCTATTTGTGTATAAAATAAATCTATAATTATTCTTATTTTGTTATTTGAGAATACTAATTAATTTGTTTTGTTTTAGCGTGATTTTTTTAATATTTAATATATTTGCTACGGAGGGTTTTTTATGTGGCTTTTTGCATGGGAATTCATGCTCTCGAGTTGGTCACCATCTTCACCCTCTAGATTATCTTGGTCAACTATTCTTTTTATTATTTATCATCTTTGGATTTATTTATTGTTTAATTTTCGTTATTATTTATTTATTTGATATTTTATTTTGGATGTATTATTATTTTGGGGATATAATAGTTAGTAAAAAAGGCTTTTGTGCATGATAAAATAAAAAGTCATTTAAAACATTTTCTACTAAGTCAATTGGATTTTTCTTTGAAGCTTGGATCAATGTCCGATTTTTTAGCCTAAATCCATATGAGATAAAAATATTTTTTTTTGTAAAATATGCATGAGGGAATCAATATTTTTAATCTAAAATAAACAACCCGATTTATGTATGTATATTATTTTGTTGTGGTTATGAGGATGATTTGCTTATGTAATAATTAAGTAGATTTATTTTGTTGTTTTTTTATCACTTTATCTATGTGAACGAAATTCTTATTTAATTTTAATTATTTTGTATCGTGTGAGAGAGGAGAGGAGATTAAATATAAACCCAATTATAAAACAACGCCTAACCAAGATGCCTAATAAGAGTGATGTACTAAACACCAACTCTATTTTGGTATTAAAAGGTCGAAAATTATTTTTCAATATTCTGTTGGGTGGCGACTACGTGACACCTACCTCTTTTGGATCCATTAGTAGACGTCTTCATATGTTGAGTTTCAATAATAATTTGGGTTTGATCCCTTTTTATTATGAAGTAGATAATTTATGAGTTAAGTGAGCCTCTTCTGGTCTTGGACCCTAAAAGCGGGCCTTTAAGAATTCAATAAAAAATGAGCATGGCTCCGGCATGCGTCACAGTGGCGACTCCACTAGGTACCAAAGAGACCTTGCTCCGATAAACATCTTGGTTAAGTTTTTTATAATTAGGTTTTGTTAATTAATTCTATTTATTTTCTAAACTACATTTCCTACATTCATTTTAGAGCCTTAGAATTAAGTTAGACATCCCTTTTTAGCCCCGGTGCTATCCTAAAGCACGGCCTATGTTCATTCAATATAAGGAGGTGTCAAGGAGACCTACCAGCCTAAGTCTAGTACCAAATGGTATATAAAATGGTGACTCATCAGTCGTTATGCTCGTGATGAGCTAGACCTATTGGTAGGGGTCATACTTGGGTAGCCCTAAAGTTTCATCACCCTTGACTAAAGCCCATGTAATGACAATAGCAACTTTTCCTAGGTTGTATAACCATAATAACTTTTGCTTGCTATGTGAACCCTTATGTATTGGCCAAACTCAAATATATTAGAAGGGTACCAGTCAAAGGATACCATGCCCTGGTGGGCCCAACCCGATCTATATGAGTTAGTCAAATACATAATAGTTAAAACCTATATGCCTGCACTTTCAATTGGAGAGGTTATGCTATTAGTTTTCTGCAGTACACCATACACGTCCATTAGGTACCCTATTGACCCATGGTCTAAGCCCACCTAGGGAAAATAATGTATGACCTCCTGTGTGGGAGTAATAAGGTTGGAAGGCTATTAGTATATACCATGCTCATGTACCATTTATCATGCATCACTCCTAATCTCTGATTCTTACAACCATCATAGACTCATCTAGGTAGTCTAAAGGGTCAGACAGACACCTAGTTTGAAGATCTATATCCAATCTACCAAGATCAAGTTTAGATTCAGATTTGGGTTTAGAGGTTAGTTCTGAGTTGGGCTCAAGTCAGTTGTCAGACAGCAGTCAAGAAACAAGTTTGGACATAGTGAACAAATGATTGAATGAGATCGAAAGGGGAAATGAGATTAGAAGAGTGGCTGATGATATAATTGTAAGATTTCCATTCCTCAGGGAAAGGCCAAATGTTAACCCTATTGGACCTTCAACGGTGCTAGATGACTTAGACCAGAGGTTAGATAGGAGGTTTCACGACTTTAAAGAAAGGCTTATGGCCATGATTGGTGGGATGGTGGCTTCTATAGCAACTAATATTCGAACTCAGCCTATAACACCTGCTCATGAGACAACAAAACCAACACACATTGGAAATGCTGTCGTAGCTGATGCCACTATGCTTTGAGACCTACCTAGGAGGGAAATAAGGCATGATCCTGAAAATGATTTCATAAAAGAGGAGGACAAAGACTATGTCCCTCCAGTGATAAACATGAGGATTAGGGGTCCTAATGCTGAGGATTCAACTTTCAATAAAATAGAGGGAAAGATCGAAGACATGTCTAGGTTACTGTCTGTTGGTAGGGGGATGAGAAGATAGGGATTTGGATGGAGATGAGTCGTTGTCCTAAAGGTTCAAGATGCCTGATCTGCCATAGTTTGATGGCACTTCAGATTCTTCGTCACATATCAAGCAGTATATGCTGGTCATGAAAGGAACTACCTTGTCTAAGTAATAAAAGGTACAATACATTTACTTAAGTTTGACTAGACCTATAATAGATAAGTACCATGGGCTGGATTGATGCACTAAATAGGACTGTTCCTTAAGTAACATGACTGCAGCATTAGGATAGAGGTTACTTTGAAGGACCTTAAATTACTCTAGTAGAAACATGATGTGTCCTTCCATGAATACCTCACCAGGTGAAAGAATAGGGTGATGAAGATGAAGAGGAAGCTAGATACAGCTGATCAGATTAGGCTATATTCATCAAGGATGCAACCCCGTATCTGAGGGATGGTTTGAAGATAAAGGCTCTAAAGGACTGGGAGTCACTGAAGGACATAGCTATAGAGGCTGAAAGAGAGTATCTGGCCAAAAGGGTGAACAATGAGAATGCCAGGAGGAATCTCAGTAATAATAAGACAATGGGTAATAGTAGTGGGTCGAACAGAACTGGAAAGACTGCAGAAGTGTCTGCTACAGAGGCTAGTTAAATACATTATTCCAACCTAAGAAAGTAATTATCTTGGGTATTAGATAGACTGACTTAAGAAGAAAAGCTTCAACCACTACCCCTAAGGCCGGCAAAAAGCCAAGGATTTCCCCATCACAGAGAGAATCAGTATTGTGCATATCATTAGGATACTGGGTACCTAACCGATTATTGTCATAGCTTAAGGAATAAGATTTAGGATTTGATGGATAGTAAATAGATTTCAGGTCCTGAAAAGAGAGATAAGAAGAAAAAGGGAGGTTACAATTCTATACCACCTCCGGTGTTCATGATTAAGTCTAGCTTACCCGAGTGGTATATGATGAAAGACCTATATGAAAATGAGTACTTGGCCGTTACTTGCTTCACCCCTAAAGTAACAAAGCTAGCCGGAGAAAATCGGCCAGTTTCTATGATTGATTGTTGGAATACTCCTATAGAGAGTAAAGATGAAGGGGCTTTGGTGCCCATCGATATCTGGAGTTCAGCTAGTAAGGCCAATGAGATTGAAGAGGAAGTAGGAGAAAAGAAAAAGATTAAGACAGTCACAAGGAGTGGAAGAGTGGCCCTGGAGGTTGAATGGCAGCCAGCTCCTACTGCAGTGCCAACAAAAAAAAGTTGAGAAAATATTAAATAATTAAGTAGCTAAGGAAAATAAATGCACAGATATCCATCTAGGACCTGCTGAGACTATCACCTTTGCACAGGTAAAAGCTAGTTGAAGCCTAAAGTGAGTCCACTATTGTTACTACTATCTCGTCTTTCGAGTTGTTGGATTTGGTCAAGGGAGGAACGAGAGAGAATGTTGTGTATTCTGATGTTGACCTACCTACTAAAGGAAGGAACCACAAACGTCCTCCTTACATTAAGGCTCGGGTGAATGGAAAACACAAGTCTTATATGATGATAAACAATGGTTCTTCCATTAATGTGTGCCCTTTAGTTGCCATTTCAACTTTTAGATTGAATGAGGGCATACTGAGTAAGTTAGACTTGACCATTTCAACTTATGAAAATTCTAAAAGGCAAGCTGTTGGAACCTTCAAGGTTTTAGTAAAGATAGGGCCCATCGAGATGGAAGCTGAGTTTGTAATGCTACCTATTTCAGCTAATTTCTTTGTGTTGTTAGCAAGACCATGGTTTCACAAGCTAGGTGAAGTGCCTTGCATGCTACATCAGATGATTAAGATTCTCCATAATGGACAATTAGTCACTATTAAAGCTGCTGGGGAGAATCAAGTGTCTGTACTTGAGATAGTTAAACAATCTTTCAGTAGATTCCATGTGTCTGCCATCAGTGATGAAGAAGATAAGAATAGCTTTATGGATTGTCCTCAAGTGGTTAACATGATAAAGAAGATGAATTTCCTTCCTGGTGCTGGTTTGGGCAAGAACTCTCAAGGGTCTTAGACCGTTGTAGCTGCTAAGCGTCTGAAGGATAAGAAGGGGTTAGACTTTACGGATTCCAGTCAGAAGGGCAAAAAGAATGAGGTAGAGAAAGGGATTTCACATATTTTTTAGAGTTTTGTGCCAGCTTCAGGTATTTGTCTTTAGTATGAAGAGAACGAACCTCAGCTAATGGGAGATGAACTAGTGTCAATCTTTGAGCTGTTTAATGATATCTTTGACTGGAAACAAGGGATTATCTAGCCAGTTGAGAGACTCTGGGATGAAGAGATTTTGTTGCACCATTCAACTTGGGACAAGAGATTGCTCGAAGAAGTTCTAATAGAGAAGCTATTTGCCATTTAGTTGAAAGGCAAAGAGAAGGTTGAGGTTGAGGATCCATCAGAGGCTGAGATTGGAGAAACATATGATGCTACCAAGACTGAAGATGGTGCTTTTATTGATATTGTTTATGTTTTCGAACTTTTTAATGAGAACATTGATTGCTTTTTTGATTATATTAATAAGATGAAAATTTTTGCTTATTTGTGTAATGTTTCTTCTGATTTCAATATGCATACTAATGATCATGAATCATTTATATTTGACATTAACTCAACAAACACGTGTTCATTTAATCTCAGAACTAAAGAAAATCCAAAAGAAATTTTATCGGCATAAGACATAACTCTTGAAGAGAGAGAAAATGTTTGAGAGAATATTGAAAAAAATATAAAATAGTCTTTGGTTGGACCTATAAAGACATGCCAAGAATATCCAAAAGAAATTTTATTAGGCTGATAAGCTACCTTTCGCCTTGTAGGGTTACAAAACTACAACTAGAACTTCAACAGGGGCTACACAATTTTCTTTGGTCTATGGGACAGAAGTAGCGTTACTTGTAAAAATTGAGCATCAATCTCCGAGGGTCATTTTGGAGGCTGAAATACCAGAAACAAAATGGGCTAGGCAAAGACTATCACAACTTAACCTACTTGATGGGGATAGAATTAGGGCATATTATCATAATCGGGTTTATTAAAAGAGTCTAGCTTGCTCATTTCGGAAGAAATTTAGGAAACATCCTTTAAAAGAAGGAGATCTGGTGTTCGAACAGATCATGGAAAGGACTTTTATGCTCAAGAAATTATTATCCAAGGGAGCTGCTATTTTGTTAGATAATGATGGCAATGAGTTCAGAAAATTGGTGAACATAGATAGATTAAAAAGGTTCCATGGCTAAGACTAAAAAGAGAAAAAGAAGAGAATAAATGCCTCACGGGTTGAAAATCAAAAAAAATAGTGGCCTTGCTAAAACTGGGCGTGTTGCCAGGGTGAAAACCGAAAAAGATATCCTGGACAAAAATTAGAGGCTGAGAGAAAATAATCAATTAAGAAAACTCAAAAGGGCTAATTGATGACAAGAGTTATGATGCTTGTCAAGTTTCAATTCGAGATTAAGTAATACGTGTTATTTGGGTTATATCAAATGTTGATCATGTGTACTGAGATTAGAAAAAGATGTCCAGCATGTATTCATAATGTCATCAAAGTATATGAATGTAGCATAGTCTTTTCACGTGTTCAAAATGTAAAACTCTAATAAGAGCAAAAACATCATCTATGAAAATGTCTAATCTAATCTATCAGTATCACATCTATCTCTCCATCCAGTGCCTAAGATGGGAAAGTATGTCGTTGAAGGCTGGACCAGTGACCTATTGCTTATATGAGTCAGAGGTGATGAAATCGTAGGCACCAATCTCAGGAATAGAGGTCTTTATAGGAAGCTGAGTCTAAATCATTTGATAATACTCTGTCAAGAAATGAGAAGTGGGAATGGCACCTCAAAATCCCAATGAACACCTAAAAATATCTTGTTAATCCCTGAACTGACGAGCACAATGGGTAGTGACATAAAAGGTGGCCCGATGCAGTCCATACAGAGGGACATATCCTAAAGCTCCATCTCGAACCACCGAAGTGATAGGCAACTAGGTGCACCTAAACATGATATCAACATCCGTCGAATGGCCTAACTAATTAACTGCATCCTAGACTGATTGAAACTCACGCTGCAGACGTCAAAGCGTGACATAGCTTATGGGATAAATACCCATGGCTCTAACTCGGGAAGGAGGGTTCGATAATAGCTGTAGCTTCTCACGAAGCTATACCTGAAAAAAAAAAGAAGAAAAAGACACTAGGGTGGGTTGGATTCATCTTAGACAAAAATAAGGTAGATAAATACATGAAAATCTAAAAAGACATGTATTTCAATAAGAAAGACTAGTATGAAAATCCACAAGGGGTGTACTACCCTAAAAAATAATAAGGACATACCTGAAGAAGCTTGAGGCTACCTGTAAGGAAGGAAAGAGAGTCGTGATGAACGGGAGAGCTATGGTGAAAGGCATCCAAGCCAATGGTGAAAGAGAGTCATGATGAACGGGAGAGCTATGGTCAAAGGAAACAAATTACATCCCTGAAGTATGCCATCACAATGCTAAAAAATTTATAATCTCCAATTATGGGATCACTAGCATACACTAATAAACACCAAAGCAGTAGCATACTGAAGTGGAAGGTAGGCATGTCATCAAATTCAATCAATACATCAATCAGGGGCTCTAGTGAAAATGTCCTCTCATAAGGTATCAAACCCCTAGTCTTAGAAGGAAGGACACCTGGGACATGCGCTACCTCTCTGGTATAACTGACAATGGGAGAGGGCAAGCACAGTCGGGTATAGGGCTCGAACCTATCATCGACCATCGCAGTAAACTCCTTCGGTAAAGGATACAACTCCTAATGAGTAAACCTGAACACATGAAGTATTGGGTCCTAATATCAAACAACAATGAGCAATAGATTCCTATCTGGGGATGTCCTTCTCATAAACCCTAGACTCGAGTATGGAGCTAAAAAAGGGTCCTTTTAAGTTTTTGGGTTATCCAGTAGTCGGTGTAATTTTGCAAGTCCAGTAGTCATGGTAATAGAATTTTCTTAAACAGTCTAGGTGCAGAAATAATGGGACAAAATAAATAACTGAAAGGAAAAGGAACAAAAGAAGAAAGAAAAGAAAAGGGAAGAGAGAAAAATACCTGGTAGAAGCTTCATTGGAAATTGAAAGGTCAAAGGCACAAAAACCAAGAAAATTAAAGCACTATTTATAGAAAGTAATGATGGATGGTTGCCCCTCACAAGGAGCGAGCCACAGGTAGCCCGTCTGTCATCCTTGAAAGGCCAAAAGTCATTTTTTTGCATGTCTCATACATTGCACATACATACTGTTGCATTTTTCCTTTGTTTTTATTTTTTAGGGAATCCAAAGGCTTGACAACTCAAGTAATCATCTTTATAAGGTTTTAAAAACAAAAAATCATTTATCTCAAGAGGCACGATTAATTTCAAAGGGTATTTCAGACTTTTGGACATCCATGTGTAGTAAAGAGCAACTAATGCTTGTAAATATTGTAAAATAATGTCGTAACACACAACAAGGCATAAAAAATGTTGTTAATTAATTTTATATGGATAGAGATTGAAAAAATCAATGAAAAAGGTTAAAAATGGAAGAAAAAGGAGTTAAAATGAGGAAATAAAGCTGAATTTAAGTTTAAGGGCAAAATGGTCATTTTATCATAAGGAATGGAACGTCTTTCAATCCCCCCATCCCTTGCTTGAAATTCTGAATAAAATGGTTTTCTTCTTCATTTTTTGGTAAACCTCTATACTTTTCGATTTCAAAGCTTTCTCCCTGATTTTTTAAGCTTTTCTCCTTCGTCCTTCATCCATTTTTCGAGTCGTTTGTGCCTGTGGCCTACTGGGAGCTAGGTGCACTTTAGGGAGCATCATTTTTCTGTTATCTCTTCATTTTTTTCTTTCTTTTCATCTTCCAGAGGTTAGTATTATTTAATTTTTATTTATGTTCTTCATTTTTTTATTATTTTAGTTAGAATATAATTTAGGTTGTAAAACTTTAACTTTAGGCATGATGGATGTGAGCATCCTTTATCTTATTTGTATTTTTTATCTTTCTTAGTTAGAAATAGATATTGCATTGTAATTTAAGTTATGTAGATTACCTACTAAACCCTTTTTGCATGACACTGTAGATAGCAAAGAACTTGGTATATAAGCATGTAAACCTATAGTTTTCCTTTTAAGCAAATAATATAGGTAACCTTTATGTGTTTTATGCACTAAGAAACATGTTGTAGCATAAGTTGTAACTGCACCAAATAGTTATAAGTAGGTCTAATTTCCTATGTTAATATTATGATTGTGTTGTTTGGCGACCTTGATGGCCTGTGTTTTTGCTTTGCTTGAAATGCTCTTTTTATGCAGGAGGTAGTCTCATTCCTAACAAGAATGCTGCCAAAATTTTATTTAATTTCTCGTAAAGCATAACGTGTAAATTATGTCGATATTATAATTGTATTGTTTAGTGGCCATAATGGCCTGTGTTTTTAATTTAAATGCTCTTTTTATGCAGGAGGCAATCTCATTCCTAGCCGAAATGCTAGGGGTGTGCATCGGTCGGGTTCGGGTCAACCCGAACCGAACCCGAACAACCCGAAACCTGAAATTTTGCTTATATCTTCACCCGAACCGACCCTACTAAGCTGTCGGGGCCTTACCCGATTAACCCGATTAATTTCGGGGCCCGAACCGAACAACCCGAACAACCCGATTTTTAATTTCATTTTAATTGATTAAACTGAAATTTTAAGTAAAATACAATTAAATACCATAAAATATATTATAAAACTATAACAAAACAACAATTTTAAAATTACAACATATATTGCATAATAAATAAATACTAAAACAATAATAAAAATAAACATCCACAAATAACACTAACAATAATAATAAAAATAAACATCCAAAAATAAACATAAAAAATCAAATTAAACATCCAACAATAACAAACATATATTAAGAACGCCATCATTTTCGCGCTTGAATTTCTTCATATCATCCTAATTTATAAAATATGAGAAATAATTAATTATAAAATTAAGAACCAAATAAAATAAAATTTAAAATATACTTAAATTAAATTAATCATACTCACTCAGTCATACTCATTAATCAACAGTTATACTTTCCAAATTTGATGATTTCCCTTGATTTACACTTGATGATATCTCTTGACCGGCTTGAACTTCACTTTGATTAAATTTCTCTAACTCTACAAATTAAATAAACAGTTATAAAATAAAAAAAAATACAGTAATATAAAATATTAATCAAAAAATATAAAATACATACCATCCTCAAGTTTTTCAATGACATCTAAATCTTCTTCAATCTTTATGTGTTCAGTACATCCTCGAAGCCAATCCTGTGTGCATATAAAAATTTCCACAATTTTAGGAGTCAATGAACTCCTAAATGGATCAAGAACTCTTCCACTAGTGCTAAACGCCGACTCTGAAGCTACCGTAGAAATTGGGACTGCCAAGATATCTCTAGCCATATGAGAAAGGATAGGAAATCGCTCTGAATTCAACTTCCACCATTTGAGCAAGTCAAAATCCCCCTTATCATCTTCAAATACAGCCTCATTTAAGTACAAATCCAATTTAGTTTTCTTATCCCCTGCAACACCACTTTCTACTCTTGCACGCTTAATTCTTTGCTTTAAAATTCCCCTTTCCTCAATATCGGATCTAGAGGAAATCGAGCTTGGTCGACTTTCAACTCCAACAATTGAATCAGGCTGAAGCTTCTTTTTATATTCATCAAATAACTCATACATTTCAATTTTTACACCTTCAAATAAATGCTTTCCCTTTTTATCACCATAAATGGCAACAAAAACATCCTCCATATATTCAAATTTTTCCCTAGGATCGAGGACAGAAGCAATGTAAATGATTTTATTCATTTTGTCATAATCTCCCCAATATTTGTCAAATTTACATTGCATTCTCAATCCTATTACTTTCAACTCACTATCAGTGCTTGATTTCCAATCACACAACTTAGCATACAAGTCACTAATTTCAGTCCAGTATGAGTTAGATGTGACATAAAGCGAACCAGAAACACGTAGGGTAGCTACATAAATTTGTTTGAGCGTGCTTGTAATTCTTTCTATAGACCGCCAATCAACCCAATTTGGTGCACCGTGTAAATCAGTGTTTTCAGGCATTAAAGCATCCAATTCAATTTTGAAAGATGGATCAATACTTTCAAAAACATCAAACACCTTTTCATATTTCAGTGCTGTGCTTAACATCAAAAATGTAGAATTCCATCTCGTTACCACATCTAAACATAATGACGTTGACCACTCAAAAGTGTAGTGGTACCATGCTTTTTCGGATCACAATAAAACTCTTTAGCACAATGAATACACTTGCCTTTTCTGACGCCTTGTACATCATAAATTTGCGTGAAATGCTCCCAAACAACAGATCTTTTTGCAAGTGTCTTTCTTTGCTTGGAGGCCACTGCAGGAGTCCTTGACTCATCAGGCGTATTGGTGGCATCATTACGTGTCTTCGCCGTCTGCTCATGCATAGCAGGCACCTGAAATGGTTCTGCTGAGGCAATGTCTTCATCCAAATCAATTTCAATTGATTTAGACATCTACAAAATTAGTCAAAGAACAATTTAATTCAAAATCAGAATTTGATGTTAGGATCATAATAAGTAATATAACTTGAGCAAACTTCGCATATACATGACTAAATTAAAAAAAAATAATGCATTTAAATTCATCAAATTTTATCTTCGACAGATAATTTGAAATACAGAAATCAAAAGCAAACAGAAGTAGTTAAAGAAGAGCAATATATCAAAAGAGCAAACAGAAAAATGGGGCCCTCTCTCTCTCAAACGGCCACCTATGGCCCTTTGGATTAGTTGGTTTCCAACTACTGTAAATGGAAAATAACATGATTTATTGCTGTGTAAATACCATAAATGATGACTTTTTTCACCTACAACTCCATGGATATATTATGAATTCTGAAATGGCAATCAATTCTCAAAGAGTTAAATGCATGCAGATATTATGAGCACATTCTCTCATCATTTTTAACACTGGACAAAATAAAAGACATTTGGTGCGTGTACAATTTACATGGTTGCAGTAAAATTGTTAAATGCTTGTCGTTTGGTGCGTGTACAAGCTAAGCTATGGGTTGCAGTAAAATTGTTTTCATTAAAGAAATAAAATAAAATAAAAGATGACATATTAACATAATAAATAAAAGTGATCGGTTATAAAAGCTGTACCCTACAATATATTTCAAGCACCGATAAACAATGACTTGACGCCCACCACCATCTCTCTCTAATTAGTATTATACATTCTGTGAGTGAATAACAAGTCTCTTCTCTTCTCTTTTTTTGCAATATTATCTTCTAATTTCTTCTTTCGTTTTCTCTTTAAAGAACAAAGCCAAAAATGAAGAAGATGAATTTGATACTAAGGAAGTGCAAAAGCTTGTCAAGGCAATTAGGGAGATCTTCGTCTTATAGTAGCCTAAGGTCAAAGTCCAGTAGACTGAAAAGGTTACATGAATCATCTACACCATATTAATTTACAGCTGGACTGAAAACTTCATGGTTTCATTTCCGTTTTAGTTTAAATTCCCCAACCAAAATTTGTTGCTGATTTCACTTCCCAAAAATTTAAGTTAAATTCCTGGGAATCCCATAATTTTCAGCCGGCATCTGCTGTGTAAGTTAGAATTTTTAATTGCATGGAAAAATTAGTTAAAAAATCGTGTTAATCCTTAAGAACTAAGCCCCTTTCACAAACCAAAAATCTAAGCTTGTCAAATTAAGAATGCTTCACAAATTAAGAACTAAGCCCCTTTCACAAATCAAGAACTAAGCCCCTTTCACAAATCAAAAATCTAAGCACAACTAGCATCGAAATTAATTTGCCTTTGAAACTTGAAAGAACTCACCTTTGGAATAGATTCTCTACAGATGAAGAGAAACCGAGCTAAGATAGACCAAGAGAAGATGATAGTAGCAGGCGACGGTGGAAGTTTGGAAGAGCCGAAGAGGTGATGATCTGGAAAGGAAAACGATGGAAGAAAGGAAAACGAATTGGGTATTTTGGTTTTTGAGTGGTAGGGTTCTCAGATCGGCAAAAAGGAAAACGGGAAGATGGAGGAAAACGGGTTCTCAGATTAGGTTTTTTTGCTTTTATAGTTATATTTTCGGGTTGCTTTTCGGGTCGGTTCTTGAGTGAGTTTAACCCGAACCGACCCGAACCCGAACTATCAAAAATCCTTAAACCCGAACCGTTAAACCTGAACAACCTCACCCGAATAAGTCGGTTCGGGTCGATTTTCTCGGGTCCATCGGTTTAGTTCGGGTTTTGCACACCCCTACGAAATGCTACCAAAATTTTATCTCATAAAGCATGAAACCTATGATATTAGGATAATTATATTTTTGGATGACCTGTGTGTTGTTTGAATTCTATTTTAATGCAGAGGGAAATCTTATTCCTAGTCGAAATGTTGCCGAAATTTTGTTAAGTTCTCGTAAAATGTGTAATATGCATTATGTCTCATTTGCATAATTGTTAGAACAACCATATGTGTGTATTATTTTTTGTATCAATTAATGTGCACTCTCAGTGTAGGTTAACCATAGGTAGTTAACCTAATATGCTTGTAAATTCTAATATATTAGTTTACATGCGACTCAAGACAACGATGAACTAAAATGAAATCCTTTTTTGCAGGATGCCTCGTAGGGTTGCATGCCCACAACCATCTCAATAGGTGCTAGCTTACATAATGCCTGGACAAGTTGGCAGATTTCAAGCCCTATAGTAGGTTCAGTACAGATTGAGCCGATTTATATCGAGGCAGTTTCTATAGGAGTTTAAACTGCTATAGGAGGCTGATCGACTTCTAGCCAGGGCAATATGGATAGAGTTCTTTACCCTAGCCTATAGGACTTATCCAGATATCACCAGAGAGGTCCTTATCACCCTAAATTAGGCAACTACTCCAGATTAGATATAAAGGAGGGAGTTATCCAGTTTTGGGCTTTGGGTTTATGTTACAGCATCGCAAGGCACATGTTCACGTCGGCCATGGGTCTCTCGAGTGGATTAGGTATGGTCAACTCATTTAAGATAATGGATCGAGATAGATAGGAGTGGTGATGTTGACAGGGGCCATTTACCACTCAGACATGGCGAAGAGTACCATGCTAGCCTATCAGATTTATATATACCTTTAGAGGGTTTTGTTTACTTCATACCTAGGATGTACATGGAGTCCAGGTAATATTACCTTAACAAATGTCACCAGTTTATGGGCTATGTAGGAGGGCAAACACATAGATATCACACATGAGATCATTGCAACACTAGTTAGAGTAGGCGCTCACCTTAGGACTCAGATTTGCATATAAGGCATAATTGCTCAGTTGCTGCTGCCATTGGGGGCGCGCGAGAGTGACTTTGGCGACCCTATTCGAAAGGGCATTTATATTGACTTACAGAGAGTAGTTACTATGAGCATGGTGGAGCCTATAAAGGGGCGAGAGGGGAAGTACAAGCTGTTGACCGAACCAGAGACCAAATAGAGGTGTGGTATGGACCCCATAGTTCCAGGTGCACCCACAGAGGGGGATGAGTATGATGAGCACCAAAGGAGGCACCATCGAGCCATAGGTACCTCCAGCATAGCCACCTTAGCAGGAGGATCAAACAGATGAGCCTCACAAGCCACAGGAGCCTTAGGGGACAGGGATGAACTCAGACTATAAGTTCAATATGTAGATTGATCTGTACTAGCTTTTGGGTAGATCACCACAGCCGTTAGTACACCTCAGATCTTCTATCAAGCATCAGACGTCGCCAACCATGAGGCTAGGGACATTCTCTCTCTATAGACATCCTGGAGCATCCACTTCTTCAACTTCTTCACCTTATAGGCATCTACATCGACAGCTCATCCGCCATCTGTTCCACCATCGCCAGCACATGCATCTTCAACCCTTTTGTCTGATGACATTTACAAAAAACTGGCAATGTTAGAGGATGCTAACAGATGCCAGGTTTAGACATTACAAACTATACTCACAACGGTGTAATCTTTACAGATATTGCCAGCAGCGATACAGACTCTGCAGTTTGACATGTAGTGGATCAGAGCTGATTTAGTAACTGAAGGGCAGAGATTTGAAGTGACCCTATAGGTAATTGATGACTCCATCGCTCAACTTAGAGGTTAGAGTACCCGTGTTAAGACTGAGGTCCTCGGGGCCAGACAGGATATGATAGAGACCGATAAGGAGTTGATGAGGTATATTAGGTACTTAAGGGGTGATATGATGAGATACCTTGAGTGCCATTTCAGGGCTTTTACTGAGGTTGGTTAAGGTTCGGAGAGATTGGCATAAGTGATAGCATAAATTTTGCAGCCTTTGACAACAACACTGCTCGAATTTCATTTTAGATTTGGGCTAGATGATGATAAACTCCCTTCAGCACCACAAGTAGGGGTACTAGCCAGACCTCCAAGGCTATCAGCATTCAGACCCACATCTAAGCTAGCCTACCATAGAGGACCAGGGCCCTCATAGTGACTTATCCATTTGTTTATATTCAGGGAATGTTGGAAAATTTTTGTTGTATATAAGGATAGAACTTATATCTAAAAACCGTATTTACATGTTATGCTTCCTTTTGTTCATATTTACTATGCTCAAAATTATTGTGCATGTTTCACTTTTTTCATATTTATCAAGCCTAAAAATAATGGAAATGATAATAATCCTGAAAAGAAAAAATACCATGAAATCCATAAGACCTATAATTCAACATATCATGACAAGACAAGAGTAATAATAACAAGTGTAAAAAAAAACCTAAAAGGCTAGATTTAATAAACAAAGCACTAATATTTAATACTTTTCACATCCGGTACTTAAAACCCCACCAAGGGGCATATATTTACTCTTTCAATGACAAGGAATAAAGACACCCATCCTCATCACAAGAAGTTGCCTGAATAGGCCCAAATAAAAGAGAAGATAGTAAGAAGCTATTAGATATGAGGCGAGAGTTTGATGACAATGCAAAAGAGTGCAGAACAAGATCAAGCACAGGTCGATAGCTTTGATGATTATGGTTTTCCTTAGATTGGTGCCAATCTATAGAGTGGTGATATAGTCATTGGAAAGTGTGCCAGGAAAGCTTTCAAGCATCTCAGTGACTCTTCATAAATGTATATTTGTCAGAATGGAGCTACATAGTCTCAGTGACTCTTTACATATGCATATTTGCCAGAATGGCATTATATAGTCTCACTGACTCTTTACAGATGCATATTTGCCAAAGTGGCTTCCAACATTTTAGTGGCTCTTCGCAGATGCATGTTTGCTAAGAATCTCCCCAATGGGATATCTCTTCAAAAAGGGATAATACACCCACTAGAAATACCAGCCAACATAAAAGGTTAGTCCATAAAGGACAATAATGAAGCAATTATTCAAAACTTATTTCATCTTGTAGGTCAAATAACCTAACATCAATCAGTCTTCATCAAGTCGTCTTGATTTTGTATGCCCAGGCACTAATTAGATGTATTCAAACAACACTGATTCCATATGCCCCAGGCACTAATCAGTCTTCATTAAGTCATCTCGATTCTGCATGCCTCAGGCGCTAATAAGACGTATTCAAATAACCTGATTTTACATGCCTTAGGTGCTAATAAGACGTATTCAAATAACCTGATTCTACATGCCTCAGGTGCTAATCAGAGTTAATCACCTCATCTCGATTCTACATGTCCTAAGCACTAATTGGACAGTCAATCTAGGATTAACACATTGACAAACTAATGTTAACTATCCGCACCAAGGTTAACACATCAACAAACTGATGTTAACTACTCGAACTAGGGTTAATGCATTTACAAGCTGACGATAACTACCCAACCAACCAAGAAATTTACTGCCTCAACAAAAGGTAAATGTCTTAATCAATCAAAAGAATCGTTGCCTCAGGTATGCATTTTTTCCTTTTACTTTGAATTTTAGCTCACCTTGGCACCAATACACTAACTAGGGGTATGCATCTTTAAGATAGAATTGAATATAATTTCAAAAAAAAGGTACATATGTTGTATATAAAGAGATAAAGAAATGGATGTTACCCAAGAACATTTCGATATAAAATCTGCTCTTAATATTTGTTCTGTTTCTCAACACAGTATAAAAGAAGAATATAGATAGATATATTACTGCAAATTGCTATTCTTTTGGTTAGGGAAGAGTGTGCACGAGCACATCAATTGAAATAACAAAATTAGAGTAAATCCACCAATTCAAAGTTTTTCCAATCTTGTAGTTGAAGTGAGTAAAAGAGGCCTAACAAGTCTTTCTGGCGGTTTTAGAAGTATCTATAGCCACTATTCTTACTTTTCTACATGCTTATGTAATCATACGGGGCATTGTATTTAATAAGTACCCATTTATGATTAATATTCACAATACAATATAGGGCATTGTATTTAATAATATTTGTAACTAATAATAATAAAAACAAAATCATAACGAAATTCAACCTTGATTAATCATAAATGAAACACAGAAGTGGGATCATGCACTCATTTTGGTAAATAATAGCTCAAACCGAAACCCACTCCAAAACAATTCAAAGTTGGTAAATAACATATAAAATTTATGAGTTGGATTTTTATCTGTTTTAAATCAAAACCTAATAAGATTCCTCATTATTCAAATACTGTAGTTTGTTTTCATTAATTTGGCTAACTTGACAGAACCTTTTCTCGCTGGAAGAGCAACTTGGCATGTTAATTACCAATGACTGTAAATCACCAAACATTTTACAGTAACAAAACATAAATTATAGCAAGTTTAAATTGGATTTAAGAGTTAAGTTGAAAAAATTACCTTTGGTAGTCCAATCCAAATCCTCTATAGAGGAAGAGAAACAATAAGTCGAAGGACAAGATGATGACTAATGAGACTTGAGAGTGAGGTGAGAAGGAGATCAAACCAGCACACGCCGTTCACTGGCGACGGTGAGAAAGAAAAGGGCAAAGGGGCTATTGGGCAAGATCGATCACGACGATTATATTTTGGGATTTGTTTTTGCAAAGGGAGAATAACACAATTAGGGTTTATTTAGGCTTTTTATATGTGTGTTAATTGGGTTGTAATTTGGGTCGACTTTACAGTGGTTTTCACCCGACTCGAACCCAAAATTCATGAAATCCTCAGCCTCGACCTTACTAACCCGAATAACCTCACCCAAATGTGTCGAGTTAGGTTGGGTTGGTCGGGTATGTCAGGTTTTGCACATTTTTAGTACCAACTCTTCAAAATAAGGGGTAGCTATATGCATCGTAATCCGAGACAGCCTAGATTAGGGTTACTTGATGATGAAAAAATAACATATTGCTAACAATAGGTTTGGATCTCGAAGCTTCGATCGTGAATTTCTCACATTTTCTTAAAGATTTTCATGATTTTCCCTATATTTCCAAGTGTTTTAATAAAATGTGCATAAAAACCTTATTTTGGACCTTTAGTGGTGGTAGATGGCCGTCTTTCACCTAAAGGGTGCCTGTCTATAGGCTCCATTCTCCTACACAGGTTAAACAAGGTGCATTTTGGGAAATTCTATGTTTAGTGATGAGGGACAACTGCCTTTCATCGAGGGACACCTGTTCATGGCTTAAAATCTAGGTTTTTCATCTTTTTTTAGAATTCAAAAAGACAGATTTATCTCAAAAATGATTTCTTTTGGATTTGCAGGGGTTTTATCTCCAGATTTGGGAGTTTTTAGTTAGAATCCAACTAAAACTCTTGCTTAGGTATAAAATATAAAATCTAAGGTTTTGAAGAGAGGAATCACTTTCTTTAGAGAGCCACTTTAGGGAAAAAGAATACCTAATTTCTTTCTCTTTTCAAACTTTTGCTTTAGCAATCCTTGCTTTAAACACACACACACACACAATGAATTTCATTATTTTCTTTTGAAAATGGTGATCACAAATTGGAGTAGAGATTTAGATTACAAAAGCTGTAGAGTCATAATATCTCCTGAGGGTAATATTCTAGGCTCATTCTTACTTTCTCTATCTACAATTTATTTTGTATAATTATATGATTGTTTGATGAGAGTTGATGTGTTTTAATCACTGTATTTGCATGATATGCATGTTTAATTGAGATATTATCAGAACTTAGGCTTTAAAGCATGTTAAGACATGATTAATCCTTGAATTCCATCATTGTTGTGCTATTTTGAAGCTTTTTTTTTCTCTTTTTAAAATTCTATAAATATGTGATCTTAATGTATTTATACATGATTTATTGTTATAATTTGGTTTTGACATGATTTAGGACGTTATAAATACATGTTTAGGGCTAGAAAATTATTTTGCATGATTTCTTGCATTTTTGCCATAAATCTTAGCATTTTGGTTATGTACATAGGTGGCGGACGGGAAGACGACTCGATGGATGGTCGTCTGTCGTCTGACAGATGGGACATCGTGCGCTCATCTCCTTATCCCTCGCTTGTTTGTGGCCGTCCTTCGCCTGGTTCTGGGAGTCCATAGGTGTATTTTGGGCATTTTTGGATTATTTTCATGCATTTATATATCTTTTATGCAATTTATTCATTTTCTATCATTTTTTTGCACTATTTGATGTGATTTTGATTCTGTATGATGAGATTATGTGCTTAAATTCATTCTGTTTGTGTGTAAAATAATCTGTAATTATTTTTATTGTATTATTTGAGAATACTAATTAATTTTTTTTTGTTTTGGTGTGATTTTTTCTAGTATTTAATATCTTTGCTACGAAGAGTTTTTTATGTGGCTTTTTGCATGGGAAGTCGTACTCTCGAGTTGGTCACCATCTTCACCCTTTCGGTTATCTTGGTCAACTATTCTTTATTATTAATCATCTTTGGATTTATTTATTGTTTAATTTTCGTTATTATTTGTTTATTTGCTATTTATTTTGGATGTATTATTATTTTAGGATGTAATAGTTAGTAAAAAAAGGCTTTTGTGCATGATAAAATAAAAAGGCATTTAAAACGTTTTCTACTAAGTTAATTGCATTTTTCTTCGAAGTTTTGACCAATGTCCAATTTTTTAGCCTAAATTCACATGAGATAAAAAGGTTTTTTTTTTTTTTGTAAAATATGTATAAGGGAATCGATGTTTTCAATCCAAAATGAGCACCCCGATTTATGTATGTATATTGTTTTATTGTGGTTATGAGGATGATTTGCTTATGTAATAATTAAGAAAGTTTATTTTGCTATTTTCTTATCACTTTATCTATGTGAACGAAATGTTTATTTAATTTTAATTATTTTGCATTGTGTGAGAGAGGAGAGGGGGTTAAATATAAAATTCAATTATAAAACAATACCTAACCAAGACGCCTAATAAGAGTGATGTTCTGAACACCGATCTCTTTTTGGCATCAAAAGGTTAAAAAATCATTTTGCAACATTATGTTGGGTGGTAATTTCATGACACCCACATCTTTTGAGCCCATTAGTAAAAGTTTTTATGGGTTAACTATCAATAATAATTTAGACTTAATATCTTTTTATTATGAAATAGCCAATTTATGAGTTAAGTGAGTCTCTTTCAGTCTCATATCCTAAAAGCAGGCCTCTGAAAATTCAACAAAAAACGAGCGTGGCTTCGATGCGCGTCACACTATGACTTTACTTCAAGACTACAAGTTAGCAAAGTTAAAGTCTAACTTTATGCCAGCAAATATGACAATCTCTAACGACACTAGTGTAGGGGTCTGGAAGAAACCACCCACTAAATGGTTAAAAATAAACATGGATGCGACTTTGTTTGAGGAGGAGAGAAAAATAGGCTTTGGCTTTGTTTTAAGGAATGATATAGGTCAGTTTGTGGCTGGTGGTTAAGGTCTGTTGGTCTTCACTTCTTCGCCCAGTATGGTTAAGGGTCTGGCAATCCGTGAGATCTTGAGCTGGATCAAGTCTCAAAATTTACACCATATTACTGTTGAGTCGGATACACAAGCTATTATTCAGTTACTTGACTCAAAGTCCTATTATGGCTCTGATTTAAGACTTATTATTGAAAATTGTATTAGTATTAGCTCATCTCTTTCAAATATTAGATTTAATTTTATTAAAATATCAGCAAATTTTGTCTCTCACAGTCTAGCTCGAGCTTCGGTTTTAATGCCTGGTCTTCATGTTTGGTTGGACTTTCCACCAAACTTTTTGCTCTGTTTTGGAAGCGAATTTGCTTTAATAGATTGTCTTTATTTAAAAAAAAATTCAGCCACAAAAAAAAATCTAACTTTTAATTTAGTTTAATATTCAATTCATTTATTTTTTTAATGGTACATTTTCCCTAACGTCAATTCAACTACTTTTTGATTTGTATAATATCAATTTAATAAAAATAAAAATTTATTTATTTTTTTATAACTAAATTCTCAATTTTTTAATTTTTTATAATTTTTTTATTATAAAATAAAAATTTAATTATTTTTTAATTTCAAATTATAATATATTAATCATAATGATAATTTCTAAACTTTAGCCGCCACAGATAAAATTATCCGAAAAAAGTTGTTTTTTTTTTAAAAAAAAACAATGGTCCCAACGGAGGGTATTTTTCATTTTCTCATTTTCGGTTTTTGCTTCCTAAATTAACACACTTGTGCAATGATATAGAGCAAATGGAAGGACCAGAGTCTTGTTCGCTTTCTTTGAACGTACTCGAATTTTAACAGTTCAATTCAACCATAAACGTAGTGAATGGTCTAAAGCCGAAATTAGGGTTCAGACTGTTTATTGCACGAGAAAGGTTTTGTATAGTTGCTGTTTTTGGGTTTTATCAATCTGGTTGCATCATGTTCACGCCTCAGAGAAGGCAATCGTCGGCGATTACTTTTACTCCTCGCAGTGAGGTGCGCAAGAGTGGCGCCCCTCATTTGGCTTCGTCTAACCCTAAGATTGCGGTAAAAGGTAAAGAGGTGGCTTTTGTTGATGGGCCCATGCCTGCTCCGGCTCCGCCACCGCCTCTCGAGTCGCTAAGTGGCAATGCTGAAGGCTTGGATAGCGACGACATGGAAGATTGGATGCGTTTTAGGGAGGCGGGTCTATTAGACGAAGCGGTTATGGAGAAAAAGGACCGCGAGGCGCTTATTGAGAAATCCTCAAGGCTTGAAAAGGAGGTTAGTATATTAGTTGGTGCATTTTGGTGATTGGGTTTATCACAATGTGGTTAAATATTTGTTGACATTTGGTTAGTGTATGTGGTGTGGGTCTGTGTTTGCAATTTGATTATGGCTGGATATTTTGGGTTGATTGTGTTCATGTCGATATTGATTTGTATGATTTGATTGTGATTTGGTGCTTCAAATCAAATGACTAAGTCTTGATTTTTTTTTTTGGTTGTAATTTTACTTGTTAGATTGACGTCCCCAAGTTTGCATGCTTGTGTGTTTATTTACTTGATGTGCTGTCAGATCCTTTGGCCTGCTGTTGTCGTTCTTCACTTACGTGTTCTTAAGCTCATTTTGAAGTAAGCCTTATTACATGAGCTTGCAATCCACTAAGTTCTGACTAAGAAGGATATCTTTTTCACTATCTTTTTTAATTTATGTTCAACAATAGACAGTTTGCTGCTCTGATTTGGCTTGGAAACTCTGAAACTATTGAAAATAGGAGGGTTAACTGTTTTAAGTTTCATTTTTTTTTTTTCAATGAAAACGTTACTTACGGTTGCTTGCAACATATGGTCAGAGAATCTTGAAGGTATACGGCAAATTTTGAGATCAATGTAGTCGTCCTTCCTAAATTCCTTTTTTTTTTCCTCTATCTAAATTAATATTATATAGCACTACAAAGATGAACTGTATTTGTGAGGGTTTACAATTTGGAATAATCAAAACTAATTGCTTTGACAGTGAAAACCATATTGACCAAAAATGAATTACTAATATGGCTTATGGTTCAAATAAGAAATGTACACAATTTCCACTACCTGTTTAGTAAATTTCTTAATTCCCTTTGAAACTGAATTCTGAAGTCATTGAAATACAGAATAAAAAAAATGTAACTTGGTTGAGATTAAAATAAGGTTATATCATGGACAAAAGGAAACAAAAAAGTTATATATTGTTTGTAGTAGGCTAGATTCCAAGTTAGACCAGAATTCAGCATTTTGCAAGTTATTAGACTAGCTTTTTGCCCCGAGTTCTGCGTTTATATGTTTTTGTAAAGGAGCATATTTACTTTGTGTCATTGATTTGCCTTTGTGAGAAGTTGGTTTCTACTGTTTCTATGATTTGGAGCAATTTGGAGTCTGATCTTAAAGATGAGTGTTCATTAATATTATTTATGGAAGGATATACTAATAGCAGTGCGATGTAGAGACTTTATTTTATATAAATTATTTGTCCCTTGTGTTCCTTTTTTTTTTCTTGATCTTCCTCCACTAATTCGCAACTCATTGATGAATTTTATGGGTTTTCATTTTTGTGCATGTGGGGCATAAGTTGGATTAAATATCCAGCTGGATGCTCTTTGCACATTTGGTGCTTTAATTTGTTTGTCATGGAGGAGAAATAATATGTGTGTCTTTATAGGCCTAGATTCATTAGGCATACTAACATACTTTTCTAAGAGAGAAAACTTAGTGTAAGCAAAGTATTTGGAGGGGAAATCAATTGAAACATGTTCGATCTCTCATCTTTTGTGTTCTCTTATGTTTTAATGTGGTGTAAGCTTGAGTGTTGATGAGGAGCTTAAAACTTAAATTTGTTATTTGTGATTTCTTTTCCCTTTTTTTATAACTTTTACACAGCTTTTTGATTATCAATATAACATGGGGCTTCTCCTTATCGAAAGAAAAGAATGGAATTCAATATATGATGAACTAAGGCAAGCATTAGCAGAAGCTCAAGAGATCCTCAAGCGTGAGCAAGCAGCACACATGATTGCATACTCGGAAGCTGAGAAACGGGAAGAAAATTTAAGGACAGCCTTGGGTGTTGAGAAGCAGTGTGCAACCGATGTATGTTATTTCTTGCTATTTTACTACTCCTTTTAAGCTTATTGCTATTTACTATTTGCTGTGTGCATATGTTCTGTTTGGTTTGTGAATTTTGGGGAAAGAAATCCTGTTCTCCTTAAGAGTGGTCATTGTGGAAAACCTGGACAAATGTAAAAGAACAAAGAGACTGTTTCAGCTTAAAATTTTAAATCTCTCTTCAAAATGGCTAGGGTATATTGGGGGAAAGAGGAAGATTTATCATGTAATCTCTATAAGGTTGTCCTTTATATAGATGCTTGTCTTTGTCTTTCATATAACTCATACGGTTTTCAAAGTTGGATTCGCTATCCTTACTGCAATGCTGCTTCATGCTTGTTTTTATTTTTTGGTTCTTGGTATAAAAGTATAGTTCTCTTCTCTTTCTCTTTCTGTTATATATGATATGTCAATATGTTGCTTTTTTTTTCCTTTGATTGTACATTATTTGCTTTTTGACTTCTTACCTTTGCCTTTTTGCTATGTACCCATCATTTTCTTATTCATTTGGTTTTCTAGTTTATTGGAGCACAGATTGTGATATTTTTCCATGTTTGCCATGAGCATAGATTTATAGATGGATTTATCTACTCTTAAAGAAAACAGATTTATATAATGTATCGTGCAATATTTCTTTGTGTTGGTATTTTCTTTTTGTTTTCTGGAATCTCAGCATCCAGAGCTTCTTCTTTATGCTCTTGATTAGCTTGTGACTTTGTGTTGCACACAACATAGCTTGAAAAGATTTTGTGCGACTTGCAAGAGGAGCATGCACAGATCAAGCAGGCTACTCAGTCAAAACTGGAAAATGAAAAAGCTTTAGCTGTTGGCATTGAAGATAGATCTGTGGAGGTAGAAAAGAAAATGTGTGCTGCTGAGGCCAAGCTTGCTGAAATCAACAGAAAGAGCTCAGAGTTGGATATGAAATTGCAAGAACTGGAAGCTCTTGAAAGTGCGCTTCAAAGGGAGTGCCTATCCCTGGCTGCAGAGTATTGCTTTCTACCTAGTGTTTAATATCTGCTTACTGTATTTACTTGCAAGAGATATAGGTCATTATCATGCAAATGTCTGTTATTGATTATTTTAGGAGAGAAGAACATGAGGCAACTTGGTGCAAACAGAAAGGAGATTTATGTGAGTGGGAGAGAAAACTACAGAAAAAGGAGGAGAGTTCATGTGAGCTTCAGAAAGCTCTCCACCACAAAGAGGAAAGGACAAATGAAACTGAAAGGATTCTTGAGCAAAAGGAAAAGGATCTAGAGGATATTGAAAAGAATATTAATTTATCATTTGCAAAGTTGAAGGAGAAAGAAAATGATATAAACAATCAGATATCTGATTTGGTTGTAAAGGAGAAGGTGGAGTCCATGAGTAGTTCAGTACTTAATCTAAGAGTTTTTTTGTTCTTTTATCCTTTTAATTTAGTTTGTTATCCTTTGTCATGTTGTTTCAGACGGCTGACTCTGCCAGGAGGATCCTAGAGACGAAGGAGGGGGGCTTACATGCTTTGGAAGAAAAGCTTAGTGCTAGAGAAAAAGTGAGTTTTTAAATTCTAATCGCAAGTGCAAGATGGTTACCGGCCAATTGCAACACATCTGTTTTTAGATATATTACTGTATGTGTTGAATATCCTGTTGGTCCTTCAAAATTTGGCTGCATGATCTATTTATCACATGTTCAAGCAAGGCAACCTAAAGGCTTATACTTTTTCTGGTTGTTTGTCAAATCAACATTGATCTAATGGAGATCTGCAGGTACTTTTGGCATCTGTAGATGCTTGTGATTCGCACATGTCTGCACTTTCATGAACTAGACTTCCAAAATCATTGTTGTACCTTATTAATTGGAAACCAACTTTAAAAGAAAAAAAAAAGGAAAATGTATGGTTCTCAGTAACTTGAAGACTCAATCCTTTTAAATGGTAATAAATTTTTAAATCCAAGTTAGATGTTAGTTGTTTTTTGCATTAGTTAAATGATGTCTTTGTACATCTAGAATTGCTTGCTTTCGTTCTTAATTGATGCATATTATACTTCTGATGCTTTCCAGCTGATGGTCAAAATGCCATTTCAATGGCGTGAACTACTGGCCTCACCTGTAGTGATAATCATCAAAATGGAATGCTGAGAAGAGTGGAGATAGTTCTTCTCATTCTTGCATCATATTGCACTCCTTAAATTTGAATCTGCATCCTGGCAGCTGCTCTATTGTGCCAAGAAGTTTAATCTAGCAAATGATATATGTCTTGTAAATTATTATTATGCTGTTCAGTTGAGTGGCAATTGAAGAAACTTGCATTGTTAGCTGGCTCCTTAAAAGTTGAATGTATGACTTTTGTTGTCACTTCTGGACTTTACCAGCACATGGAACTGATTATAAAGCCCGAGTTTTGTGACTTAACTAATTGGGTATGTGGGCTTTGGGATTTTCTCAAATCTTACTTTATTAAGACTCAGTGATGCAAAGGGAACTTCTGGGGTACATGGAAGGCAGATCTCAGAGATTGAACCATGTTGAAGTTAATATGAATTTCTATATGCTTAGATTCCCATCAAAGAACTGTGCCAATGAAATGGGAGATGCTGTTGGAAAAATGGTTAAAACTCCACATTTGTAGCTTTTAGAGCTGTTGTTAAGACGAATAAAGTGAATGCTGTTGACACTGAAAGATCAAATGAGTTATAGCAATTTTTCATTTTGATTCTTTAATATAATGCTAATGTAGAGTGATGATGGAGCAACGCCTGTTCTCATTTTAGTTTGTTTGGTTAGTGTACATTCTTCATGTAGAGTGATGATGGAACTAACGCCTTCGTGAACTGGTCTTGAGTTGATTTTGGTTTTATGAATCTTCTGCAGATGGAGTTTCAGGAGATCGTTGATGAGTACAGGTTAACATTGGATGCTAAAGTGCAAAAGCTTGAGTTGGAGCTGGAGGAAAAGAGGAAAGATCTTGATGAAGAATTGAAAAGCAAGATGACAGAACTGGGGCAGCGTGAAGCTGAATTTCTTCACAGGGAAGAGAAGCTGAGGAAAAGAGAGCAAGCTTTGGATAAGAAGTCAGAAAGAGTTAAAGAGAAAGAAAAGGACATTGATTTGAAATTGAAAAGTCTTAAGGAGAATGAGAAATCAATGAAAGTTGAGAAGAAGAAACTGGATCTTGAACAAAGAAAATTGCTTGCTGATAGAGAGAACTTGCTGAGTTTCAAGAATGAATGTGAGAAGATAAAAGCTGAAATTGCTGACCAGGAGCTGCGGATTGATGAAGAGAGTGAAAGTCTGAAAATTGTTAATGATGAGAGATTGGAGCACCTCCGCCTGCAGGCACAATTGAAACAGGAATCGGAGAAATGCAGTTGTCAGGAGGAGTTCCTTTTGAAAGAAGGTGAAGATTTGAGAGAGGAGAGGGAGAAGTTTGAGAAAGAATTAAAAGTACTGGAAGGGAAAAGAGGTCAACTTAGGAAAGAGCTAAAGGAAATTCCTAAAGACGGGGAGAAATTTGAGAAGTTGCAGTATGCTGAAGAGGAAAGGCTAAAGAAAGAGAAACATGCAATGAAGGAGTACGTTCAGAGGGAGTTAGAGGCTCTTGGACTGGAGAAAGAATCATTTGAATCAAGAAAGAAGCAAGAACAATCGGTTTTATCTGAACAGAGTCACTCTGAGCATGATCAGTTGGTGAAAGACTTTGAATCACAAATAAGCAAATATAAGACTGATCTAATAAGCAGGCGTGAGGAAATGGAAAAAGATCTGCAAGAAAAGCAGAGTGCATTCGAGATGCAGAGGGAGAGGGAACAACAGGATCTAAATCACTTAAAAGAAGTTGCTCAGAAGGAATTGGAAGAAATCCGATCTGCACAGCGCACCATAGAGAAGGAAAAGCATGAAGTTGCAAAAAACAAGGAGAAGCTAGAGATGCAACAACTTGGGATGCGTAAAGACATTAATGAGCTTGTTATACTTAGCAATAAGCTTCATGACCAACGAGAACAGGTTATCAGGGAAAGGAATCACTTCATTGCGTTTGTTGAGAAGCATAGGGGTTGTAAGAACTGTGGAGACATCACTCAGGAGTTCATACTTTCTGATCTTCTGCCACCTGACATAGAAGACAGGGAGATCTCTCTCCTACAGAAACGAACTGATAAAATTTTTAGGAATGTTCAAGTTGCTGTGGGTGCTTCCGATGATGTGGATAGATTTCATCATGAGCGTAATTCCAAATCTCAAGAACGCATGTCTTGGTTCCGCAAATGCACTTCAAAGATTTTTAATATATCCCCTACTAAAAAGATTGAGCCTGTTTCAGCTTCTGTTTTGACCAAAGAAAAGCCTGAGGTAATTGGTACACTCAGTAAAGAAGCTAGAGGGAGTGTTGATGGGGATACTTCACGGCGATCTTATGGGACTGCGGATGATTCTGTGGTTGATGGCATTAAATTAGAGGGAGATAGATATTCAATGTCTTTTGATGACCACAGTTACATGGAAAGTCTGCAGGAAGATTCTGGATTATCAGAACTGAAGAGTGGTCAGCGTAAATCTGGGAGGAGAAGCAGATATACTAGAACACTGTCAGTAAAACAAGTTGTTCAGGATGCAAAATTCTTTCTAGGGAAGAGTTCAGAGGAGCCTGAAAACAAGGTAGAAGGTATTCAACAGCTTAATGATAATAATCATATAAGTGATGAAAGTCGGGACATGTTTGTTCGTGGGGAGAAGCTGGCTAGCAAAACTATGAGAAAGCGGGAACGGGTGCCAAAAGAAAGTGAACACAATGCTGGCAATAGTGATGGATGTTCTGACAGTGTCACAACTGGTGGGCGCAGGAAGAGGCGTCAAATGGTAGCTTCAGCTGTTACTCCAGGGCAAAAGCGATACAATCTTAGGCGACAGAAGACGTAAGTATCAGGGCTATGCTTGATGGCATCTAATCATTGTCATAATGTTGTTTATTATTGCAAAGGTTGTTACTGTACTTGTCAAAACTACAATGCCTTGTGTCCTATCATGTGCACTATATTGTACAATTTCTATTTTTACTACCTTCAATGACTTCTACACTGGACACTTTACTGGTAGTGAGATTGTAATTTTCACCATTGCTGCTGCCACTGGTTCTACCCCTGCCTGACCAACAAAATTGTGGTCACGACAGTACTTCCACCATTGCCATGGCCATAACATTTTCACCACCATCACAATTAACACCCTTGCTACCGCCATTGTTGTTGCCATTGCTGCTACCATCATCATCACTTATCCATATAAATAAGAGAAGAAAATTACTCCTTGTCATCCTTCATTTTCCATCCAAATCAGAGGATTAGATTCCATTTTAGTCCGTTGCCTTTTCTAGTTGATTGTGTTCAAGTCCATTCATCCAAACATCATTGATTTTTTTTTTTTTGTATGAGAAAGTATGTAGTACTGCACACCTAATCAGGAAGTTGGATTCTTTATTTTGTGCATGTGGTGAATTCTATTTGGCTATCATCTGCATTTCTTTGTGAAGATATTATGATAGATATGATATCTGTTGGATATTGTGACTGCACATGATATAAGGAAGGTTGGTGTTCTGATGTTATATTTTTTTTTACTCAATTGTGATCAGTGCAGCTACAACCTCTGCCAACCAAGCATTGTCCAGCTTGATGAGAACTGAGGAGAAAGAGACTGATGGTAGTGCTGCAGCAGAACCAGCACCGGCACCAATTCCTGAAACTGTATCCAAACTGTCATTTGGAGTTGCTGGTGCGACTGGCAAATCTACTGATTTGGTGAATGTCACAATGCTAAAAGATATGGATATCTTTCAGGATAGAGAAGTTGGGGTAACATTCTAGAACTTTTACAAGTGCTCACTGATGGTTTAATATGATTCTTGAATTTGTCATGTTTTTGGTACTAATTTCTGGAATAATTGTTACAATACAGTTAAACTCAGTAATGATTAATGAACAAGCTGATAAAGTAAGATCAGTTGAGATTACTGAGTTGGATGAGGAAGTAAATGGCACAACAGAACATGGAGATGAAGATGGTAATGGCAGCACAGTCCATGAGGAAGATCAAGAGGAGGACTATGATGAGTTGGATCACTCTGGTGAAGTTTCAATTGGGAAAAAGATATGGAACTTCCTTACTACGTAATTGGTTCGCTTCCTCAACCTTTGTTAATAGCGTGCTGCATCGCCGTTCTCTCTTATACTATGAGTAAACTGTTGTTAATGTGGTGATGGAGAAACCAAAGGAGGGAGGTAAGCCATAACACTGATAGGAAATTGTTCAGCTACATTTAAATTAGGTAGCTGGGAGAATTATTATCACTTTGATTTAGTATTGAATGTTTTTTTGTTTCTTTTGATTGGTATGAGTTTGGTTATTGTTTTCAGATAATTGATGCCCTTTTTTTATCCTTGTAGTATCTACAAGTACTGAGGCGGAATCAACTTTCTTTGTCTGTAATTGCGGCTTGGAGAAGCACTGTTAGGGGCAAATACCATTTGAAGTGCTTTCTCGCTTCCTCCATTTGCATGTTGAAGTTAGATGAGGATAACTAAGCTTTACTAATGGCACATAAAATAGTTTACTTGGTGACGGAAAATATTTGGCATATGTTGATTACTTGCTAATATTTCTCTCGAAGCAAAAGTTGTAGGAGTTGATCAAACATTTAAGAGAGATTGATTTGGTTGTGTATACACACTGAAAAATATATAATATAATATACATAAAACGCATTTGAAGATGGTCTTTAATCTGTTAAAAAAAAAGATGGGATCCTAATTTCATTTGCGCTACTAGGTTTCTGTCAAATGGGTCTCTTTTGTCTTTGAATTAATAAAAGAGGAAATAGCATCATATACCCCTTTTTCTTGTCAATTTTAAAAAATACCCCATTTTTTAAAAGTCAACAAACTATAGATTACATTTAACATACATTATTCAGTGAAATTACAGATATAGTCCTGAACTATTAAAAACTGCTATATAATGACAATCGATATTAGATAAGTTAAATAATAAAGATATAGAATTAAGTCAACAATTGGAAAAAGTGGAAATTACAAATATGGCCAGTAGAAAGATAATACAAGAAATAATAGATCAATTAAGTTCAGATGCACAAGGAAAAAAAATCTATTAAAACAAATAGAAAGTGTAGAAAAATAAAAATTAATAAAATATCGAATACTGAATGAATTAAAAATGAAAAATAGATTATTAAATAAATTAAGTCATAGAGAAAAATTATTAAATTATGTGGTTAGTAAAATGGAATATAATGAATAATACTAATGAACGAAATAGGAAATATCGATGTATATACGTATAGGGATGCTCACGGGGCGGAGCGGGGTTCCCACTCTCCGCCTCATGCAATGTCGAGGAATTCTCGTCCCTGCCTAGCATATGGGGAAAAAAACTCCCCCATCCCCGCCCCACGGGGATCCCCGTTCCCCGTGGGGATTCCCTAGTCGCTCATCCCCGATCCGACCTGAATGAAATATACTATATAATTTTTTTTTAAATTCACATAAAATTCAAATTCAAA
Organism: Excoecaria agallocha; assembly: GCA_037975025.1. NCBI lineage: Eukaryota > Viridiplantae > Streptophyta > Magnoliopsida > Malpighiales > Euphorbiaceae > Excoecaria > Excoecaria agallocha. Next base: position 24,471,197 of record CM075809.1, on the reverse strand, counting down.
TTTTAATAATTAACATTCAATGACTGGACCATGAACAATTAAAGAATAATTGCAGAACGCGGAATGAGGCAGAAAATACAAAGCAAGAGAAGAAAAAGATAGAGAGAATGAGACAGGCAGAAGATGAAGAATTTGAAAGAGAAATTACAGGAAAGAAGAAGAAGAGATAGCAGAGAAAAGAATTTGTATTATTGCTTAATTACTGTAAATATAAGTAGTTTACATGAATCTACCTTCAGCCAACTCATTATCCAATTCTCTAACTACCCTAACAACAATTACATAATGCCAACTATTTCTAACAACCAATTACTCGGAATTTTCTGCCAGAAAACAAATCCTTCAACCTAAGTATATTATACAGCATATTAATCTAAATGCAGCTCATATATCAAGCTAAGTTGAATAATGAGGTGAAAACAGCTACTTGGGTAAGGGTAAGATGATAGCAGTCACATTCAAATGCAAAAGTAATCATTCAATAAATAAGAAGTAAGATGAAGTGCAAAGATGCCATATTGTTCACCACTTTTAGCTCAAATACAACATTGCAATAACTTAATATTTATTGTTCACCACTTTTAGCTCAAATACAACACTGCAATAAGTTAATATTTCATTAATGCAAAGATGCCATATTGTTCACCACTTTTAGCTCAAATACACCAATCATAGTTAAATATGTAATATTCAACAGTTTCTAATTCACCACCCCCACAGACCACAATCACTCAAATCATCATTCAAAATCAAATTATTAATACACAACCTCGAAACAAATTCTTTAATTTTGGGCTGAATATTCAATTTACATATAGAATAACAAAATAATGATAGATTGTTGCTCCATCCATTTTCAACAGATAATGCTAAAAACTCAAATAATCAAAATAACAACTCAACAATCAACAAATTACAATCCATGGAATAATTTTCAAATCTCATGATAGATAAAATACAAAATTGGATTTGTAGGGTAACATTGCTAAATTAAGATTGAAATTAAGCAAACATGAAAAGGAATTCTTACTAACGAATGGTTTCACAACTTTCAGTAGCAAGTAGCTTAAATGAGCATTTCTTTGAACACCTGATGGGCATTAACTTTTCATCCAATTTCTTGCAATGTTTTAACTATTGTTCACCACTTTTAGCTCAAATACAACACTGCAATAAGTTTGTTTTAGCAACAATTCATCACATACTTAAATAGAAATTTATCACTAATATCAATTTCAACACTTAGCTCAACATAAGATGCCATATTTGTTCTCATGCTTGCAATCCGGCGCCAATTCCCCTTGATGGGATCCAAAACCTCTGCTGAGTCAAGCTCATAAAGGTCAGTACTGTTTCCCCCAGCTACATATATCTTCCCTTCAATCACACCACTGGCAAAAAATGACCTAGCTGCAATCATTCAATTCATCACAGTCCAACGATTCTTTTGCATCTCATACTTCAAAACCAAATCGACGGGATAATCCACATCAGAGACCATACCACCACAAATAAAAAGTGTACCATCGAGAGGCATTGAAGAACACCTGAATCCATGAGGGCAAACCTTGTCCTTACAAGGCATTGCCGGGATAGTGTGCCACGAGAAGTGAGTAAGATCTAGAACCTGCCAGTGAATCTTTCCAGTGCATTTGTGGAAAGCATAGACAAACAGCCAAGGATCCTTTAAGAGAGCAAAGCCTAAAACAGAACAAAAAAATCGAGGCTAGTGGCTTGTGTGGCTAAAAAGGAAGAAAAATGTCGAATCAGTAAACCAAATATATCAGTACCATGAAATGAAGAAATGAAAAAAAAAATTGAAGAATCAGAAGAACAAGATTCAGAACTCAGAAGCATTGACTTAAAGAAAAAAAAACAGATAAAAGAAAATTGAAATCAATGAAATTAAGACCTGAAGATTATAAATCAAAACCTTTCGCCAATTAAAGTCGCAACCGTACAGTCTACCGACAACTTGAACGATCGTAGATGGAGCGGTCGACCACTAGGAGGCGGCAGTGGAGAGTAGAGGAAAAAAGGTTTAGGGAAAAATGAGGGCTGAAGAGTTAGGGTTTTACCTAAATATATAATGTCATATATATACGTAAATAACTTGAAAATCGAGGACTTTTATATATATTCTTCGGGGCAGGAATTCCTGTGGGGCAGATACCCCATTCTCCGCTCTCACCCCAAAATCACAAACTGGGATGATTTTATCCCCGTTCTCGTTCTCACGGGGAGAAAATTCGGGGATTTCTCATCCCGTTCGGGTTAGGTCCCAATCGGAGACGGGATTTTCCCACCCAGTGATCATCTCTACCTCCGTGGTGTGCATCAATATTATATGGTGAAACTGATCTACATATACCCTGGGATCCATGCTTCCATTATACATCAGTAGGTTGGGTAATTTTAAGCTCAGAAAAGGAGTAAAAAGTATGACTTTAGAGAGGGAGCAAAAACTACCTTGATATTGTGTCACGTTGCGACTTTGTTGCCACTGCATCCTTTCTTCGATGAGCTTGTCAAGCTCATCCCTTGTTAAAGTAATTGTTAATCCTACATCGTTTTGTTGGGGTGTGGAGTTCAGGTTTTCTAAGTTAGGGGTAGTGTTTGTCCTGGTAGTTTGTGGCATTTGTTAGGGCACTGCCTGTGTCACTTGTTGCGATAGAATCGCCAGGAGGGCCTGGGCAAGTTAGGGAGTAAGATCGGGTATGGAAATTGTGGGGGTTGTGGTGGGTAGGCTAGTAATGGGAAGATTGGTGGAAGTATATTGGGGAGTGGGCTCTGAGGATTGAAAAACTGGTATGTGTGGGGGTGGTGATGTGTTGTTTCGGTCGTTCCCAGTCTGGGTATTTTCATCTTTGGAATTCATGGTTTTTTGGGGATAGATCCACGCTCACCGCACCAAACGATAACAATTCAGAAATTACCGGGCTACTATCGGATTTAATCTAATAGTTCTCTAAAGTTCCCTAAAAATAATGAAATTTCAGCGGGTTTGGCAAGGGGACTCTCCGACGATTAGGTCAGTAAACAGTAAAGCGAGTAATTTCAATAAAGTCGCTCAGAGAGAGAAATACCTGATGATCATGGCCATTTATAGGGATTAATCTCCTATTCCTTCTAGAAGTCCTGGTAGTCATAAGAGTTCTATTGGGAAAAAAGTTCCATTAGAATAGGAAGTCAAACTGAGTTATTTACCCAAATAGGGCATGTCAAGATGACGTCATCCGGATTCAACAATTCGGATCCTGGGGTAACCCAAATAGCTAGGAATTCGGGCTATGGGCCCGGATCCGAAACACAATCCGATTATCAATAATAAAATATAATATATATAAAGATTAATTGGTTATTTCATACAGATATTACTTTATATAATAAAAGAGAATGATATAATTTAAATATAGTTTATAATATTATATAAATTTTATAAAAAAACAAAAAATTAAGGTATAAAAATAAAAATATATGTTAAGTATACTTTTAAATATTATTTTATGTAAGTATAGAGGAAAAAAATAAAGTATAAAATATATATATACACACACGCACACACACAGACGAACCGGTTAACCATCAATTAATGGTTAATCGACACTCAAAAATTGAAATCGAATCCATCAAATATATTAACGGAAAAAATTATTTCAGTTTTAAACCAATTTTATGGTTAACTAAAATTTGGGTTCTTTTTTCTCTTCTCAGCTCTATTTTTTTCTTCTCACCTCTAACTAAAGCCTGCTATTCCCAAGCAAATTGGTAGAGGTGCAAGAAGGAGTTTGGTAATGCCATTGAAATTGAATCGATTGACCAAAAGGCAGATTGGAAAATTTATCTGCAACATAATTTGCTTGCCAGTAAACATGCTTGACTCGAATATTTCAATTCCGAAATATATGCAACTTAACACTCTTTGACCAGATGCATATTAGCAACAGTATAGCAATAATCACAATTAATGGCGGGAGCAATACTTGAGTTATCTACTTGAACTTCAATGTTTCTCCCTCGTTTGCTCCAAACCTATCTTAAGAAATTCTTAAATGGTTGGTCTTAATTTTAAGATTAAATTATTATACAAAGCCATTAGGCCATTAAGGCATAAATTGAAAATACTAAGAGGAAATTACCCCAAATGCCAGGTTTTTATCATTTTTTTTCAAAAAATACAACCTTTTTTTTAATCTTTCCTGTATCTTACTTTTTAAATTTTTATTTTCAAAAATACAACTTTTTTTTTACTTAAACAAAAACTGCCATTCACTCTCTCGTAGCTCTTCAAGATGCTATCCAAACCCTTTCTCTTCAAGGCGTAGATCTCTCAGGCAATTAATTCCTCAGCATAGTAATGTATTGCACTCCAATTCTTCTTTTCTTATAAAGAATTTTCATGAATATACCATTTGCAGGGATTGTCACTTGTGTTCCAGGAGAGGGCAATGCCCGAGACAATCTAATATTGTAGTGTCTCGATAGATTGAAGCAACTGGAATCTATTTCTCAAGATCGAATTGTTTTTGATGATATGGATGAAACTTTGAGCTTGTTTGATAAGCTAATTAGTACTAAAGGCTCTAGAAATTCAGCAATTGCTGTGAAAAATGGTGGAGTGCAGTTGGTTTGCTCTCTTTGTTCTAAGATACCGATTGAATCTGTGCAGGTTCTTGTTTCGGCTTTGAAGACTTTGGCATTATTGATTTACGGTTTCAATGAAGTTCATTATTTTATTTCTAATTTAAGTTGATTTTCAGAATTAAGTTGTGAATATTGAATTATGAATTATAAATGATGAGAAGCATGTTTGTTGGTTTAGTTGTGGATAGGCTGGTCATTTATATATCATTTACAGCCTTTGTAGTTGAATTAGGATGGCATTGGTAAAAAATAGATAAAGCCAGCTTATATCAATCTAGGTACATATCAATCTAGTTGAAATATATGTTTCTTCTATTCCCACAAAGCTAGAGTGTGCTTTATCATTTGCAGCCGCATCTAGTATGGTATTTGCTTTGTTTCAGTCCCGCCATGATGTTACTCTGATGTTCTCAGCCTATCTGGAAAATCGGTTATTTCTGGAATTGATGAAGTTTACTCCAAATTCTTCTGTGCATATCAGCGAAGCAGTAATTTATGTCGTTTGGTACTCTAATTTGCTGTTCCACCTGTCTGTTTTGTTTGTTATGTTTTTCCAGAATTTCATGGGTCAGTTTGCTTTGTGTGGGGCTACGCTTTTGAGCTCTAGGGGTCTGTTATTGGCCATTGAGACTCAAAATTTTTGTATGCTCTATTACCATCTGATTAATATAATTTTGGCTTATAAAAAAAAGTGTCCTTTTTCAAATTTTTTTATATTGATTTTAAATGAGACCTGAAATTTGCATACCATTTCTTACTTGTGTCTATAGAATGTAATTGGATGTAGAAACTGTGCTTCTTTCCTTTCTAGAAGTAATTAAGAAGTTAAAGAACATCAAGTGATGTATTTCTTAATTCTATTTCATTTCAGTAGTAAAAGAACATCAGTAGTATTATTTCTGTCTTATGTCATAGAGATTATATGAAGACAATATGATTGATCGTCTACTTTATATTTTGATTGTCCATGTAAAATCCCATTTTAGGGCAAAAGTGACGTGATGAATAAATGATTTTGCTAGTGCAAAGGCTTTAAATTTGTTTCTTATGATTTAATCTTATTTTGCGTTCACTCTAATCAAACTTGCCTGTTTAGCTGGTTGTCAAAATAGTAATCTCTATTTTGCATCAAGGGTATAAGCAAGATTCATTCCAAGTCTTGCAATGCAACTTGTTTCTTAAAAAAGATGAATAACATATCAGATATGGATACAATCTACATCACTATGTATATCATGTTGAAAAAAATTCTCATTCCTACCCCTTAACAGCAAATAGGAGACATCAGATACCAACTAATTTCATGTCCATTGGCATTGATTCTATAAATCGACTTTTGACTAAGCGCATGGTAGAGGCTTTTGACTTTCCATTCAAATTACTCTGCATATTCCCAAGAGCTTCAAGTCATTTGCTTCAAGGCTTTTGACTTTCCATTCAACCATACTTATAATCACCAATAATGATAGTTCCAAGAGCTTCAGCAACACAAATCTTTACAAACATCAAACAAGCAAAAATCAGAAATAGTTTAACATCTAAAAATCAGAAATAGTTCAACATCTGAAAACATTTACTCAAATTTTAAAAATTATTTTATGAACTATTAGTAGTAGACATTACAAGGGCAACATTACTGCAATTTTAAGAAGCTACCAAGGATAAATCAGAAAGGAGATTTATGCCCATCTCCTAATTTCTTGGATTTTCAAATTTTGTCAGTGATAGAATTTTTAGATTTTCAGATTTATAAGTCTCCTTTCTTTCAACACAGCTTTCTAAATCATCACACCATCCTCCTCCCTACTTATTTATTTATTACCATTAATTAAATACACACCCTGTGTACATCAAGTACACAAGGTGTGTATACCTTGTACACACCCTGTGTACTGTGTACACCAAGTACACAGTGTGTATACATCAAATACACAGTGTGTGTACACCAAGTACACACACTTTGTACATCAAGTACACAAGGTGTGTATACCTTGTACACACCCTGTGTACTGTGTACACTCAGTACACAGTGTGTGTATATCAAATACACAGTATGTATACCTTATACACACCCTGTATACACCGAATACACACTATGTGTACATCGAGTACACACCTTGTGTACACCGCATATACACGGTGTGTACATCGAGCACATAGAGTGTATACAACATGTACATATATTGTGTACAATAAGTACACAGCGTGTATATACCATGTACACATGATATATACAACATGTACACATGTTACATATAATATGTACACGCGTTGCATATAACATATACACATGTATATTGTGTACATGTTGTATACACTCTGTGTACAACAAGTACACAGAGTGTATAACATAAATTGTAAAGTATTATTCTTATTTTATTTAGAAACTAATGAGCATGCTGATAAATAAATTCCATTGTAACGAGGAAAAAACGAAAAGAAATTAGTTAACAAATGAATATTGCCATCAGACCCATATCACCCTTCCATTTCATTAGCAACAAACTAAATGCGGATTGATCTTGCTCTATAGGAAAATCTTTACTCTTTAGACGAACTTCAAAATTGGCTTCATATGCTGTATTGCCTTCTGATCTCACATCACTGTTAAATTTGAATGTGTAAACCAACTTAGAAACAGTAGCCCCCCAAAAGTTTCAACACAATGCTTATAAAATTTCAAAGAGAAACAAGGGCCAGAGAAAGAAAAGCAACAAAGCAGTATGATGAAATTATAAAGCAGGTTTGTATACCTTTCTGGATGTACAAGTGATTAAAATAGTTTAAAACGTTTGATCATCAAGTCCAGAGGTTTAGTCCTTTAATGGGTTTATGATCTTGCTGATTTAAGGAGCAAATCCATGTTCAAGCATATCATCTATGTCATCTAATACCTATCATTATATTTTAGCTATCACTTAAATGTCTAACATACTTAATACAAAGTCACCCATGCCTCCACTTTCAATCAAAAACACATACACAATTTTTGAAATCATTGGTAGAGGTTGATACTTCACAGCAAGAGGCAGGAAAAAGAGTTTATGATCCACGATTTAAGGAACTGCAATAAAACAATAGCAAACTTACCAAGTATTTGACATTATCAGTTACAATGCTTCCTTCCTCCATCTGCTGAACAACTTCCTTAGGTGTTCCTATCAGCATGCCAATTGGGGCACTTGAAAAATCCTTTGCACCCAAATGGTCCGAACCAGTTTCCCTTGTAACCTTTAATCATGCAAAATCACTAATGAACTTAGGAAAACGAAATCCCTTCACAGAAAATTCAAAATCACATGGTCAATTTGATGTCCCGATAATAAGATCAGAAAATTACTCGGTAAAATGGATACTAGAGATCTCATCAGAGAGCTCCTCAATGGAGCACAAGACAATAGCCTTGGGTAGCTTAGGATTTTTCATACCGGACAATGCTCCATCTTGCCTCAATAGCTGCAAAACAGAAACAAAAAATGAGAAATATTTCCTCTTATTAAACCAGAGACAAAATGATTCAAACACATTTTCAAAAGGGAAGAATCTATTATAGGATGGAGAAGGTGACTTCGAAGGAGAAATTAACGTCAGTGGTGTCAGAAATTAAGGGAGATGGAGATCGTCGGTGATCGGAAATGCTGTTAGTATTGTTTATGGGAGAAAGGAGAGCGAGAACTAGGAAAGTCAGAAAATTAGGAATTTGTGAAAGGAAATTGGGTAAAAGAAGAAAAGAGTTGCAATTTATGAAAATATTAGTTGTATTTTTTATATTAAAAATTTAAAAAAGTGTATTAATGAAATTATTATTTAGGTGTAGTATTTTTTGTTATTTTTGTATTTTTTCTGTATAGTTTTGTTAAAACCCCAAATACTAATAGGAAGTTCCCTGCCCATGGATCATTAATTTCAGACGGAACAGCCAAAAACATTCAATCTCTTTTAACGGACAGCGAAGCCTTATTAATGTCCTAAGGAAAGGACACAACCAACCAATACAAGAAACAACATTGAACCAAGAGAACCCTATGCTATGAGATACTTACTAGATTAGCTGCCGCTGTTTGCTGCTTTTTTTTTTTCCATAATTTATATTCAGTTTTAAACATATTTTAAAGTCCACAAACCCTACAACTCTGCCTTTTAACCCACGTTACACAGCCTATATCTCCTTCACTTTCGATATATTTATTTTACAACTGCCGTTCCTTTAAAATATATAAATAAATGTTATTCGATTTGTTAACTGTAACCTACAATTGGAGTATCAAATTTAAATTGTAATTGTTATTTAAAAAATTAATAGCATAAAAAATTAATAGCATAAGAAATTGATCCGTGAAAATAAATTCGATTCCAAATCGATTTTTCAGTTAATCATACATTTTCTTAAATTTATATAAAAAAATTTTACTTAATTTTTGCAAGCAATTTCATTTTTTTATAATTATATTTTTAAAGAGGAATGAAAATCAAATAATGATCAATTAAAATAATAACCAAATTGTATTTTAACCAAATTTTCAACGTACAAATTTCATGTAATTTCCAGCGATTTCATTTTTTTTAACTTTATTAAGGGCCAAATACATAATTTAATATTCAAACTCAATTGTTATTTTCGTTTAAATACCTCTACTAATTCAATGACAAAATAAACACTTAATTTGTAAATGGGATATTGATGTATTTTTCAACTATTTTTTATCAAATAATACTGAAACCAAGGACCGTGCATTTCGCACGCGATGACATGGCACTATGTCCAATAAGTTGGTGACATGTGTCATTGCTTAACATCCCACCACCATACGATTTCTTTCTTTCTTTCTTCTTCTTTTTCTCTCTTTCTCTCTCTTAAATTCTTGCAGAGTACCAGAGCTGCATCAGCTGGTGTGTCGTTGGCGCCGGCGGAGTTGCGCCGTCGGTTGCTATTGGAGGCGCTACTGGTGACACGACTGAAAGTGCTTCTGGCTACTCGACTTTGGCGTTGGTTGAATCTGTTTGTTGGAGAGTTCTCCTAGTGCTTCGATTGGATCTGCTTTCTCATGGCTTCTTGAATTTTATGTTTGGGATCTTGAATTTCTTGGCCTTAGATTGTGTTTAAATCTGTTTAATCCTGAATGAATACTAGATGCACACCAAGTGCTTAACTAAATGTCTGAATGAAAATTCACCAATGTAACAATGAGGATATTCGTTTCACCCATCAAAGTAGACATGGAACCAGATGATTATGCTTATTATTTTAGAACAAAGTTATCATACCTAACTGGATTGTCTCAAGAACCCAATAATTCTCTCCTCCTTGCCAATTGTGCTCAATTCCTCTACCTTGTTGCACATGATTATGACAGGTATAAATCTACACCAAATTTCCCTTGAACTCTTTGCATTCTTGGCCAATAATATTACATTTTACGAATCAAAAGTAAAATCTTTAGCAATCTGCGACGGGGATTAGTTAGAAAAAATAATATCTCATTGGTTTATTCTCACAACTAATAAAGAATACAACTTTTCAGAATTTGACTTGTCTTCATGCATAAATTTGATTCTGGGTATGTTAAATCCTTGAAATAGAATGTGGTTTAGTTTTCTTTCGAGGGTGAAAATATCTTCAACTGGGGTCGGGTCAAATATTGTGCTTTGGTTATTGTGTATTGGAAGATCTTCAACTTGCATGTCCATCTAATTGTGTATTAATGTGTTGTATGAATAGAGGAAAAGAGTGCTTTTAAAAGAGCAATAGGAGTCGAAGCGGCAGATGCAGAAGCATACAGCAAATACGCAAACTTTCTATGGAAAGTAAGAAATGATTTATGGGCAGCAGAAGAAACTTTCTTGGAAGCCATTAATGCAAATCCTTCAAACTCATATTATGCAGCCAATTTATGCTATTTTCTTATGGAATAGTGGCAGAGAAGACATTTGTTTCCCTCTTACCTCTCAAGATAACACTGAAAAAACTTAATACACTTTAATCCCAAATCAAAAAATATAAAAAAAAAAAAATTATTTTTCCACTTTTAGATCGGAAATCAAGAGCTGCAACCAAGGAAGAGCCGGCGTTGGGTGAGGGAAATGTGAACTGAATACAGAAGAAGCAGCGAAGAAGAGAACACCCTGGGATAAGAGGGAAGCCTTTAGGATTCATGCGCTTCAATTCGAGTTTGATTAACACACGCTGCCATGTCATCAATTTGTGTTTAAAAATACGAAATTGAATAGTTGAGATGTTTATTTGGTCGTTTCTTGAGTTGAGTTGTTTAAATGAAAAATGATGTCAAGTTAAAAGTGTCAATTTATATATTTGGCTTTTATTAAAAATAAATCTCTTAACTACATGCATTTTGCAATTAAAAAGTTTGTTTTAATAAAACTTAAGGTGGTAAAAACTAAGCTAATAAAATATGGATACCTAATGAGTTTTTCAAAAGAAGTTCAGGATTTCTTTTTTTTTGGGTAGACGGATTGGATTATAAAAGAATTGAATTATAAATAAATTAAAATTTGCGACATAATTTTTTATTTTTTTAAATATTGTGCAGTTATAAAAATTAGAAAAAAAAAATATTTTGGGATTTTTGAGCTTCAATTTTTTTTACAATTTTTTAAATATTGTGCAGATATAAAAATTAGAAAAAAAAACATATTATGAGATTTCTAAACTTTAATTTTTTTTACATTAGTTTAGATAATTTAAAAATTTGACATTGAATTTCTATATTTTTTAAATCATTCATATTATATCTAATTTAAATAAAATTAACAAAATTAAACTAGTCAAGAGTTCCACTATAATAATAAAAATTGAAAAAAATCCCAACTCATAACTTTCTTTCAATTTTTTTTTATTTTATATTTTGATTTTTTTTTAATTTTATATTTTGATGGATTACTCAGTAATTTCAAGTTAACTCATATAAGATGAACAAATTGTACGTTTTAATTTCGCCAATTCCGTTTAAATTTGATCTAATATTAGTCATCTCAAAAATATAAGTATCCAACGCCAATTTTTTGAAATACAAAATCTAATGTTAAAAAAAAAGTCCTAAAAATTATTGTTTTTGTGTTTATATTATATAAAAAATTATGAAAATACAAATAAGATGAACGAGTAATTGAATCAAAATCTAATTATATCCGTGTGAATTAATCACATAACCCATCCCCACCCTCGCTAATATAAATTCCCAAATATTGTAAGTTAGTTCTTTTAGTTTCTATATTTTATAAAATAAACAATTTAAGAACTGAAACTCTGATGTTTGATTGTAGATAAGTGATTGGATCGTGTGCCATGTGATAGGCAAGGAAGCAGTACAAAAAGTAGTATTGCCAGCAAGATTTTAATCTCAAATGATTATTATAGTTAACCACCCACATTAAGCATAGCTCACTTGACAATTGAATATGAAAGATCTGTCATTTGTATCAAGACATAACCAACTAGCTGCACACTAACCAGACGAAGGAAAATCAACTAAATGTTACACTGCAACTTGAAGTCAAAGCTGTTGGTGCTGGCATGGTTTTACCCCAAATGGAACATTGCTTGCTGATATTAATCCAACAGGGAAACACAGATTGGGATTATTCCAAGCCCCAAAACGCCTACCCATTTTCTTATAGAACACTTCAGGGAATTGAAGCTCTCCTGTCAGATTGTTTCCATTGATGTATATAGCACTGATACAAGGCAAAGTTGCAAGCTTTGGTGAGAGATTGCCTGTGAGATTGTTGCCGCTAAGACCCAAAAATCTTAACTTTTTCAAATTGCCAATGGTAAGAGGAATTTCACCTGCCAATCCCATGTTTGAGAGATCTAATATGGCTAAATTCTCCAAGTTTTCCCAATTTGTGGCCTGGAGGCCTCCACCAATTGGGTTGTTTGATAGGACCAATTCTTCCAAGGAAGATATTTCCTGGATTGATTTTGTCAATCCACCTGAGAATTTATTGTTTCTTACATCCAAAATTGTCAAATTCTTCAAGTAACCAATCTCTTTAGGTAGCTTCCCCTCAAGCTGATTGTTGCTTAAATCAAGTTTTAACAGTGAAGTCATACCTCCAAAAGTGCAAGGCAAAGACCCAGAGAGTGAATTCCTGCTTAAATCCAAGATCAAAAGCTGACTTAACCCACCAAAACTATCTGGAATTCTGCCATTAAACCAACTTCCGGCCAGGACTAGCTTCTTCAAGTTGGCTAATTTACCAAGATTACTTGGCAATTCTCCCGCCAAACCATTTTCTAGGAGCACAAGTGATTGAAGCTTAATTAGGCTGCCAAAGCTAGCAGGAACTTGTCCAAGAAGACCTGCGTTGGATCTAAACTCTAATTTCTCCAAGCTGGCAGCAAGTTTTTCCCAGTTTTTGGTAGGGATAGTGATTGGATGCTTGAAGGGTGACATAAAGCAGCTGAAGAAGGATAGAGATTTCAGGTGCTTAAGCTCAAAAAGTTGTGGCCTAAATTCAGCATTTGGGGCACAGTCAAGAGAATTGTCATGAATATGCCCAATGCTCAAGTCAGTCACATACCAAAGCCCATCAAAGATATCACAAGAAACTCCCTGTAGAAAAAAAAAAAAAAAGCGTTAAATCACTGAGTAAGATATCATAAAAATAAATCAGAACGCTTATTTCTTTTCCCTAAAGTAATGTTACTAATTCAAGCAAAATTTAGGTATGGAACTAATTCTTGTTATGATTTGACCTTTGATACAAAGGAGATGGGCAGGGCAAGGATAATTCTTTTTTAAAGTTCTTTAATCATTTTTAATTGAAGATGAATTTACTCATATGATATGGGCAGAGGAACAGCAGCAAATGAGGCAAAAAAGAAAAAAAAGAGTACGGTTCTTATCCTTTGGATAAAATGCGATGAAACAGTAAAGCAATAAAAGATTGTTATGTAGGTAAAGTACTTGAATAGGAGTCCATCCACAAGGGTCTGGATAGAGATCTGAGCCATTCCACCAATTACCAACAAAGCCTTGTATGGCAGAGTACAAAGCTGTTTGCTCCCCTTTCTCCATTGAAGCTGCATCATTTTCTGCTTGACCAGAGCACCAAACACTCAAACCCAAAAGCCATAACACCAAAATCACGTTAATAGATATGAAACTCTTCATGGGTTTGACGAAAAAAATATCAAGGTCTAAGTTCTTGAAGATTAAGAAGCAACCACAAGTAGTTTAAATCTCATTCAGGAGAAAACAGAGGAAAGGGAAACATAGAGAATGCTCATGGCTTGAACCCAGATGAACATTGTGGTCAATGAAAAAGACATGAACTTTAAAATGGATTCACTAGAATACCATAAAGACAGGAAATGTATGCATAAGAAGAGGAAAAAGAAAACAAGAATGAAAATAGAAATCCCAAGAATAGTGAGTGAGAGTAGAAGTGAAAAGAAAACAGAAAAAAGCAAAGTAAAACTCAAGAACTTGATTTTGTAGCTTAAGCTTAAAGAAGAAAAAGAAAGGAAAGTAATATAATAGCAGAAGGAAGAGAACATAAGATGTAATGTAAGCAGCACACTTATCAAAGCTATGAAAGTAATAATAGCAATAGCAGTAAATTCATATATATATGATCAGAAGAGGAATAGTAAGTGGAGGAGATTTTGTGTTCTTTTTGAGAAGAGGATGACAATGAAGTATGAATCTTTCTTTAATACACTTTTTGTTGAATTGAAAGTTCATCATCCAATAATAAATTTCATTAACTAGAAATGGAGTAAAGGGATGGATTTTGGCTGGGGGAGGAAGGCAATTAGTTAGGGTTAGGGGTTAAAAAGAGAGAGAAAGGGATGGGGGGGACCATTCAGCAATGTCAAAATGGATAAAGAGATGCATGTAAATGCATGCAAGACAAATTTTGGTTTTGGTGGTTGCTTTTCTGTTCTTTCTTTCTTTCTGGGCTATTAAATTAGGGTTCTTTCATAACAAATTTGGATCAGAAATGAGACATAGTAAAAGACAAAACAGCATTGAGGTTATAAAAAGTGTAGACTGCAAAATAGGTTTGGATTTTGGGGATTTGGTTGGTGTGGGAATAGAAATCATAGAATTGAGTTGCCCTAATTGTTCGTCTTTTTAACCCAACAAATCCATATCCCAACTTTTTACTTCAATTCTTTTTTACTTTTTACTGTTTCTCTAATTGCCATTGTTGCATGTAATGTACATCTATGCAATGCTCCCCAACATTGAAAAATCAGCAAATAATATGTTAATCATATTAATGATTTTTATGCATAAAATATGCAGAATGGAAATCGAATATTTTATTTTGTATTTTTCATTATATATTTTATTTTGAATGATGCTTCAAATTTTGTAATTTATGTATATGACAGAAAAATAAAATATTTTATATTTCAAAAAATGGATAATTATTTTTTTAATAGTTTAAAATCTAACAAAACTGAAATTCATAGTTAACTGATTTTAATGATCATGTTGTGGAGTCCAACATTATGGAGTAGATTCAAAAAATAATCCAAGGATTAGTTAAACTTATATGGTTTTATGAATATTCCTACTAATTTGGCAACAAGTTTGGATATTTAAAACTGAACTTTTAGTTAAACTTAAACTTAAATAATTATTTTTGGCTGAAGGAATAATTTGGTCCCTAATATTTGACAAAAACGATAATTTAAATTCTAAAAATTTATTTATTACTTTTAAAATTTAAAAATCAGAGCAATTTAATTCTTAAAATGATACGTGCCAAATCTTTAAATGACACGTATCAAATCATTTAATGTAGCTGGTCATTTGAGAAGGTAAATTATTTTAATTTTAAAATATTAAAATGATATTATATCAAATTAAATTTTAACGTTTAAATTACATTTCTTTACCAAATTTTTAGGGACTAATTTGCCCTTTAATTATTATTATTATTTTTTGGTTAGAAGAAAGAGATAAAAAGAAATGAAAAGGACATGGGTGAAGCAACAGAACCCAAAATGCAAAGTGGTTCAAGGTGCTCCAAATGAAAAGAGAACAAAAGATTTGTATAAGGAAAAACAGAAGAGAGCACAAACACGAGAACCAAAGCAACAGTAATTGTCCTTGTAGCCTTTTTGGTCCTGTAAGAACTAAGAAGCAATGATCTAAATGGACCACTCTACCCATTTGGAGTTAGAAGAAGGCATTAGCCCACACTCACTCCACACCCTACCAAAACTATAAAAGCCTGGCTTTTTGCAGTCTGCAATGTCCTTTTCTTCATTGCTTTTTTGGGGACGTTAGCTGAGCAGTGAAACCCTATTTAATTTTAAGCTTTCATATTACTAGCTTATCTTTTTGATTTAGTGTTGGTCTTGTTGGGTTTTGTTTCTTTGATTCTTTTTCTTTTTCTTTACGTCATTAAATTAATATGTACTCGGATAACAAGTTGTCTCACTAATACCCATCATCATGCATTAGTTAGTTGTATGTTCCAAAGTATGTTTCTAAGACATCATGTGCAAGAGGACTTGTCAAGATTATATTTCTTTCACTTGCAAGCACATTATGCTTCATTGAGTTGTTAGGTTGAGAAGATTTATTAAATTTTTTGAGGTAGAGGAAAAGAGAATGAAATTGAAAAAGAAATTTATATACAATGAACATGGATAACCTAGCAATGCTTCTTTACCCGTCTCTCGAGTCCACATGTTATTTCTCTCTTCTTCTCTTTTATTGTACCAACAAGTGAATGGAGATGATCATAGGGTAGAAAAACCCTGTTCCCGACGGGGACCCGACCCGAATGGGACGAGGAATCCCCAAATTTTCTCCCTACGGGAACGGAAATAAAATAATTCCCATTTGTGATTTCGGGGTGGGGGCGGGGAATGGGGTATCCGCTCCGCGGGAATCCCCGCCCCGAAGAATATATATAAAAGTCCTCAATTTTCAAGTTATTTACGTATATATGCCATTATATAAATAGGTAAAACCCTAACTCTTCAGCCCTCATTTTTCCCTAAACCTTTTTTCCCTCTACTCTCCACTGCCGCCTCCTAGTGGTCGACCGCTCCATCTACGATCGTTCGAGTTCTCGATAGACTGTACGATTGCGACTTCAATTGGCAAAAGGTTCTGATTTATAATCTTCAAGTCTTAATTTCATTGATTTCAATTTTCTTTTATCTGTTTTTTTTTCTTTAAGTCAATGCTTCTGAGTTCTAAATCTTGTTCTTATGATTCTTCAATTTTTTTTTCATTTCTTCATTTCATGGTACTGATATATTTTGTTTACTGATTCGACATTTTTCTTTCTTTTTAGCCACACAAGCCACTAGCCTCGATTTTCTTATTCTGTTTTAGGCTTTGCTCTTTTAAAGGATCCTTGGTTGTTTGTCTATGCTTTCCACAAATGCACTGGAAAGATTCACTGGCAGGTTCTAGATCTTACTCACTTCTCGTGGCACACTATCCCGGCAATGCCTTGTAAGGACAAGGTTTGCCCTCATGGATTCGGGTGTATTTCAATGCCTCTCGATGGTACACTTTTTGTTTGTGCTGGTATGGTCTCTGATGTGGATTATCCACTCGATTTGGTTTTGAATTATGAGATGCAAAAGAATCGTTGGACTGTGATGAATTGAATGATTGCAGGTAGGTCATTTTTTGCCAGCGGTGTCATTGATGGGAAGATATATGTAGCTAGGGGAAATAGTACTAACCTTTATGAGCTTGACTCAGTAGAGGTTTTGGATCCCATCAAGGGGAATTGGCGCTGGATTGCAAGCATGAGAACAAATATGGCATCTTATGTTCAGCTAAGCGTTGAAATTGATATTAGTGATAAATTTCTATTTAAGTATGTGATGAATTGTTGCTAAAACAAACTTATTGCAGTGTTGTATTTGAGCTAAAAGTGGTGAACAATAGTTAAAACATTGCAAGAAATTGGATGAAAAGTTAATGCCCGTCAGGTGTTCGAAAAAATGCTCATTTAAGCTACTTGCTACTGAAAGTTGTGAAACCATTCGTTAGTAAGAATTCCTTTTCATGTTTGCTTAATTTCAATCTTAATTTTGCAATATTACCCTACAAATCCAATTTTGTATTTTATCTATCATGAGATTTGAAAATTATTCCATGGATTGTAATTTGTTGATTGTTGAGTTGTTATTTTGATTATTCGAGTTTTTAGCATTATCTGTTGAAAATGGATGGAGCAACAATCTATCATTATTTTGTTATTCTATATGTAAATTAAATATTCAGCCCAAAATTAAAAAATTTGTTTCAAGGTTGTGTACTAATAATTTGATTTTGAATGATGATTTGAGTGATTGTGGTCTGTGGGGGTGGTGAATTAGAAACTGTTGAATATTACATGTTTAACTATGATTGGTGTATTTGAGCTAAAAGTGGTGAACAATATGGCATCTTTGCATTAATGAAATATTAACTTATTGCAGTGTTGTATTTGAGCTAAAAGTGGTGAACAATATGGCATCTTTGCACTTCATCTTACTTCTTATTTATTGAATGATTACTTTTGCATTTGAATGTGACTGCTATCATCTTACCCTTACCCAAGTAGCTATTTTCACCTCATTATTCAACTTAGCTTGATATATAATCTGCATTTAGATTAATATGCTATATAGTATACTTAGGTTGAAGGATTTGTTTTCTGGCAGAAAATTTCGAGTAATTGGTTGTTAGAGATAGTTGGCATTATGTAATTGTTGTTAGGGTAGTTAGAGAATTGGATAATGAGTTGGCTGAAGGTAGATTCATGTAAACTACTTATATTTACAGTAATTAAGCAATAGTACAAATTCTTTTCTCTGCTATCTCTTCTTTTTCTTCCCCGTAATTTCTCTTTCAAATTCTTCATCCTCTGCCTGTCTCATTCTCTTTATCTTTTTTGTAACACTCTACTTTTATCCATATTTTCATATCTCATAAATAGTGATACTAAACAGATATACACATATATCTATGAGTCCAAATTTATTTACCTCAGTTTATGCGATCCCATTCTCTTTATGTATAGATGCCATGCGACAATTCTTTCTTCACATCCCGAAATCTTCTTTTCCTGCGCGCAGTCAACAACCGCACGCTAAGCAACATTGTCGCTTAGTGGTGGATACAACTACTCAAAATTTCATTCGATTAAATTTTATTTTTCAATTTTATAATCTCTATTAACTTAAGCAAGTCTATTTCTTTGCTTAACCTTATCCCTGCAATTCCTATTATTAATTATTCGTCCTTGCCTATCTTTTTATTTAAATTGTCCTTCTTTTGTTACTTTATGGATTCACTATAATTTATACAGTAAATTTTTTAATAGTCAAAATTCATTCGTTGTAACGTTTCATTTCTATTCTGTTACTAACCTTCTTTTCTCTATCGCTATTTAGTATTTTGTCGTACTTCATTTTCCTATATTTTCTCATTTCTCTTATACTTTCAACTAAGTTCTTGCTTTTGTTTGAATTAAAATTTACAATTTTCTGTCTAGCTAGATCAATATTTCGTTAATTATTTTCTCAAACTACTAGTCCATCATTCGTTTCTTCTTGAATATTTCTCGCCATGAACTTATTATGATTTCATTCATTAGTTATAAAAATCCATTCAAATTCTCTCTTTTGATATTAATTACACTTTAATAATCAGGTCAACAATGCTATTTATTTTCGATTAAGTCATTTGACCTTCTTTACTTGTCTTTATCTTTATTATATATTTTTCTTGTTTGATTACATTTCTTTCCTCACTAAATAGAAAATTTCAAATCAAATTCTTGTAATCTCTTTCTATTACATAAATCTATAATTTAATCTTAATATATTCATAATTTACTTTAGATCCCAAATTTCACTTATGGTGACGAACTACATTTTGATTCTTAACATTTTAAATATTGACGATTTTATCCTTCGTAACTTGTCTATTAAATTTGATTCCTCTAAGTGCTATATTAATATTCCAATTTACTATTTTCTCTAATTAACTTATATTTTAACTCATTTGGCTTTATTTGACTTTTATTGAATTTTCAATGTACAAATTATATTTTGATTCTTTTAATTTTCCAAAGATGGTAGATTTACAAGTTAACCCTTTAATTTTTGATTAATTATATTCTTGCCCCTTTCTGTCTTATTTAGCCAAGTTAAGTTTCGTATTTTGCTCTTTTTGGTCCAACTAACCAATTTACTTTTATTTTATCACGTAATTACAATTTTACTGTTACTTATCCCATTGATCTTATTTTTCATATTATTTATTATTTATATTTATGGCATCCAAATTATCATAATTATTCTTTCATCTCGATTTCATACAAGATTACCATTTTGCCCCTAGAAAAATCCAGTGGAATTGCAACGAGCTAGATAAACGGGATATAATCGGGGGATTCAGTTCTCGGAACCATCCAATCCCCTTTAACCATTTTTCTCAGTCAATATACGCAATTATATATATATATATATATATATATATACACATACAGTTGTAGATTCAGCTCTCGGAGCCATCCAATCCACAATTCAATATAATTTCATACACACACACATGTATTTATATATAAATGCAGTTGTGGATTCAGCTCTCGGAGCCATCCAATCCACAATTCAATATAATTTCATACACACACACATGTATTTATATAAAAATGCAGTTGTGGATTCAGCTCTCGGAGCCATCCAATCCACAACCCAATTAAATGACATACACCGGATTCAGCTCTCGGAGCCATCCAATCCGATGTTACACATCAAGGCGCCGCATTACAATTTTCCCTAATTGGCATGCCAACCTTATCCGATTACCCCAATTCCTATTTAATTTTACTAAGGGCAAACATAATATTACCATTAAATAGTATCTACATGTATTAGCATTATATATATATATCCAGGATACCGGTCGTTTTCCTTATCTTTAATAACTTCATTTCATCATTATTCCTTCGTTGATTCATCAACAACATCATTTACTATTGTAGGCACCGTAGTGCTCTACTCTACTATTTTTTCAACTCAATTTATTAACTATTCATCTTACGTCACTTCATCACATTATTAATTTATTTCACTCTTTTGCTTACTTATATATATAGTCACACCATGTTACATTACTAAATATGTATATATATTTTTAGTGCACTTATGTAAATAAGTTAGTTAACTTGAATTATTCTAATTATACTTCTCTAAATTAATATAACATTTTTTTATACGCAAAGTACTATTTTATATCAATTATTCACTTCATATATCACTATATACAATTCAACTAACATATTAATTTTTAACGCTCATGAATCTCTTCATACTTTGTTTGATGCTATTTATGTTTCTAACATCAATGTATGTTAGTATATATATATATATCAATTAACACTTAATTTATTTTAATATCTTTTTGTTACCTTCACACATACCATTATGTTGTATTTATAATTTCATACTCATATATTATCTTTAACTTAATTCCATCATATCACATATCTTTTACAACTAGGATGTTATATTTGCACTTAATTTATAATAAATCACCATATTTCATTTAATACTTTCATGTGCATCATTAGGCATCACTTAGCTTCCCAAACTAATTACTTAATTTCTTCTTCTATTCTCATCCATTTCATGCTATTTCATTATTTTCTAATATTAACTCAAATTGTTTCCCATTAATTCCTAAATTCATATACTTACATAATATAAAATTCACCATAAAATTCAAAATTAAATGAAATTAAGGGTAGTTTGTATTCACATACCCGTTAAAGTCGATTTCCGCATTTTTCTGCATTTTGTCATCATTGGCTCGCCGGACCGGTCGCCGGAGCTCCGCCGGAGACTCGCCGGAAAATACACCGAAGCTCACCACAGGTAGATCGAGCCACCCCAAGTTTACCGGTGGTGGTCACGCGCCAAACCGCCTTCTCAATTCGCCGGAAATCGCGCCGGAAGGTGGCGGCAAACCCATTTCCGATCTCCTCAACGCCGGCGAGTTAGGACGATCGGTGACCACCAAAAGGACCGCCTCCCCCTTGTGAGTCCGCCGGTGTGATCGGCTCCCTCATCCGGCGTCGGGACTCGCCGGTAAAAGAGAAAGAGTCTTCGGCCAGGAGAGAGAAAAACCAAAAACTAAACCGTAACCTCACCGAAGGGGAAGGGACGGCGAGGAGGCGGTGGCAGCCGCGCCAATCGCCGGCGCAGGCGCCGCTGATCGGCGGCAGCGCCTCCCCTTCCTCTCCTTCCCTTCTTCTTCTTCCCCTTTCCCTGGTTCGGTCTTCTCTCCCTTTTCTCCTCTTTCGTTTTTTTTTTTTTTCTTTTTTCTCTTTTTAGTTTAAATCACACACACACCTAATACCTTTTTCAAACCCACCTTTTGACAAACCCGATTCTTCTCTCTTTTTTTTATTATTATTCTTGTTTGTTTGTTTTTTTTTTTGTTGTGGGGCGTTACATTTTTCTTCTCTTGTTTTGTATTTTCTGCCTCATTCTGTCTTCTACAATTATCCTTTAATTGTTCATGGTCCAGTCATTGAATGTTAATTATTAAAATTTGAATTTGAATTTTATGTGAATTTAAAAAAAATTATATGGTATATTTAATTCGGGTTGGGTCGGGGATGAACGACTAGGGGATCCCCGCGGGGCAGGGATGAGGGAGTTTTTTTCCCCGTGTGCTAGGCGGGGGCAGGAACGGGGATTTCCTGACATTGCATGGGGCGGGGAGTGGGGACCCCTTCCCCGCCCCCACCCCGCCCCGTGAGCATCCTTACACGGAGGATGCTGCCCTCTATAAGGTTTTTCCAAGACCTTAACAGAGTCCATCCAAATCTGGTTTAAAAATCTACCAGAACACTCAATAAATAACTTTTAGCAGTTTACTGAGATGTTTGTAGTGAATTTCAGGGCAGCCATCTGACCAACCAAAGTCTCAGCCGACCTGCATCAGGTTATCCATGAGAGGGGAAAACGTTTGCCAAGTTACATAGATAGGTTTAATGTAGTAGCCATGGATATTTAAAATTTAAATTTAGAAGTTTCCATTAATGCCCTCAATCAAAACACAAAATACCAGGACTTTAGCTATTCCTTGAGCAAGAAATCGCCTTTCGATTTTATCGAACTAATGAATAGAGCCTACAAGTACATCTGAATGGATAAAGTTAGGAGGCTGAAGTATAGCGAACAGATAAAGTATGACAACAAAAATTCTCGAGGAATAGGTCGAGAGAAAGGAAGTTCAAAAAGGAATGATTCTCGGGCTATGAGAGGAACAAACAGGATATACATAGTTTCGAAACCGTACTCGAATAGCCGAAGTGAAGAGCAGTTCACCAAGCTAAATGCCTCCCCCACATAAATCCTATCTTAGGTGAAGAAGAATGACCAGGTAAATTGGTCGAAGCCCATGAAGGATGGTTTGAACAGGGACCAAAGTTTGAATTGTGCTTTCCACATAGATAAAAGGCAAGAAACTAATGACTGTAGGCAGCTTAAAAGAGAAATAAAGTACCAGATCAAGAAAGGTAAGCTGAAATATTTTGTTAAATGAAGCAAAAGAAAGGTAAGCTGAAATATTTTGTTAAATGAAGAAATAAAGTACCATATTATTTAATTATATACAAAAATCATTTACATTGTTAAAAGATGATTTTTGTTTCACAAGTAAATCCTAGGCAAAAAGGAGAACATTGGTCTGATTTTATTAATGAAATATCCCAATTATTTACTATAAATATTTTTAGTGATATTTTTCATGTGCGGTCAAAAAAGTGTTTTTACATTAAAGAGAAAGGATAGTATACTTGGAGCGCTTTTTTAGTCATATCCATAAGAGACTTTATTCCTCGGGAGCAATAATAATAACAATAACAATGACAACAAAAATGACAATGATAATAGAAAACGAAAAGAAAACGTTTGTAAAATTAATTGAAGTAAAAAGGGGTAAAAAAAGGTAAAGATCTAGAGCGCATGTCGAAAAATGCATAAGAGTACATTTGATGACATGCGGTCGGCTCATCTATCTTAAAAAGCAAGAAAACACATTTTGGATCGTGCATCGTTTGATACGGTGGTGCACATCAAACAATACACGGCTGTATCAACCTGGTAACGGTAAGTTTTCTTTCCTTTTAAAACAGAGTCCTCGTTAACAGCAGATCCAAAAGGGAGCAAAAAGAAAAAAGCTCAACATAAAGATGAGTTTTTAAAACAGGTCTTATTTTGATAAAAAACAATTTTAAAAGAAATAGACAAAACAGAAATTAAAGGAAATGACCTAATAATTTCTATCACACAGCAATATACCCTTTTTTACAGGGTTTCACAACCTAAATCTAACAGAGATTAACACATAATAGAAACTAACAGATGAGAAGAATGATAAAACTATTATAGCTATAAAAATACCAATAGAGGCCTTTTATATTACCTTCGGTGCACTTACTCGATTAGACTGTCGAATGTTGGATTCGTAGACCTTTTATAGTGTTGAAACAGTCAAGAAATAGTTGAAAAATAAGAAAAACTACATGCCAAAAACCCCTTTAAAGGTATTTCTCATCGTCTAACCCTTTGTGCTACTCGACTACCCAGATCAAGTACAAAACATTTTAAAGCGCTTTTTTCAAAAAATATTTTCAACACAAAAAGGGTTCACTGTCCTTGATTCGCTATCTTTAAAGGAGTAATTTCCTCATTAGGTAACCCTGACAAAAGCCTCATCAGGACCCAATGCTTACACAACCTGTCTTTCCTAACAGAGGTCATTCAATTCTCATTTAAGGATGAGAAATATGTCCGGCAACTACACAATGACGCACTGGTAATGGAAACAATAATTGAAGATTTCCTAGTGTAACACCTCTATACTATTACCCTATTAATCACATCCATTAAATCATATTAATTATGCCTTTCCTTACTATCATGCCTGTATATCATCAATCATATAGTCATCATGTTACCATTACTCATATCATGCTATATTATATAAATATATGGGTGCTACTTTGACTATTCACATACTCCATCTCATGTTTAGCATCATGCATACCATGTCATGTATATGTTACTTTAGGTACGTCGTGCATACATGTTCTTGCTTAGTCATATTGTGAGTTGGTTACAATTCATTATACACATATTAAATATATCCTCATATGCTGATTAGCCATAATACAAAACATTTCAAAGTATTATTACAAAATCTCCCTACATCAATTCTTATCAGTCTTGAGTTGGCCCTTCCTGATGCAGAGAACATCCCTGAATAAAAGTCTTATCTATTGAACCTATGCGAATATAACCCGTGTTAAGTTATAAAGGTTAGTAGGGAATAACTCATGATGAATAGCCACTCACAGCGATCATCAGCATACACAATCAATACGTATCATGTGCAACATAATATATATATCAATGATAACAAGTTGTAGCTTTAACAATATCACAAGTATATAAGCATTAAAATAATGAGGACAACAAATATCCCAATATACATAATTCATATAGTTGACAATTATTCATCTGAACATTTACATTTGAGACATAATTTCTATAATCAAACCAATAATATGATCCAATAATAATATTTAAGTGAGTTATGCTTTGATTCGAGAACTGTGATCAGTACTATAAATAAAATTTTGCCAGCTTTAGCTCTAACAGTGGATAATGGGAACTATGAATACACATAGGTATCAAAACAGTGGATATCCAAAGATATCAAATTGGTAGACCTAAACGGGGCCAATTATACTCTAGACCGATCAAGCAGACCCAAAAGGATCGGCTAACAACCCAAACGAGGCTGTTCATGATTCAAACGGGATCAACTATACTCTAGACCCAATTAGGCCAAACTGTGGCAGCTGTAATTTTTTTCCTATAAATGCCTATCTATCTATATTTGAACTCTATTTGCAGGCAATACTATGCTCATGTTCATTTCGTATATCAAGACTATAATTATATTATATGATTTTCACATGTACATAATCATGTAAAAATATATCTTCTCTGGTGCATAAACATATATGCACAATTCATAAAACAATTTATATAATTTGCTTACATTATCCTTATGACTATATATTTGGCATAACAACATATAGGCATGACATATAACCATCACATCACATTATATAATATTCATGTTATCATATATATATATATATAGGTAAATAATAATTTACCTTAACTTACAATTTCTATGTACTTATTTCAACTTTTGATCATGCCAATTGCTTTACACTATGATATTATAAAATATTTAATGTATGTGTCCCTCGTTATGTGTTGTTTCTATGTCAAGATATACTCTATAATTATTTAAAAAGGTTTAGATTGACTTTACAATAAATTTGAGACTTGGAAATCATATGTTATTCTTGCTTAAAACCTTTATCTTTATGCTTCTAATGCACTAAAAGTATTTAGGAAGGTTTAAACAACTTTAGTATCAATTTAGAGGCCTAAGGAGACAACTCAGACAGAAGAGAGTCATGACTCGTGACAAAAATCCAAGTCATAATAGAGAGCATATTATCACGAGTCATGACAGTTGTGTGACTCGTGATAGGGCAGTGAAAGTTTTTTAAGGTTAACTTGTGAGTGATTTTTAACCTTCAAAACGGCATTTTCAGCAAAAATGTTCTTCTACAAATTTGTTCCTATATGTTTCTAGTTTCTGAAACATCAAGAATCATTGCAATATCATTTCTATAACTCAAGATAATTAGAAATTACTAATAACTGTTCATTATGGTATGCAACACAGGATTCCGGTTTTCAAATTAAATTTAGGTAGGTTTAGAGGCATATTTAGACTTTTATTTCTCATAGAAAAGGTAGATATGAGAGTCTATTTTATAACCCAACTAGAATTACCTAATTCTCATATCTAAATCTCCAGATATCGCAAAAATACTAAGAATTGTTTCTGGACATAGTGCTGTCAACTATTCCGAATTTAAGTTAATTTTTGACATTCTTAGAAATAGAATCCATTTATGATTTCTATAAGTCTAGTTTAACCAGAAAGTGGCCTCATATCATTTCAACATCTATACAATCAATTATACTCAAAATACTACAAACTGTCCACTAAAATTGAGAGCATATCACTTTTAATTTCAATTAAAGATTAAGGCTACATAGAGGCAAAATCAATCTTAGGTTTCTTCTACAAAAATGTAGGTATAGGTCTTATGTGAAATTTTCAATTAGAATGAACTCAATTAGAGTTTTGTAGCCCACGTTATACTAAAAATATAGCAAGTCATCCAACTATTTTCATAATTGTTCTTATTTAAAGCCAACAAAATTAACTTTAGTTCTCTTGTTCTTGATCTCCTACACTATTCCATATTTCTCCTCATTGGTCATATGCATGTAAGGAAAACACGTAATTCCCATACCTTGGCCGAAATCCTCTTTGAAGCTTTAATCTTTTACAACTTCCTTTCTTTCATCCTTCTTTCTTACTTCTTTATCTTCTACATATAGCCATGTTTCTCTTGCATTAAATCCAAATTTCTTGTTCATTAAACCTATGATAAACCATAAAAAAGAAGAAGAAGAAGATGAACTCAAAGACATGTTAATAAAAGAGTCTCATTCACCTTGCCAAATCTCTCTTCAACACCCTTTAATCTACTCACATAAAGCTTGGATCTTGAAAATTTAGAGAGAAAGAGCATGCAAACTATTTAGAAAGAATGAAAGAGAAGAAAATCTGGAACTTCTCTCTTTAAAATTCGTCCAAGACACCACAAAAAACAAATAAGCACCTTTCTCTCTCTTACATGCAACAACTTTAACTTTTTAAAGGGTGGAGAAGTTCCCTTTTAGTCCTCCACCTTTTTGCATGTAATGAAACTACTCCCTTCTTTTTATTCCTTATAACCTTAACCCCAACTTGTTTTTACCCTTTTAAAATTGACCCCACATATGCCACATTTACAAATTGACCCCATACTTATTATTCTATACTTCAATTGCACCTTTAAATATTTTTATGCTAAATAATTTACATTCAATTCATATAATAAAATCAACTTATCACATGCCCTACAACTTAAATACGAATTTCACATATTAAATTTGATCTTAATCAATATAATTTCATTTAATCATGCATTTTTAACTAGGGTTTTAATTGGGGTCTTACACCTAGTGTAGCAGATTCTAATAAATATGGGTAATACAATCAACCTCATCACCCTGTAGGCCTATAAAGCCCTAGGAATGCTGATCCCAATGGAAAAAGTAACAATCATATTGATCGACATTTTCGGACAACCGATCAAGGTAGAGGGCTTGGTCAACTTAAACTTACAACTGGGAGATGACTAACTAGTCAAGTCATGTATAACATGTTTCATGGTAGTAAATATATCGTTGTCTTATAACGTAATATTTGGACGACCTTTATTGGGCATAGTAGATACTTACATTTGTATGTAGAAGTTGATTATGAAAATACCAGCATTGGAGGGGACAACCATACTTTGAGGAAACCAAACATTACAGAGGGGAGACGTACGTCACTATTTTGAAAGAATCAAAGCAAGTCCTCCTAGTGGATACGTTGGATGTCCTAATTAATGCTGCTCGTAAAGCAAAACCAGTAGAGTCATTGTAGGAGGTAGAGTTGCTACCAAAAAATATAACAAAAATAGCCTCGAGAAAGCCTAGCTTAGAAGTAAAATCATTACTGGCAGTCCTAGAATCCTATACAGATGTGTTCACTTGGCAACCGTCAAATATCATCGGTATCTTACCGGACGTCATGTCCCATTTGCTGAGCATACAACCAGGTTGTAAACCAATCAAGCAAAAAAAGTGCAATCACACACCTGAGCGATAGGGAGTAATAAATGAGACTGACACTTTGCTAAAAAATGGATTCATCAAAGAAGTATTCTATTCGGATTGGTTATCCAATGTAGTGTTGGTGAAAAATTCTAATAGAAAATGGAGAATGTGCGTAGATTTCATTGACCTAAATAAGGCATCCCCAAAAGACAGCTACCCACTACCGAACATAGATATGCTAGTGGACTCAATAGCAGGATTTAAAGAATGCACCTTCTTGGATGTCTCGGTAGGCTACCACCAGATCCTAATGAATCTAGAAGATGAAGAGAAAACAACAATTATTACTCATAGGGCTGTTCAGCCTCAAAAATGCGGGAGCCACCTATTAGAGGTTGATGAACAAAAGATAGGTCGAAACATGGAAGTGTATGTCAACAATATGATAATCAAGAGTAAAACCTCAGTGGATCTACCAAAAGAGCTTGAAGAAACATTCTTCTTCATTAGAAAATTCGGCCTTAAACTGAATCCAAAGAAGTACATAAACTGAATCCAAAGAAGTACGGGTTCGGTGTTCGATCCAGTAAGTTCTTCAGCTTCATTATTTCAAAAAGGGGAATAAAAGCCAACCCGACAAAGATAGAAAGCATTTTGAAAATGGAGCCACCGAAATTGATCAGGCAAGTGTAAATACTAAATGGAAATATTACAATCCTTAGAAGGTTTATCTCCTGCTCTGTAACACCCTTATTGATCTGACTGACTGAACTATGTGATGACCCGAAATTTTTTTTTTTAAACTACTTTACCTACTGCAGACTTACCACCATGCAATACTTATAAATTGACTACATTGATTAAACTATATTATCCAATTAACTAATTTTCAAATAAAAAAATTCGGCAATATAACGTCTAAAAACTTAACTAACCCACCTGCAACTCAAACAATTCCTCAGCCCTTCAAGGGCACCACAAATCATAACTAATTTTCCACATACATCTCATACATCCATTCTCATTATTAATCACACTTCTTGAGACGGTTCAATATTACATATTACATTCTAATACCATTATAATACTCCAAAACAAAGAACAATTTACATTAAAATTTTCTCGTTACATCTATACACCTCAAAGGTGATCAGCCCACACTAGATCCCCTCTTCATATGGTTGAACCAAATCAGCTGATTAACCAGAATCAAGCCTATCTTGATACCTACACGGATAACAAAATCCGTACTAAGCTATAAAGCTTAGTGGGGAACAAAGTAATCTAAAAATAATTTTTTTAAACATGTAATATCAATTATGCTAGTACAAAGTTGATAACACTCCTAATAAATACCTTCAATTACCTTAGATCCCAGTTCTTATAGTCAACAATAAATCACAAGTATAAGCGACAGAACATCTTACTTACATGGACAATAAAACTTAATAACTCAGTAATCAATGTATCATTCATTATTAACATAAAACACATCCGGTATATTTCTTTCATATATTTATATCATTTAAAACATATCATGCATTCAAAATTCACTTTCATGTAATGATTAAATACTTTTAACAAGATGAACAATAAAATACTTAACACTATAGTGTGCCATATGTTATGTACTTGATCGATAACAAAGTGATATACATACCTATACATATATACATATATACATAATGCTTATATAGAATTAAAGAATCACATGCTCATCAATATTATAATTTGCAATTTATTATCCATTTGATGTATTTATACAAGAGGATAATTCTTATGCATATGAGTTCTGAACTATAACATTTCTTATCTTTTATACTTTTTAACTTATTTTCATATTAATGCCCCTAGAACAATACCGACAGAAATACTCAGACTGGATATACAGGATGTGGACCCCATGGGCCACAACAGAATGAGAAATGACCTCCAGAATCATTCCTCATATAACATATGAACATATGACAGTACGTATAATATATATATACTATGGAGATCAACGATCCAACCATAGTAAAGCAAGTCACCATGACTTGCACCGCGGTATAGAATTCCTATGGCTAGCCAATTATATCCTGAGCTAGTTTTTACTGCCAGACTATTTTCTAAGGGCACAAAAGATCACTTATTTTCAGTACATTTATCAACTTTATCATCATTTCAATCCAGATAATACAGTTATTCAGAACATTCAATATTTTTGTACAGTTTGTGAACCATCATTCACTTAAGTCAGGAATTATTTCACAATAATTCAACAAATTATCTTTAAAACATATTTCAGTCATCAGAGAAATCTATTTTTATACATATTCTTTCAATTTACTTTAAACAATCTAATAATCATATGTGAACAATACTTGTACTAATCATAATAGTTCATTTCTGACTATGTTATGTTCATAAAAATAAATTCTATTGATGCGAGAATCAACTTATAAACACAATCACGATAAAAGGACATAGCTGTATAGTTCTTCATAATCATTTCCATTGTTCCACTATACTTAATTTAATCATTAAACATTCATACTCTAATACTATATTTGATGCATGCATTTAATGCATCACTCTTAATAGAAATGTCTGTATATGTATCTACATTTCATAACAGACTTATATATGTAACTATATGATCTTAAATAGTCATATACTAAAACAATCATATATATGAGCATAGTATTTTAATATCAGTTTCCCATGATATCATCTCTTAAGCATATTATCATTGTAGAAAAACGTACCTTTACAATTCATCATGACCATCCTCCAAGCACCTATGTACTTAATTATCTTATCACAAACTCATACTCAATTACTATAATAACTATATGTTATCAACGTATTACACTTAATTCATACATTTTTATTCTGGAATTAATACCTACTCATACCAATCCATGTTGTTCAAATGTCTCTTCATGCATATAAGTTCAATATTAGAATTAAGTATAGTTATACAATTTTACGTACACAAAGGCTTAGACAATTTCATGTATTTGCATGACAGACGTTCCTTTATAACATCATATTAATACACACACAATACCATAGTCATACCCTTTCTAACAAGTAGTATAGAATTATTCATATATCAAGCGTGCATACATACATACATATATATATATATATATATATATATATATATATATATATATATATATATATATATATATATAAGTAATGATCATTATATTTATTCAAGTATAGGCCATATACTAGACTATAAACCAATTCTTATACAAATGTACTTATATTGTTCTTGTTTGTTTAATACTGTAATATAATGCTCACCGGTTTACAATCACATCAACCAAATGTATTAATTCTTCACTTAATTAATATTTTATTTCCTTAAGCTACTCTTAACACCTATTAGATTAAAGAGAACAAACTATATGTTCTTTAACAACACCTAAGGTAATTCCTGGACAACTAATAGGCTAGTATAAGCGCTACTCCTTATAACTAAAGACATTAATTTCTCTAAACCGTCAATTGAGAGCACTTAACATATTCAAGTCAAGTTTATTTAAGCATTATGGCTCTTTTTACATTTAAACACCAATCTAATAACTTACATGTATGTTACTCATTATTTGTATAAATTATCAATTCAC
The DNA here is from genome assembly GCA_037975025.1 of Excoecaria agallocha. Lineage (NCBI taxonomy): Eukaryota > Viridiplantae > Streptophyta > Magnoliopsida > Malpighiales > Euphorbiaceae > Excoecaria > Excoecaria agallocha. The sequence continues at coordinate 24,439,106 of CM075809.1, read as the reverse complement.
TTTCATGTTTATTTATACTATAATAATAATAATTGAGCATGCATTACATATTATATTGATTTAACCCGTTAATCTCTTCTAATGAAAGTAATACAACTAACAACATTATTTTAAGGTTCATAGTAATACCAGCATATTTAACCAAGAATGTTCTTCTTGATCATAAATACATGCTTAAATAACTTATCATACTTGTTCAATATTTTCCCATGGTTTATATATAAAATTGAACAAACTTTATTCGTAATGCTACATTGAAAATTGTTCAGAAGCAAATTAATGTGTCTATATTATAATTGAATTAATAGGGCAATATGAGAGGATGAAGTGGACAACCCGTGATCATCCACTCGGCTCAAGAGAACCCAACCCTACAATTCTATAATAAACCCTATATCATTACTTACATGTACCAAAATTTCAAAAACAACTTAACTCCAACCATGAAATCTGATAAACCGTGGCTAAATACACTTGTAAATCATCAAAATTTTCCAAATCTATTATGTAATATTCCTTTAATTTCAAGAAAACCTTATGCCAGAGTAACAAACTCAGCCTTCACATGGTTTAACATCTATAATTTCAATTATAATTTACTATATTCATTCTGCTATTACTCACCATCATCTTAAAATCTTGCATGTAAGAACACGCACTCTAATACTACCATAATCTCAGAAAGATTAACCAAACTTTTATTCAATTTAACACATGTAATCCAGTTTTAACTTAGTTCCCATACCGTAAAATCGAAGCTCGTAATGCTCTCTCCATTCTCCCTCGTCGGAGTCTCGCCGGAGACTCACCGGAGACTCGCCGGAAAGCTATCGAAGCCATCCACCGGAAGATCCAGCCACTGGCAACGTCCCGGCGACCCTCACGTGCCTCCATGCTGCCGTCGTTCATCGAGATCGAAGCTTGAAGCTTCCGCCGTCACCATCCCCGATCTCCCTGCTGCCGGCGAGTGGGGACGATCAGCGACCACCGAAAGAGCCGCCTCTACCTCACGATCCCACCGGTGTTGTCAAACTCCCCCAACCGCCGTCGACAGCCACCGGAAAAAGAGGAAGAAGCTACGGTGGTGATGGGAGACCAAAAAATCGGAAGAAGGAGAAAATCGCAACACCACCGGAGGACAGGGACGGCGAGGAGGCGGTGGCAGCTGCGCCGATCGCCGATGCAGGTGCTGCTGATCGGCGACAGCGCCTCCTCCTTCCTCTCCTTCTCTTCCCTTTTCCCCCCTTCCCCGATCCTCTCCTCCTTCTTTCTTTCTTTTTTTTATAATAATAATAATAATAATAATAATAATAATAATAATAATAATAATAATAATAATAATAATAATAATAATAATAATAATAATAATAATAAGAAGAAGAAGAATTATAATAACCCCCATTTATTTTTCTTTTTAATTATTGACCCAAATCTTTAATCAAAATCACAAAAATGTCTAATATATATATATATATATATATATATATATATATATATATATATATATATATATATATATATATATATATATATACCTATATACACATATATACCTTAGTCTTACTCAAACATAAATTTACACATTTAATCAATTTAAATTAAATATTAATACAGTGAATCATGAAATTTTAACTAGGATCATTTTTGGGACATTACAATTTTCTCCCCCTTAAAGAATTTCGTTCTCGAAATTCAAACCGATAATCTATAGCACTATTACTATCGAATTTCTTAAATTATTCTTTAGCAAATTCATCCTTCTAGTACAATCGTTCGTTTAGCTTAACATATATGAAGTTCAAATACGTTATAACCCAATACGTATATAAATGTGAATGAAAATAAAACTTTAGTTAACTTTAACTATCTCCAAATAGTAAATTTTGTTTTAACTTGATCAAATACTGTTTTCTTAAGACTTTAACCCCTTCTTCACTTAACTAAATCACTCCATTAAACTCTTGGTTATCCTGATCTTCGTCATTCAACTCTGATATTTGATTTCTGTACATAAGCTCCTTATTCAATATAACTGACGAAGTCTATGCTGGGTGTCCACTATAACCTCTTACTAGTCTAACAAAACTGTCACTAACACAACCAAATACAAGGCATGTAACTGTATGACTATGCAATAACAAATGCATGGGTAGACTATGAAGCATGTGGCCACATGACTGAACTGTATGTGCATATATATCGTATAGCTATGCATGGACTGAAACACAAATGTACACATGAATGACTTATGCATAATATTAGTGGCAGTATATACTAATTGGGTTAACGGAATCACCCAGAAACAAGTTAAACTCTGGTCCTAATCACCAACTTACTTATTTATACCCACATTATCTGAGGAATCTGATACCAACAAACTTGCCTCTTTACAATTCACTTATTCCATATGGCATGTACATAAATTACTTGTAATAATTCCTTCGCTTACATACTCACGCCGACCTTAGGATCAGCTAAACCTCATCAGAACACATAACAGTCTTTCTTAAGCATCATATTGCAATAATCTCTACATACTTTATGAATACACTTATATCATATTTCTTAACGTTCGATCACAATTTATGGACCTCACAGAATATCCTTAATACTTCGCCTTTTATTTGACATCTCAAAAATGCTTATAATCATTCTCTAACCTCAAAAGCAATCATCACAGACAACTATCAAACAAGAGATGAAAACCATATAATAAACTCTGTCAAAACTTTTCCCTCAATATAAGTCAACCATAACTTTATCTATCGATTATCAGAGTTTCTCTTTTATACTATCATCCGTTTTCCTCAACTATACATTCAACATATTACACTTGATTTCTTCCATTACAACTATATCACTATACTGTGATCACTGCCTATTTTACACAACAATATAATCTATACTGTCTCATCCAAATATAGACATATACAATTTGGCCAGAATCTTCATATCAAGAATGGCCAAGATATCTTATCCAGCATCCAATAACGTGGTGAAATATAAAGCACTCCATTTTGGGCTGTAACTCACCCTCGAGGTAAAACCTGACTTTTTACTTATCTAGTCTGACTCTCAATTGGTCATCAGCCAGTTGTTAGGAAAATTTGAGGCTAAAGAGCAAGCAATAATGAAGTATCGAGACCTGGTATCTGCCCTGCTGGCCTAACTGGAAAAAGGTAGAGGCTCATGGACAATCAATCAAATACCACGGGAAGAAAACAAAGGGGCCGACTCATTGGCCAAACAGGCATCCTTAAATAGCACTATACAGTCAGAAGATATAATTTAGGCCATCACTGATCATCCGTCTTATGAAATATATTCAGTTCAGATGAACGAGCAGATGGATGAACGATGATTGCCAATCTACCAATTCTTCGAAATAGGTGCTCTCCTAGAAGACTAGGTAGAAGCTAGAAAGATAGTTCGGCATTCCAATCTTTATTCTATTCTGGATGAAAAATTGTATCGAAGGTCTTACTCACACCCTTGGTCACAGTGTTTAAGCTTAGATGAAAGTAACTATGTGCTCAGAGAAATCTATGAAGGCATTTGCGGTGCACATGAAAGGGCTCAAACAATAGCTCAGAAGGCTCTTTTGTAGGGGTACTATTGGCCAAGAATGGAGCAGATGCAAAAGAGTTGGTAAAAAAGTGCGATAAATGCTAGCAGTTCGAGAAAATAATTCACCGGGGATTATTTCGGCAAACCCCAATACATATCCCGTGGCCTTTCGCTCAATGGAGGATAAACATACTTGGGCCTTTCTCGTTAGCTACCGAGTCAAGAAAGTTCTTAGTAGTAGCAGTGGATCATTTCACAAAATGGGTTGAAGCTGAGCCCTTGGTGACCATTACCCCAGCAAACATAATGAAGTTTGCTCAGAAGTCAATTATAACTAGGTTTAGTATCTCTCACACTTTCATTACTAATAATGAAAAACAGTTCAATTGTTAATCTTTTAGGGATTTCTGCGAAGAAATGCATATTTAACTCAGGTTTACATCAGTCTACCATCCCTAGCCAAATGGCATGACAGAGGTAACCAATAGAACGATCATGATGGAGTTAAAGAAGAGGCAAGACAAAGCTACAGGTATATGGGTCGATGAGCTAAACAACGTACTGTGGGTATACCGAACATCACCTAGGTCAGTAATAGCATCCACTCTTTTCTCTCTAACTTATAGTGAAAAAGCAGTTATCCCTTGTGAGTTAGGAATGTCAAATCCAAAGACCAAGCAACACAATGAAGAAACAAACAAAGAGTCGCTGCTATATTGTCTAAACGCACTCGAAGAAAAAAGAGAGCATGCCCAGACCCGAGCAGCAGCCTATAAATAATGAATGGTGTCATACCATGATCGCAAGTTAAAGCTCCAAACTCTGCGCATGGGCAAGTGAGTCCTTAAAATTGCCATCGAAGTCCAAACAGCAGTAGGGGTTAGCAAGCTAAGCCCCAAGTGTGTAGGTCCATTTGAAGTACATAAAGTTGTGAATTTTAAAGCTTACCGACTCAAAGACATGGTTGAAAAGATATTGCTACACTCGTGGGACATTTCGAACTTGGAAAAACACAATTAATAACCTTTATCGAATAGCCAGATTCACCACGAGTATGGGATAAATGAGCGCAAGTAGTTTTCTCATAAGCACATCCTTCAAGCTCACAGGCAGGTTCGCCATGAGCACACCGTCGAAGCTCACAGACAGGTTCCCTGTGAGCAATCCCTCCAAGCTCATAGGTAGTTTCGCCACAAGCTCTTTCTTAGCTCAAACAGGCATAACAAGCAACTTTTCCATAAGCTATTTCTCAGCTCAAAAAGGCCATGTCGCCATGAGCACCTTCGTAACAACGTAATACAGTTAGGCAATAACGCCATTATTTTTTCCTATGTAGCAGCTTAGCTCGGCAGCTAAAGCCATAGGCACATTTATTAAAAAATATATAAGGCAGTATGGCAGCCAAAGCAATAAATGTCTCGTTCTAATTAATCATTTTTGACATCTTGATTTTGGAATGAACAACAAACTATTATTAATTATTGCATAATTCAAAGGATAATGATTAGTGAATAATCTGGCAAAAGGAAAACTAGGCCAAACATGTAACACCCTTACAACAACCTCTGACCGATACATGTGTGATATACAAAAAATTTTTTTATCCACTTAATCTTAAATACCCATTCTTTTCAACAATAATAATTTAGTTAGCTAACCAACCAATAGTTATTCAATATACTATTTGTCAATTAAAAATTCGGCAGCATAACGGCTAAAATCTTGCCTAACCTCCCTGAAAAGAAAACAAGTCTCACAGCCCAAAAGGGCACGGTAATCCATAGATGGTGGAGAAGCCTTTTGTAAATCTCCTATAATATCCAGTTAAATCCAAGAAACTCATTACTTTCGAAACATTCTTAAGTGGCTTCCATTGAAGAATCGCTTCAATCTTTGTAGGATCCACCTTGATACCCTCAGCAAACACTACATGACCTAGAAAGGACACCTCATTTAACCAAAAATCACACTTACTAAACTTGGCATATAATTGCTTCTCTCTCAAGGTTAGCAAAACAATCCTTAAATGCTTATCGTGATCTTCCGGTGTCTTGGAATATACCAAAATATCATAAATGAAGACTACCACGAACTGGTCCATGTAAGGGTGGAAAACCCTATTCATAAAGTCCATAAAGGCTACTAGTGCATTCGTGAGCCCAAATGTCATGACCAGGAATTTACAATGACCATATATGGTATGAAAAACTGTCTTGGGTACATCTTCTTCTTTTACTGCCATTTGATAATATCTCAATCTAAGGTCAATCTTTGAAAATACACCTGTTCCCTTCAACTAATAAAACAAATCTTCTGGGTAAGGAAAAGGGTATTTATTTTTAATGGTCACCTTATTTAACTGTCTATAATCAATGTACAATCTGAGTGTCCCATCCTTTTTCTTCACAAACAATACTGGCGCTCCCCAAGGTGACACACTAGGTCGAATGAACCATTTATCAAGCAACTCTTATAACTGTATTTTCAACTCCTTTAATTTTGCAGGTGCCATTCTATAAGGAGCAATAGAGTTTGGAGCAGTGCCTAGAGCAATATCAATGGAAAATTTAACTTTCCTGTCAAGTGATAAGCCTGTAATTTCTTAGGGAACACATTAAGAAATTCTCAAACAGTAGGCAGTTCTGATACCTTTGGATCCTCCCTTTTTACCTCCACCGCATAACACAAATAAGCAATGCCCCCTTTTTTAATTAACCTTTTAGCAGTCATAGCAAAAATCACATCTTACAAGAAGCCAGTTCTGTCACCTATAATTGTGATTTTCTGACTCCCTTCATGATTCAAAGTCACTCTCTTCTGCTTGCAATCTACTATCACTTGGTGCGCAGATAACCAATCCATCCACAAAATCACATCAAATTCACGAAACGGAAGTTCAATCAAATTTGCCAAAAATACATAACCCTGAGCACTAATAGGACACTCTATGTATACTTTATTCACTATTACACTATGCCCTATAGGATTACTCACCAAGATCTCTTGATTTGAACATGCATCTCTCATCCCTTTACCCCGTGCTAAATCAGTATTTATATAGGAATGCATAGAACCAAGATCAAAAAGAGCATGCATTGTATCAGATAATAATGAAAATTTATCTATTATCACATCTAGAGCATCCTCTTTCTCTCTGACCCTGACTATATAAGTCTGACCTGTAATGCGTCTCTAACCTTGAGATGACTGCCTGGCTGGTCTAGATGCTAATGTGATGGGAGAGGATCCCTTACCACAACCCCTCTGTACAGAAGGTCCAGAACCAGACACTGGAGAAGTAACTAAAGTAGTCTGAATAAAAGGGCAGTGTTTAATTTGATGATCTCTTGAACCATACTTAAAACAAACACTAGTCAATTATCAAATCTCCCCTGAATAAACTTTACCATAATGGTCATATGTCACTACTACCTCACTGTCTCTATCTCGGGGTGTACTGGCTATAGATGCAGTTGGTGTCCTACCACAGGATGCACCACCCTGACCCAGACTTGAGGTAGCTGGTGTACGGTTTTGCAATGCTGGAGATTCCTTGGATTTCTTACCCTGACCACTCTTGCCACTCAACTATCCCTGCTTTATCTTTTGTTGATACTGTGACCTTCTGTCAACCTCCTATGTCTGTGCCCCAATAAGAGTAGCCTCAACCATTGATCTCAAATCAGGGAATTTTTGTGCCCCAATAATCTATCTAAGTTCAGTATACAATCTCCTCTCAAATCTCTAACACAATTTCTCTTCTGTACTCTGACTTTCATCCAGATAAGCACCCAAGCACTCAAACTCGTACTTATATTCTGACATTGTCTTGTTACCTTGCTTAAGCCTTCAAAAAGCATCATGCATAACTGCTTTATATTCAAACCCAATATATTTATTCGTAAACTATGTCACAAAGAAATTTCAATCCAATTGATCCACTCGGGGTGTGCCTCCGAACCGAGTCCCACCAAATAAAAGCTGCTCCCTGCAGCAATGCCACAATACCCTCAAATTTTTCTTCTAGTGGACTATTGGTGACTTCGAACAACTCTTGATTTTAAACAGTCATGCTTTTGCCTAGGCAGGAGTCAAAGGATCAAATCCGTGAAAGTCCTCAGCTCCCAATCTTTTCAAGTGCTCCAGAATTGGTTTTCTTTTTGGTGGAGTGGGTACCTACACTGGTGCTGCTGCCTGAGGCGGTTGTACTAAACTTGCCTACAACCTTTGCTGTACATAATCAGCTATCAAGTTAAGGAAATCTAGTTGTGGGGGTGGAGGTGGTACCACTGGTGGTGGAGCTTGTGGTTGTAGGGCCTCACGCTGCCTAACATTACTTGATGCTTCACTCCTATCATCCCCCACTTCACGACTTCGATCGTCCGACATCTTTCACTATAAAACAAAAAGAAGCAAGTACACATTAGATCCAAAACACCTTTTTCACTGACAATTGACATGTATATACACAAATTCAATCACTACTACCCACTCCGATCTTAGAATCGCTTAAATCATTGCTCTGATACCACAAAATGTAACATCCTTACTATAACCTATGACCGATACATGTGCAATAGACCGAAAATATTTTTTATCCACTTAATCTTAAATACCCACTCTTTTCAACAATAATAATTTAGTTAGCTGACCAACCAATAGTTATTCAGTATACTATTTGTCAATTAAAAATTTGGCAGCATAACAGCTAAAATCTTGCCTAACCTACCTGAAAAGCAAACAAGTCTCACAGCCCAAAATGGCATGGCAATCCATAGACAGTAATATGTACCTCCATCACAACTCAAAACATTCACATACTACTAGTCACATACTTAAACTTATATACGTTGTTATTATATACAAATCCAAAAAGTAACTTTAGAGCTAGTTAAATATATACATGCCAACAAGGAAAATTTCAAAATTTATTCTTCTTCTCCCAAAATTTAAGCTCCTTTCTATACTTGCTCTACCGTCACTTCGGGACTTACACGCAGTAAATACCACGTGCAGAGTATTAAATATGCTCAGTGGTGATTATAAATCTAGAAATTTACAACTCATACACAATCACATTACTCATTCAAAACTTCATACATTTTTCATCAAAACACCATTATTAATGTTTTTACATTTAATATAGTTTAAAACCATTACTTGGGAAAAGCTTTCACTTTAGTCCTTAATTTTTCATTTAATTACAAAATTAACCCTTTTTTCTTTAATTACAATATTGACACCAAATGACTTATTTTCATTTCACATTCAATTATTGGCTTATAAAATTTTCAATTGGTCTTTATTTTATCTTTTTCATGTAAAATTATACTTTAATCCTTACAATTTATAAAAGTTCATTTTCTGTGTATTTGAACATTATTTATTTCTACTTTTACCCTTTACTTAATTTCTTGTCATTTTACTCTTAAAATTCACTATTTGAAAAAATTATCATTTTACCCCTAAACTTTTATTCTCTTTCACTTAGGCCCTTTTCATTACAAATTCTCATTTTCATTTCACAATTTGCACTTTTAATTCATTTTTACCATTATGCCTTTTAGTACCACTCTGGCAGAAATCTGTAGAATGGATATACATGACGTGGACCCCACAGGGCCACAACACTATATTAGAAAATAATCCCAAATGACCCCTCTAATAATTTCACTAAACACTTAACACTGAACTATGAAAGATCATTACGATTTTACCATAGTAAAGCAAGTCGCCATGAATTGCATCATGGTAAAGGTGTCCCTATGGCTATCCAATCATATCCTGAACTGGATTTTACCCGTCTGATCACTACTAAGGGCAAAATTTCTTATTTAATTGAACATTTCTTTTCACAATTTAACATTTTCATTTACCATTACATTTCGATACACTACACTCAATTCCTTCATCAATTTTGCACAACTTATGAATTATTTCACTATAATTCATTAAAGTCACTTTAACATAATGCTAATTCATTATCAAAAATATTCATATAAATCTCATAAATTTCAAATAAATTCATTGACACTTAATTTCATAACTATATTCATTTAAAAGCATTAATCATTAAAAATATTCAAATTACACTTTAATTCTCTTTAATACCCAACTCGGCCAAGCAAAGTACACCACCTTCACATCACTTTTAATTCAATTTAATTACTCTATTAATTATAATTTGGGTTCTCAATTACTAATCTAAAGTCAATTTTTATTAAACATACATTTTTCCTAATTTTACTTAGTTACATAAAGCACAATTAAGCACAAATTAAGGAAAATTGGTGGATTTATAGTCACTAACCTCTCTCTCACTTGCTTAATCCTCCTTGGGTTTCCTTCTCCTTGCCTTTCCCCTTTGAAGCTTGAGTTCCACTATGAGAACCTATATAGGCCGAAATTCCCATTAAGGCAAACCCTAAATTTTTTATCTCATATGCTCAAATTGATAGAAATTTTAAATTCTATACACTTAAATACTCTATTAGGGAGCTTTAAAACATTTTAAGTCCATAAATTTTACTTACCTCTTTAATAGCTCCCTCACTTTCTCCCTTAATTCACCTATAAAATCCACTTAAATTAATGAATAGAGACCCAAAAAAGCTACTAGAGATGTAGAGCTTCACACATGAGGCTTGAATTTTGAGTGAGAAAGAGATAAGAATTGAAGAAAATTTGAGAGAGGGAGAGAGTGAGTGGTTTGGCCAAAAGAGAGCAGAAAAAAGGCTGAGCAAAAATGAGTTTTTAACCCTAAAATAAATCCCCAATTTTCCTTTTATAGTGGCTCAAGTGGATTGGGCTTTGGTCCAACCTAAAGCCCAATCATTTAAGCCCAAAACCCCCTTTTCAAGCCAAACTTGCAAATTTTTGAAATTCTCTCACTTTCCAACTCCAATTCATCCAAAATTCATAACATATAAAAACTAGGTTTTACCCAAAATTTCAACTCAATCAAAGTTCTTTTTGGTCCGATTCAATCATATCGGTCTGATTCAACCACTACCAGTGTCACTGAAAAATTTTCTTTTTACTGCCAAAATATTCTAAATATTATTTTAGATAAATCTGCAATTTTTGGTGATTTTTAGAGCTCATTTACTATTTTTAGTAACCCAGTTATTAATTAGGCTGCAATGCTTCCTTTTTCATATTTTTGAGGCCTATATGACCTTAATTTTACTCTAAATTTTAACCTCGAACTAACCATAATCAATATTTTTTTATGATCAAATAAAATATTTTTTACCTCTGAATATATTATTAACTTTTTCATGTCCGAAAATACTATTTACTGTCAAAAAATATTGTTCACAGCTGATTCGGTATTGAGGTCATTACAAAACATCAATGGAAAAGACGTTCATTTTTCATTAAAAATGTACTTTATCATAAGGAGAAAGATTGAGCAAAAAAAGGAAAGCCCTATCTAGTCTTCGTTTGGATCAACCTCGTCCATCCATGAAAAATCTTCATTAGGGAACTTGTCCTTCATGACCTTGATGATTTTGTCCCATAGGCGATGGCCTTTTTAGCAGAAAGGTCATCAACCTTTTCCTCTTGCTCAACCAGCTTCTTCTCCAGCTTAGCATATTTAACTCCTATAGTAGCTTTATCAGCTTAGCATCTCTCAAGCTTAGCTTGGGAAACGTGCAGCTCTTCCCTTTCCCTCGCCAGCAAGGCCTCTGTCTCATAAAGCTTACCAGCAGCTTCTTCGATGGCCTTATGGCTAGCCTCTTTAACCACTTTGGCTTTGGCATTAGCAGTAGTAGCTTGCTCTTTCCAATTAGTATTTTCCTGTTCGAATTTCTTCAACTTCCCCTCAAGCTCTGCTGTGTGTTTTTTCTCTTCTTTCAGCAGGCCTAAAATTCTATTCATTTTGCCAATCGCTGCATTGGAGAGAACCGCACTTTACAAAAAAAGCATGTTAGTAATAAAAAGAAGAAAAAAAAGAGGGAGAATGAGGAGCTTGGAAGTAACACCTCGACTTGGTGTCACCTCATCTTGGAAGATAAGCAGTCCACATGCAGATTCATGAATGATAAGCAGTCCACATGCAGATTCATGAATGATAACACATGAAGATAAGCCGGTTGAACCGATCGAACCACGAATCTCCAGCCTTGTCGGTTCTTTATTCGGTCCGATTTTAATAATATTGGTGTTTCGAATCCGAGCCTATAGCTTAGATTCCTAGCTATTTGGGTTACCCTAAGATCCTAATTGTTGAATCCGGATGAACGTCTTCTTGACAGGCCTTATTTGGGGAAATAACTCAGCTTGACTTCATATTCTAGCAGAACTTTTTCCCTAGTATCCTACGACTACTAGGACTTCTAAAAGGAATAGGAGATTTATCCCTATAAATAGTCATGATTATCAAGTATTTCTCTCTCTAAGCCACTTTACTAAAATTACTCGCTTTACTATTTACTGACTTGACCATCGAAGAGTCCTCTTGTTGGATCCTGCCGATATTTCATTATTTTCAGGTACCTTTAGAGAACTGTCATCGAATAAATCGAAACCAATACACAGATTGACCGAATATAATAAACTGGTTAATGATTAGTGATTTTGAATAATCGATATTAATAGATTGATTAATTTTTTTTAATTAATAGACCGTTAATCGATCTATATTCACCCTTAGCTCTAGTTTTTTTGTCTATGATTGTTTTATATTTTTTTCTTATAAAAGAATTTATGTATAGAATGAAAATAATTTTTTAATGACAAAACTAAAAATGCATGGAGAGTTTATTAAATTAAAGGTGAGTACCTAATCGATGTGGTCTTAAAACCAAACAAATGGAAGTGGCTTTTAAGCTTTTGTTTTTTAATTTTTTTATGCTATTCTATGTGCATTTAAAATTATAAAACACATCTAAATTTCTAATGCAACTTTTAAATATTATGCATAAATTGATTATAATTCAAATAGTACATAATTATAAGAAAATAATTATGAATTCTATATATAATTATAACTAAGCAAATATATATATATATATATATATATATATATATATATAATTTTCAGTCTATTAAATTTTTCAATATAAGAATTGAACCAACTTTAAATAATCGAATAGATAGAATAAATTAAAATTATTAAATTGCTCACCGTTGGATTCGGTTTTGCTCATCTTTAGATAGAGTCAAAACTTGAAAAGGAACATACAAAATTTATATTTACTATCTAAGGAAAAACAAAAGGCTCATTAATGACTATATATGCTAATCTTGTGAAACAAGATTTGGAAGAAATGAATTTCACGTATAAAATAATTGGATGTTAACAATATATATACATATAGCAACAAAAGAATAAAGTAAAATAAAACTAACTAAAACCAACTTTAAATAAAATATATTTATTTCATATTACCCCCACAAGCTAAGGAGTATAGATTTTCAAAACTCCCAGCTTGGAAACCACCTCTGGAAAGCTGGAAGACGCTAGGATTTGGTGAACAGATTTGCTAGTTGATCGGCATATCTAATAGGTAAAAACTTCATAATACTTTGCTTCTCCTTGTCACAAATAAGATGGAAATCAATCTCTATATGTTTTATGTGTTCATGAAACACCGAATTCTCTGTAAAATGAATGGCAAAATGATTATCACATAAGAGCAAAGTAGCCTATGGATGATTGCAACACAAATCCTTTAAAAAAAGTAACCATTGTGCCTCACAAGTAGCCATGGCAAGGGATCTATATTTAGCTTCAGACAAACTATGAGACACTGTGCTTTGCTTTTTAGACTTCCAAGAAACAAGAGAGTTACCAATAAATATTCAATATCTAGTAACGAATTTTCTGACGAGTGGACAAGATGCTCAATCAACATCAGCAAAGCCTTGAAGCTGAATAGATGAATTAGCAACAAAGAAAAGTTCTTGGCTTGGACTTTCTTTGATGAACTGTAAAATTCTTATAAATGGACTTGAGTAAGAGAAGCCAAAAATTGAAAAAGATGTTAAACCGGATAAAACATATTAGGCCTAGTGTTGGTCATACACAATAATCGACTAATTAATCTTTTATAGGTGGAAACATCTTCAAAAACAAAAGAATCAACTGATAAAGATTTAGGCACCATAAGAGTAGGCACTGGTTTGCAATCCAGAAAATCAAATTCTTAAAGAATATCAAGAGCATACTTTTGCTGCTAGAAAGAAATACCCTTAGAAGTATTGGCAACTTTAAAGCCTAAAAAATACTTGAGAGGACCAAGATCCTTAATTTTGAAAGAATCATTTAAAAATGATTAGATTTGCAAAATTTTAGCTAGACTATTACTAGCAATTATCACATTATCAACATAGACTAAAAGAGCAATGAAAGAAGATTGAGAATTCTTGGAAAATAAAGAATGATAAGAAAAAGCTTGAACAATGACTGACTTTGAACAATGACTGACTAAGCAGAGCCTCCTTAAGTTTAGTATTCCACTGTCTTTCTGCTTATTTAAGGCCATAAATGGACTATTGCAATTTACAAACAGTATGAGGAGAAGCCGAAGTGGCATACCTGAGTGGAAGCTCCATGTAAACTTCCTCAATTAAATCTCTATACAAATATCCATTATTTATATCAAGTTGTTCAACATGCTAATTGTTTATGGCAAACAAAACTCTAATTGTGGTGAGTTTTGCAACAAGAGAAAAAGTTTCAAAATAGTTAATGCCTGCTTATTGAGTGAAACCCTATGCAACCTTCCTTGCTTTAAAACATTCTATAGAACCATCTTGATTGTATTTGATACAATACACCCATCTACAACTAATGGATTTCTTACCAGGAAGTAATGTAGTAAGGACCCATGTATGGTTATTATCAAGAGCCTGTAATTCATCATTCATAGCAGTAACCCATCTAGAATCTTTTTAGGCTTGATTATATGATTTGATTTAAGTCCTACAAGTAATGTTTAAAGCAAAAATTTTATGGGAATGAGACAATTTATCATAACCCAAAGTATGAGAAATGGGACGAAGGATACCATACTTAAAATAAGGTAAAGAAATATTGGATTTTAGAATATTACAATGATAATCTCTAAGATAAGCAGGAGATCTTTTGGGACTTGTAGAATGGCAAAAAATTAGAGGAGAAATAGAAGGGATGAAAGACAAACTTGGTACATCATAAGGAATAAGCAAAGAGTTAGAATTTGGTGTATGTAGTGAAAAATAAGGAAAAGAATCATCGTAGAAAATAACATGCCTCGACACTATAACTCTCGTGCATTGTAAATCTATAACCCTATAATCCTTCATACCATCTTTAAAACCTTAAAAGATACATTAAAGCCCTCGGATCCAGTTTTGCTCGACTTTGTTTGATTGTGGATGTATAACACAAACAACCAAAAACCTTTAGCTGATAATAATTAGGTCTAAGATAATAAAGCTTTCATAAAGTGTAGAATTGTTTATCACTGAAGATGGGAGTCTTTTTATGAGAAAAATAGCATAAGAGAGAGCAAACGATAAAAAATTTTAGGTAAATGGCACTGAAAAAGCAAGGCATGAGCCACATTTAAATTATATTAATGCTTGTGTTTAACTATACCATTCCGCTCAGGGGTTTTTATGCAGGACAGCTGATGACCAATACCATTCATAACATAAAATGAAGGATTGTTGAAATCTTGACCATTATCACTTCTAATACACTTTACCTTGCTACTAAACTGAACTTCAACCATGTTGCAAAAATCTCACATTATTTACCTGACCTTAGATTTTGACTTCAGCAAGTATCCCCAAGTGAAGCGTGAATAATCATCAATAATAATTAGCAAGTAAAAATAGCCATTAAGAGAAGGTAAAACTAAACCTTATATATCTATATGCAAAAGATCAAAATAAGAAACAGACTTTGATTTACTGAGTGGAAAACTCAATTATTTTTGTTTTGCCAAATGGCATACATCACATGAATGATTATTGTTTACATTCAGAAAAGAAATTTCCTTAAGTAATAAATTGATCTTACTTTTAGAAACATGACTAAGGCTAAAATGCCATATATCAAACATTGGAATAACATTAAGAGAAAAAACAAAATGTGGTAAGGTAGCTTGAGTACAAGAAGAAAGGCAATTTTGGTTGTGTGAGGAAGCAAGGTGTGGAAAATTCATGTGATAAAGTCTTTCTTACAGTTTAGCTAACCCAATCATCCTGCACTGAGTCATATCATGTATGAAACAGTAGTTTTGCACAAATAAGCAACATATATCACTGAATGCAAGCCTGTTAACAAATACCAGATTGTAAGAAAGTCCTGGTACATAAAGAACATCAATCAATGTTAACTGATCATTGAGTTTAATATTTCCAATTAAAGTGACGTCTGATTATTGGCCATTTGGAAGATGTACTATAAAGTTTTTTATAGCATGAGCAGATTGAAACATAGAGGACTCACAGGTAATATGATTAATTGCTCCTAAATCTACAATCCATTTCATTTTGTTTATGTGATTGAGAGTGTGAAAAGATAAAACAATACCAAAATTATTGTTGGAGCACAAAATAGAGAAACTAGTTGTACAACCTATGACAGTACCCTGTTTAGTCATAGCCATATTAATTGTAGCAACAGAGTTTGGAATTTGACTTTGATTAGTTTGGAACATTGCAAAAAGTTGTTGGCGTTGCTCCTTTGTGAAAGGAAATTCAGGCATGCTGAGAAAATGAGGTGAATCTTCTGTATTATCTTAAGATTCAGATTGCCAAGATTGAATTTGATTAGCACTAACTGTGGTATTTTTGTTTTCATGACCTCTCTATTTATTACCATATCCTAGAGGATAACCATGCTTCTTGTTACACCTTTCAACTGTACGACTAGTCATGTTGCAAAAGGTGCACAGAGGCTTCTTATTTTATGACTTGTTTCTATTCTTGGCATTTGGTTTCCAAGAATTTTGATTAGTGCGTTTGGTTGTGAAAGCGAGAGATTCATTCAATCTTGGATTCATAATCTGCCTTTCTTACTTGATAGCCCTGGAGAAAACTTCATTCAAAGATGGCAACAACTTCATCATTAAAACTTGTGATTTTGTTCCTAAAACATTATCATTCAATTCCCTCAAGAACTTTATGATCTGATCTGATTGCCTATAACCACGGACCACACCAAGAGCATTGCACTCACAAGGAGGAAAATATTCATAGTTAGGCATAGGACAAAAATTGTGCAACTCATCCCAAATGCTTCTGAGTTTTGTATAATACTCAGTAACAGAGGAATCGCCTTGAGTAAGAAGAGCAATGTCATGTTGTAAGTTAGAGATGCGCACAAAATCACTATGAGAAAAATGATCGCGAAGCTCTTTCCAAAGATCAATAGTTGTTTCAATCCACATAGCACTTTGTTTGATAGTAGGTGAGAGAGAATTTGTGATCCATGTCAATACAATGGTGTTACAGCGATCTCAAGTATCAAAAGTTGAATCAATATCTCTTGGAGCTGGTAGTATGGATGCTCATGGGGCGGAGAATCAATAGTTAATTAAACTATTTTGATACAATCAAAATGTAATTGAGTTAGTCCGTATTAGGACTCTTTTTTCTAGTTATTAATTATCATGTAGTCTAACATTTGAATTTCACAATTTTATAAGTATAGGGATTCATTTTTTAAAGGATTTTTGTTTATAGCATTCTTTCTTTTATGTTTCATTTAATTAAGCATAAAAAAAAATTATATTGGCGACAAAATACAATTTGGTTCCTTAAGTTTGTATTATATTGAGACTTTTCAATAAACGTGATTTAGGATTTGTTTGTCAAGAAAACAAAATGTTCTAAGAAAATTAGCTGCACTCGTAATTAGGAATATCTCATAAAATGTACTAAGATCTCCCATTTTGCATAAATACTTCAATTTAAGCATCGTATTCGTATTCGATGTGTAACATGTACGAGTATATGTAGGATATGGATAAATATATGTTAAGTGCATTTTTTTTTTAATACTACAGGTGTCTGTACATCATTTTTAAGCATTTTTTATTATGCGTACAATTAATTAATATACTTAAATGAACCAATTCGGTGTTTTTAATAAAATAAAATGTTAAAAAGACGTAAATTTAGAGAGTGATAGTAGCATATACAGTATCAAATTCCCTTATCCTAAATATAATTTGATGGGATGAAATTCCAAAACAAATTCTCTTGCTAAAAGTCTTCATTTATTTTACACAAACAATGATTTTACTTTTTTTTTTTTGAATGCAACAATAATTTTACTTAGTATAGGAATTTGTTTGCCAATTATTTGGCACAGATCTCTTTCATCGCCAATATACACTTTTGTATTATCAAGTAAATTCAAATGATGTCCAATTTCGTCAGATTTTTAGGTTTGCTAATTTCATCTTCTTATTTTTGTTATTAGAAAAAAAATACTAATACTCTTTATACTAAAGTCTGTAGCTTCATTAATCATAATTAATATGATACCAATTGCTAATAAATAAATAAATCAAAGAGAAATTGCCAGACGAATGTAAGAATGCGATTGCTCTAATTCAGTCCAATCCTTCAAAGTTCAACCAATGAATTAAAGAATTCCTGCATCCTTAAAGAGGATGGTGACTCAAAAAGAAAGGAAAAGGAAAAAAATTAATTAAATTTCCAACAATATATCGACATCAATTTGCCTCTAATTTTGAAATTTTCGGTAATATTAGATGAGACTATTTTTGGTTGCACCGAAATTTGTATATAAGGAGTCCATATAATTAAGTCAAGAAATAGAAAACAGATGAACGAACAAAGAAACTAACCCAATTCCCAATTAAGGCGAAAAAATCTCGAAACAAAGATTAGGACATTAATTAGATTGACCCGGTGATCTAAATCCTAAGGTCTTTGATGTGGACTATTGACTCTGTTACTGTTCTTTTATGGACACGCTTATGAACTTCGTACTTTCTTTCTTTTTTTAAATATATATATATATATATATATATATATATATATATATTGAATATTCTTGTATCAATTGGCCTAAGAAATTCAAAGGAAACCGCCTTGTTATTTCCTATATATTGCCTTTTAATTATGCCATCCAGCTTATCTAGTCATATCAAAATTACTTATAATTTATTGAAATTTTAGTTTTTTTTTTAAAGTAATATGGAATTCTTATACATTTGCATAACTCGAGATTTTTTTTATATCTTGTGCATTTAAACATTTTGATATCATGCTATGTAAAATTATAATTTTTTTTTAAACTGAACAAAAATATTTCAATTAGTTTTATTTAATTAGCTTTGATTAACGAAATATATGAATTTCGATTATTGATTGGTTTAATTAATAACTGAAAATAGAAAAATTTTAAAATTTTTAAACATCTTTTTTATTAAATAAATTTTTTGAAATTATTAATCGATTCAGTTTTCAATTAGTGATATAAGGGAATTTCAATTATTGATTTACTTGGTACTAAAATAGGTCCAGTTTATAATTTTTGTCAAATTATGATTTTCAGTTATTTAAATTTGGTTCAACTATAATCGAAAACTCGTCCTCAAAGAAAAATCTAAAATATATATATATATATATATATATAGCCTTGATGGATTGAATTATTAAAGGATCAGTGATGATATTGGAGTTAAATTAATTAATTAAATTTGCAGTGGTGAAGTTGTGATGATACAAACAAGAAAGATATTATGGTTAGACCATTTCAATATACAACAACTCTATTCCCTCACAGCAAGTTTTGGCCTAATTTAATGCTTTACCTGCTCTTAAATGCAGGTCTCAATTGGTCAAGTATTTCCTTTTATTTTATTTTTTTGCTAAATTATAGTGTTCTCACTGCATAGATAACGAAGTATATATTAATCTGACGGTTGAGATCACCGTCCGAAACTCGTTGACTTTTGGAAAATAGACACCTCAGTGCCTACCAACTTGTCCAAATCATGCCATATGTTCAACACGTAATACTTCGTTCAAAGTCATGACTTGTCACCAATTTTGGGTAATTTTCATACTTTTGTTCCCCTAAGTATTTAACGTTGCTAATTCAGGAATATATATGTATATTGGTCAATACAAGTTAACGGAAGACAAGTTGAGTTGCTTAATTACATTCTTTATTTTATTATTATCATTAGCAGTAGTAGTATTTGAGAAAGATTAATTAAATAATTTGAGGAATAAACAATATAATTCAGTACCCAAGTCTTTTTTTTTTCTCTAACCTCAACAAAGAAACCTAGCCTCTTTTTTCACCTAGATTCAAAGATTTTTATTTTGTTTGTTTAATTTTGGAGCTGCCGTCAGTTCATTTACATGCGGCAGTTTCTCTTCTTTTTCGTCTTACTTTTTTATTAAATTTATATTTGTATTTTTCAATTTTTTTGTATATTTTTTTCAATTTTCTCTATAATAATTTTCAGACCGGTATATATCTGAAGTTTTTAATTTTATTCGTTGTTTTTTATTTTTTGTATTTTGGTTTAAATAAACTCAAATCTGAAATTTTTTATTTTAAATTTAATTTTTGTGTTTGTCCAGATTTTATTTATATTTTTATAAATCTAGTTCGTTTTATTAATATTAAATGCAATTTAAATTTTTTATCATGTAAGTTTGTCCTCCACATTTGGAAGTTATTGTCTTTCTTTATATAAGTTTTCGTCCTTTTAGAATGAGTTTTTTCGTACACAACAGATGGATTAAGTTTTTTGTTGAAAGCCAAATTGTCCACGGCATATTACCATTATTTTTTAATGAACATTTATTATGAATTAAAAAACCAGTATAATTCAGTAATGAGATTATTATCATTATAGATGTCTATCAATGTCAAATTAGATCTTGCTACTGAAAGAATTAGAATAATAGTGGGCCTATTAAGCTCGTTTTCTTGAGGAAGCTGTCCACGCAAAACATTTCTATTCTATTATCCTTTATTAAATGAATTCATGAAATTTAAACTATTAAAAAATCAATCTCGTGGATCCAAATTTCCATGAAAGAGACTGATAAATTCTTATAAAAAATAGCATTTCAACTTTCAACTAATATATATACACCAATTTTAAAGTTTAAATCTCAGAAGAAGAAATTAACCTTAGAAGCTACACAGTCAAGCCTTTTAAGCAAGTAAAAAGTGACTTGCATGTTCTCACTTAGAATGCAAATTACAATAAAGTAATTAATTAACTAATTTATGTGCCTAATTAAGCATCGAATTTAAATAAATAAATAAAACCTCTTTTTCAGTTTGTATCCATTATATATATATATATATATATATATATATATATATATATATATATATATATATATATATATATATATATATATATATAATAAAGGCCACAGTCAACTAATAAATAATATATATGGAAATTTGCAGGAATAGCATTCATGATCATGAATTTATATATTCATTATTATAAGCATGCCTAAATATGTATTATTTGTATTTGTTTTTTAATCTTATAAGATTAAGGATTAAATTCACCTACTATCAGTTTCTGGTATGCCTTCTACAAATTGCTACTGATAAAATGTATATATAATCTTGTTAGGTTGTAATTGAAATCCTTGACCAAAACACCATTAGATTGAAAAAGGGATTATTATGTTCAATGCTAATTAATTAATACCATAGCTTTCAAAAAAAAAAATTTAATACCATAGCTAGGCAGCCATTATTAGAAGGAATTAAAAACCATATATATATATATATATATATATATATATATATATATATATATATATATATATATATATATATGATGTGATATAATATAATATAATATAATATAATAAAATGATACATTGTATTACTTAGTAGTAATATATTGGATTAATACATAAATTTCATTATAAACTATAATCATTTATCTAATTTTTCTTCTAAACTAATTGAATATTATATTATCCTCCTTAACTTGTTGAAAATATCAAATTATCTCCTATAGGGACACTTATCAGTTCACAATTGGCACATGAAAAATACACATCAAACAGTACCGTGAAGATAATTTGACATTTTTAATAAGTTTTAGGAGGATAATTTAACATTTTTAATAGTATAAAATGTATTTTTTTATATTTTAAACAGATTCGAGTGGTTAATACGATATTTTTAATAAATTCAGAGAGATAATCTAACATACAATTAATTCATAAGGAAAATCTGATAAATGACAATAGTTGAGCAAGAAATTTATATATTATCCCTAATATATTTGAATGGTATGATATAATATGGTTTATTAATTTTATAATAAAAGAAAAAATAAAAAGATGCTTTTTGATAAGACAAACAAATAAAATTAAGCTTATTTTTTATATTATTAATTTTGGATAGAGGGAGTTTTAAAAATTAGTAATAATATAAAAATATGGTAAACTATAAATTTAATTGTTTAAAAACCTTGACGAAAGTTATAATTTAAAAAAAAAATAATCATGAATTGAAAATCTTTCAAAGGAATCAATATTTTTATTGGTAATTGACGGATAATAAAATCTCAAGATTTATAATTTCACACCAATAAGTTCTCATGGACAGACCTAATTATAATTTGCGATATGCAAATTCTAACTTTTATATACATATGGAAAATACAATTAGATAGATTAATGATAAATCTGATACGGATAAAAATAATTAGTAGTGTTGTAATTACCAAAAGCTTAGATTTAAAAACACTTTCTGTACGTATGCCATGCACCCGAAGAAAAGAAACACTTCCTACGCCATATGGGAAAATTAAATCTGTAAATAGATACTATATAAAAAAATAAGAATAAGAAATCACAAATTAAAATATAATATTCAAGATCCTATAAATAAATAAAAGCTTTAACCTTTAAAAAGCGAAATAGGAGAAAAATTAATTAAAAAATTATATAATGCCATGATTTTTATCCCTAGATGAGGAAAAAAGTCTATGCCGGCACCAGTTTTTAAAACAACAAAAAAAATTTTTTTTAAGAAAAAACAACAAAATTATATCAAAACCGTTGACAAAAAATAAAATAAAAATCAAATATCAAAACGCAAAATTGCAAGAGTCATTAGCGTGCGTTTCACTCATCTTCAGCCTCTCTTTCCTTCCTCTTTACATACTATCCCTTTCCTTAAACCTTTCTCGTTCCATGCATTTGTATATATATTTTATTAAACATTAAACTCTTTATATTTACATATAAATCTCACCTTCCTCTTAATTCTCTGTAAAAATAAACATAAACCCATTAATCTCTCTCTTATTCTTCTAAGTCATGGCTTCTTTCATAAACAATTTCATTTCTTTTCTCTTCTTCTTTTTCCTTCTTTTCAGCTCTGGTTGGGCTACTAGACCAGGTATCTCTCGCATGGTGGATAACAGGGTACTGATGCAATCGGACTCCGGTCACCGGAAATTGTACGATACCGGTTTCTTTTATCGGAATCAGATGTTCAACTTCTTGCCCAAAGGTGTTCCAATTCCACCTTCAGGTCCATCAAAGAGGCATAACTCTGTTCAAAATTGAATAATAATTAACCATATTCATCTTCTTGATGTGGTTATTTTATTCAATTTATTAGTTTTTTTTGGTTCTTGAACTTCTTCAACTCATGAAGGATGGTGAGGTCAGATTGTAAGAAAATCTTTTTTGGTTTTTTGAAATTTTTATTAGCTTCCATTGTTACTGTAAAGATTCAGCAGAGGAAGTTTTTTTTTTCCTTTACAGTTTACACAGATATAGTAAATCATTCAAATCTGAATGACATATTGTATACTTTTTTTACTATTGTTATTTTTTTTTTAATTTTTTTTTTGTAATGGTCAAAATTGAAACAATACATTTTGATCTTAATACGTTTGTAGTTGCTTCTTTTTGCAAATTATAAGTATTAATTTCTTAGTTAAAAGGTAATTAATTAATTAGCACATGTTAGGTTTGGTTTATGGTGATGTGAAATTCCTCTTTTCTGAAATTTGACTTTGGATATATAATAAAAATCCAGTATTTGGACGTTACTTAATTTTTTTGGTTTGATTATTGGATTACTATAGACAGGAAAGTCTACAAAGCTACCAAATAGTGTTTCAACAAGGGTGTGCTTTTGGAGACTTAGACTGGGTACCATAGTCCCCATTTTGACAATTTTTGTCGCTCTCTCCTTTTCAGTGATGAGAATTATGTTGTATAAATACATGTATGTGTACACGCATCTGTACGAATATAGATATAAAATACACGGGTATGCAATATAAAATTTATTAATAAAAAATTATATATAAATAATAATTGTCTTAATTAAAAAAAACTCGGAAAATTATAGTTACGATATACCTGGCATGCAAGAAAAATCAAAATAATCCCGATAACATATTTGCATTTTGGCTCTCAATCTCCAATTTTGGTAAGAAGTAAATTAGTCAATTCTATGTTAGGGCATTTTGTTTCTCATAATGAAGCAATGGGTGAAGACGAAGAAGCTCATTGACAATGAAATTACTGGATTTTTATTTTTATCAAAATATGTCAGATTTTGCCTCCTGTAAAATTAAATTATGGACATTTCCGTACTTCCAAAGTCGTA
Source organism: Excoecaria agallocha (assembly GCA_037975025.1). Lineage (NCBI taxonomy): Eukaryota > Viridiplantae > Streptophyta > Magnoliopsida > Malpighiales > Euphorbiaceae > Excoecaria > Excoecaria agallocha. Next base: position 24,414,928 of record CM075809.1, on the reverse strand, counting down.
ATTCAGTTCGAACCGGCCCAACCCATATATATATATATACACATACGCGCCTGGTTTTGGGTAAATAAATCTGCATATTGGGGGTTGTGGTTGCAATTACTAAGAATGGAATACCAAAATGAAGAAAGAAAGTAGCAGCTCAAGCAATAAATAAATTAAAGGAATTATATATAAAGAAAACAAGAATCAATATTTTCCGTGGATGACAAGAGCGATTAGGAAAAGAGTATGTTTAGTCATGCAAGTGGAAATGTTGCGTCCCAAGAACTTTGAATTAATATAAATATAGAAAATGTCTCGTGCAAGGCATGTTCATCTCAAATTTTAATTTCTTCAATCTAATCCTCCTTCTCTGTGTCTCAATCTTGAGGAATATTCATATTTCTCATTTGACCATATATTTTCACACACGTATATATTTATCGACTACTTCTTATTAAATTAAGGATATCAGATGCCAAGAAAAATATAGTACGAAATGCCATCCTTAGCAAAGTTCCACAACGCAAGTTTAGCATAGTCTTAAGGGAGAAAATAATTATAAAAATAACATCAAAATTCAGAGAGGGAAATTTATTAATTATATAAACATGTTCACATGCGTGTCCACGTAAACTGCAATATTAAATGTCATAATTTCTGAAAAAACACAAATCCAAAATTAAACGCGTTTAAGATTAACTATTTATGAAAAAAAAATTATTAAAATTTGATTTTCCCATCAAGTTTCAGGAAAGAGAATAAGGATATAAATGGCCATATAAATAAATAGCAATTGCTAATTTGTAGTACAGCAGAAATTTCTTTGGCTGACTGATATTATTCTCTAAAAAATTAATGCCCAAAATTCAAGCAGAATGAACTTTTCAATGCCTTGCATTGGATGATATGTACTAGCTTCCAAGAATATTCAACTTTCCACCATAAGTAGACCGCTGTGTATATGTGTATATTAAATAATTTTCACTTTCTTCTTCCCATTTTTTTAAGGGACAACAAGCCAAACTTATTTTTAAAATATAAAAAATAGCGTAATTTTTTTAAAAATATTCATAAAATATTTAAAATAATATAGATTTATCCATATAATGAAAAGTATATATCATTTTTTATATTTTAAAAATAAATATATATGAACCATTTTATTGACAATAATTTTAAAAAATATCTATATTTGGTCTGAAACTATCAAAAATAGTACATATTTATCCCTCGAAATATTGAACAGGGGTAAATATGCATGTATCATTTTTAATATTTTAAAGGGATAATATATATATTTGCTTTTAAAATATCATTATTTATCAGATTTTTCTCTTGAACTAATTGTATGTTAGATTTTTCTCCTAAACTTGTTAAAAATATCATATTAGCCACTTAAACTTTTTTAAAATATAAAAAATACAACCTATACTATTGAAAATGTTAAATTATCCCTCTAAAACTAGTTAAATATGTCAAATTATCCCAATGTTACTTTTTTTTGTGAACTGACATGTGTTATATAGGGAGGTAATTTAACATTTTCAACAAGTTCAAGAGGATAATCTACGTGCAATGAATTTAGGGAAAAAACCTGATAAATGGTGATAGTTTAAGAAAAAATTTATGTATTAACTCTATTTTAAAAGCTTTTTTTAAAAAAAACAAAATGAGAATAAATTTATATACTTTTCAACATATTAGAAATAAATTTAGCCCTACACCCATAGAGGTGTTAGTTGGAGACAACTAAGTACAATTGATTCTTGCGGAGCAACCAAGACCCTCCTCAATAATACTATTGCATAGCTGTTGCCAGATTTTAGTATAAGCTGAAATTATGAATTCTATTACTATTAGAACCAAACCAAGAGTAGCTTTTCGTAAAAAAATAAATTAATTAACCAATAGATACAATTGATTTTATATTTGTATGTAATTAATGAAATTTGTGACCCTGGGATTTGTGCACTTTACAGCATTGAAGCAAAATCCATATCTCAAACAATCTTAATTATATTTATTATATACCTCTTCCTGAGGAGATGGATTTGTTGTCCCAAACTTTGAAGTCCACATTTGTGCACTAAGACTAGGTTTGGGAATGTCTTATCATAATAACCACTTTGATTTCATACTAATATTAATTAAATAGTATTATTCCCTTCATTTTTTTTATCAGTTATTTTTATTATTTTTATTAGAATTAAAAATAATAAATAAATTTAAATTTAATATTAAATTACGTGATTAAGATTAAATTATCAAATCTGATTGATTCTGATTTTATTAAAAAAAATAAATTAAAAAAATAAATTAAATTACATTGAAAGTCTAAAAGTGACAGATAAATAGAATTTGAATTTTACTCAAAAGTGATAAATAAAAAAAATAGAGTAAGTATAATTTTAAATTCTTACATCACCTAATAAAGGATACCTTTAAAAGTAATGTTAATTTAAAAAAAAAAAATTGGATATACAGTTACAGTAAATATATTTAAAAATATAAAATTATTTCGCTGATTTAGAAAGGCGTGAGACCCTCGATTTTAATTGAAATTATACTGAAATCGACACTAATAACGTCAATTCCAAATAATCTGATAGTGCCAATTTCAGTGTATTGCCATTTAATTCGATTTCTTGTTTTTTAGTTTACATTTTGCTGTGGGAAACCGGAAATTTTAGTTCATCAAGGGCTAAAATGTCTTTATGCCTTAAATTTTCGTAATTTTACTTAATTGTATCACATGCAATTCGTATAATCTCATTTTAACACTGATTTCAATAATAATAGGAATATATTTTTGCTCTAACAGTAAAATAGAGTTTTGAATCTTTTGATACAAATATTAAAAGCAAATTATTGCATTTTCCAATCCTTAAATTACGCTTAAAATGGGATTAAGCAATTTTTTTATGTACTTAAATGTACTTTTGTAAACCCTTACCAATGTCAATGCTTACGTAGTGAAAAAATTACTATTATAAAAAAGAGAATTTATGATTATCTAAGAGAATTGAGTTTTACATATATGTAAAGATCGTACGCATACAATTTATTACTCTCTCCCTCTTTGAAGTGTTCCATTTAATCTTTTTGCATATATATTAGAAAAACAATTAAAATATTTTAATATTTAAAAGATATTGGTAATTGAATAAATTATAAATTAACATAAAAATTGTGATAAAAAATATATAAATACATTTTGAATATTAAAAAAAAGTTAAAATTGAAAAATGCATTAAATTTCTCTTTATATTATAAAACATACACTTAAATTGGAATAAAAAAATTAAAGTGTACATTTAAAATGAAATAGAAATTAGAAAGAATAATATTTAGTACCCTTTCCATTGTACTCAGACAATTTTCTAGAGATTTTTTGTTTCATATAAAGTTATAATTTTCAAATTTGAAGAAGTATTAATTATGTATTATTTTTTTTATCTTTATGTATATATAAAAACAAAATAGTTAATAGTGGTAAAAAGAATTAGTAAGAAATATTTTAATAAATTATAATATGTATTTCATAGAATTGAGTTATTTAATCTGTGTAAAAAAAGTTAAAAATTGTCCAACCTATTAAAGTTTAGTAATTAGACGTTGAGCAATTATCATTTGACTAAGACTAGGATTTATGTGGCGGTGCAATGATATTCACGCCAATGTGTAGCAGCGACGAGGATTTCATTAGCATTAATAATATAGACTTTTCAACCAACCGGCCGGGGTCGATAAGAATTTTCTCTTCTTTAAATATATTTCGAATTCAACATGTAAGTTTGACGTATGTATGAAAATTACGATATTCTTACAAGTACATAAATTTATGTGGCAGTGCAATGATATTCACGCCAATGTGCAGCAGCTATGAGGATTTCATTAGCATTAATAATATAGACCTTTTAACCAACGTCCAATCGTTGGAATTAATAAGAATTTTATCTTCCTTAAATATATTCTGAATTTGACCCATAAACTCTATATATGTATGAAAATTGCGATGCTCTCGCAATTACATAGATTTATGTGGCGGTGCAATGATATTCACGCCAATGTGTAGTAGCCATGAGGATTTCATTAGCATTAATAATATAGACTTTTTGTTCCTCACGTGGGGGCTTATTGTACGATTCTTTAATAAAAAAAAAAAAATCAGAGCTGATTTAGGCTCAAATTATTGACATAGGAAATTTTGAAAATAAAAGCCACATTGTTCGCTAAGTTGTCTGTGATGTGTGTGAATATGTTTCTCATTATTCTAAACAATTATTAAAAATATTTTAAGAAACAAAAACTAAATTTTTCATCAACAACACCAGACATCATTGACATTTTTAATCAAATTAGGTTGAATTTATGAACAATTAGACAGTGTTTTAAGGAGGCTAATCAATTTTTAAATACAATAATATGTTTTGATTTTACAATTTTGTTTCTATACATACATATATATGTATTACTGTTGTGGGTTTCCATTACCAAAGGCTAACGATTATATATTACACTATGGTAGCGTTGTTAAATCGATTCAAATAAAAAGTTTTCAGTTAAAACTGGAATACTTTTCGAACCAAGATATGGAATAGTCAGGATAACACTGAAAAGCATTCAAAAAATTTTTTTCAATCGTTTGTTAAATTTTTTGGGATGAATTAAAAATAAAATTTCTTCAATTTTTTAGTTATTTTTTATCTTGAAATATCAAGATATGCATATCTTGACCCAATATCAAGATATGCATATCTTAAAATATTAAGATATGCATATCTTGACCCAATGTCAAGATATGCATATCTTGAAATATCAAGATATAGATAGTTAAAAAAAAAAATTTTTGTGGGATCCATTTTTTTTAACAAACGCTTGAAAATGTTGAAAAAATTGAAATGATTTTATTTTCTTTCCATTTCAACCTTTTCAAGGTTAACAAACACTACCTAATTGTATTTTTTTGATCATGGATTAAAAAACAAAAAACCATGAAATAGGGTGGTAATCACTGATGTTAAGAGTAATAATTATACAATTGAATAACAACCCTCACCAAAAATTAATACATATATTTTCACCCATATTTTGTTTTTTTAACCAGCTCATACCTACCCATTAATTTTTAATTTTTACTGCTGCATCCTTTTGTATATGAAAGATGATTTTGTCAAAGTGGTGGCTTGAATTTAAAATTTTCTAATATATTATCTTATTTTTAACGTTGAATGATAAACATAAAATTTGTATATTGCCTTGAATAATTCTACCTGTAAATTAATTTTTGAAACCGAAATAAATTTAAATCCATTTCTTTGATATTGGTTATGTTAAATCAACAGCAAATATTCATTTCTGTAAATTTAATCTTTAAAAATTTACGTATGTGTTTAAGTTCAAGCATGAGAGGATCATGTATTAACGACTATGTGTTGAAAATTATATGTAATTAAAATAGTTGACAGTCTGATATTTTTTTTTTCAATTGAGCAGAATTTGATTTCTATTCTAGGCCTTAAAGGTATCATTACCAAAAAAAAAAACAAATTGTTGTATTAATTTGGTATAAATTAATCAGGTACAAAATTTTGTAGAATTTATTGTGAATAAAAAAGTTTAGATGTTTGATATAAATAAAAAGTTTACTTGTAACTCTTACATACCAATTTCATGTAATTAGTTATAACTAAATCAAAATTTTATTTTTCATAACTGGGAAATGAATATGCATTAAAAAGTTAGCAAAAATGAGAGGTGACATTTTTTCTTTTATTTTGTTCTATTACTCCTGATAATTACTCCAAAATAAAATCTAAGACTAGAAGAAAAACTTTCATCTTACACTTGGATCTTGTAGATTTTTTTTTTCTAATATTTTCTTTTCTTTTATTAAACAGGAAGCTAGCTAGTGTAAAGGAATAGTTAAAATGCTTTTTAAGTCTTGAGGAGAAAATGCACAGAAAACTATAAATCTATTATGTAAAAATTAGATAGCACTAAAATCGCAAAGTAACTTTGCTGAAATAATACATTTGATTATTTTGATGTGTCCTTAATATTGAAGCTCTCTCGTAAATGTCACACGTCCATATGCCCTCTGTCATTTGTGTTTGGTATTTAGCTTTTTACAGCATTTGTTAGTATTGATTTGCGATTAATTAAAAATTACAAGGAAAACTGTTTATTTGGGTATATAACCTAGTACTTAGGGCATAGTATTACCGGAAGTGATAATACCGGATTTATTATCTATCCTGAGCCTAATACGTGAGACTCAAAATGCAACTGAATGTTAATCCATTCCCGAACCCATCCGGATGAGCATGGACACCTGATTCAAGCATGAACTAAATAGTCCGATTGGACATACCGCCGTACTCGAGTCACATTCAATGTCCAATCAATAGTCATTCCCAATTGACCATGATCTACTATTAATTAGCAAACCTAATCCCGCTACAAGCGGATCTAATTCTGAAATTACTAATATTGTCATGATTAGTATTCGGTTAGAGTTATTTCAATACGAAATTTAGGGAACTATATATACTCTTTCAAAATCACAAGTAAGGAAGTTTTGACAATTAAAAAGTAAATCTTTTTTTCTCTTTTTCTCCACTGACTTGAGTTTCAAACTGCTAATTCCTATGAACTATGGGTAAGTCATCTTTATTTTGTAGGTATTACTTACCGATTGGATCACTCTTTCATTTCTCTGATATTCTTGGAATCAATTATGAGGAAGTAGTAGATTCGATCCTCCCCTACTATTTTATGCAGGATAAATAATCATAAATTGCATTGCTACTGTAAGATTCATGTACTTATTTATGATTCAATTCTTATATTACCTTTGATCGTTTAAAAATCTAATATATTTAGGCATAATTTTCTTGCTTTTTCCCTCTCTCTTTGATTTTTCATGAAATGATTTCTTTTTATGCATATAATTTCTTTCCATTTTAGCAGATGATAGTGTCATCGATTGATAAATTTTATTTAGTCAGGTTTTTTATTTATTTTTTTATTTAGAAATAGAGTGCGTAACAAAAATAGCATAAAGGACAGTTTATACACTAATTTTGTTTTTGCAAAATAAAAGTAAAAAAATAATTGCATCAACAATTCAACATTGGTTTAGTTTTAAAATTTATGAAGCAAGTTGGGCTAGCAGTATAGCTTTCAATGGGCTTAATTTGTTGGGCTTCAATGGGCTTTAAATGGCTTTCAATATTTATTTATTATCCTGAATAGATGCCTCGTCTTATCTAATGCTTTGTAGAGGAAAAAAAAATCATTTACTTAAAAATAAATAAGTGTTTTATATACAATAAAATAAATGAGTTATTAATTAGTTTTGATTAATTGATCTGTTATTTGGTTTTGGCTTTTCTAAAAAAAGCCTAGATTATTTTCTTAATTCTTCTCTATTTTTCTATAATGCACCAATCTTTAGCTATAAAATTTTTATAACAAAATAGATATATTCACGAATCAAATTAAATAGTTGCATAAAATAATTATTACCATATAAATACAAATTTGATTGTATAAGCTCTTTTTTTTATTTACAAAGCAACAGCTTATCTACTTTTAGAATAATATTTTTTTCAGAAAAATAACGAAGAAATACAGTTATTATGTACAATTGAATAATTTGCATGGCGAATGGATTGTATGAATATATTTTTATTACCTTTGTGCATTTATATTTTGATTGAAGTTATAAGAAATATATAGTTATTTTAATATATAACCTAATATTTGAGTTGACAGTTACTAGGGGTGTATACGGGTCTGAATTTTTCTGTATCGAATCGAAAAATCAAAAAAAGATCTAGAACCGAACTGTACCGTTGACTTTTTGACTAGAACCAAACCGAATTGTACCGTTGACTTTATTTGAAATGGATCTGGATATTTAATCGACAACCGGATCGAAAACCGTATTGAACTGTACTGAATTATCTTGTACCGAATTGTACCGATATTTATTAATTATTATATATAATACTAGTAATTTATATATAAATATTACTTATAATTTTTATTCTATATATACTGCACAAATTTAAGTTCATAATTATTTAAGTTATATATTTTAATACACAAAATTAAGATAATAATTAGTTAATAAATTAAACTAAATATTTATTTATTATAATAATCATTCTATATATGAATATGAATATATAACTAAAATAATTTGTATTTAATTTAATCTGTCTTTAATATCACTCAACTACTATTTTATTTTCTTTATAAATTTTTATATAAATATTTAAGTTAATCAATTTATCATATAAGTACTTTATCAATTAATTTCATTTACTGTGAGTATCAATTAACTAATACTTATATATTTTTATAGCAATATATTTATGAATATCTAAATTAATAATGTAATTAAATATATTTATTATATATAATGAAATAATACCAATTATTGTATTATTTAAGTGTATGATTATTTTACCAATTAATTTCATTAATCTTTAGTGTCATTCAACTAGTATGTATATATTTTTGTACAATATCTATAGTAATAATGAAGTTGTAAATCAATAATGTGATTATATATAGTTATTGTATATAAAAATTTTATCAATTATTATAATTATTTGAGTATGTAATTATCTTATCAATTAACTTTATTTATCTTTATATTATGAATGATTAAATGTACTTATATGAGTACATATACTTTCAGTATCACTTAACTAACATTCATTAATTTTTTCACAATATCTATATGAGTAATTGAGTATTTAAATTAACAATACAATTATATACAATTATTATATTAATAAAATTTTACTAATTTGTGTAAAATTATTTACTGCATAAATTTAATCTCATAATTATTTATATTATATATTTTAATACATAAAATTAAGATAATAATTAGTTAATAAGTTAAACTAAATATTTTAATTATTGAAAACAGAAATTTAATTATTATAATAATTATTCTATATATGTGAATATGAATACATAATTAAAATAATTTGTATTTAATTTAATATATCTTTAATATAATTCAATAACTATTTTATTTTCTTTATAAATAATATTTATTAAATATCTATATAGATATGTAAGTTAAGAAATTTATCACATAAATACTTTATCAATTAATTTCATTTACTTTGAATATCAATTAACTAATACTCATCTATTTTAGAGCAATACCTATATGAATATTTAAATTCATAATGTAATTAAATATATTTATTATATATAATGAAATATTACCAATTAATGTATTTATATATGAGTGTATAATTATTTTATCAAATAATTTTATTTATTTTTAGTGTCATTCAATTAGTATGTATATATTTTAGTATAATATCTATATATATTAGTAATGGAGTTGTAAATCAATAATATGATTACATATAGTTATTATATATAATAAATTTTATCTATTAATATAATTATATGATTATATGAATATGTAATTATTTTATTAATTAACTTTATTTACTTTTATATCATGAATGATTGAATATACTTATATGAGTACATATACTCTCAATATCACTTAACTAACATTCATTTATTTTTGCACAATACTTGGATGAGTAATTGAGTATTTAAATTAACAATACAATTATATACAATTATTATATTAATGAAATTTTATCAATTAGTGTAATTATATATGTATATAATCACCTTAACAATTAATTTTATTTTCTTTTAGTATCACTCAACTAGTATTAATATATTTTTGCATAATATCTATATGAGTAATTTAGTATGCAAATTAATAATATAATTATATATAATTATTATATTAATGAGATTTTTTACCAATTAGTGTAATTATATATGTATATAATCAACTTACCAATTAACATAATTATATGAGTATATAATCACATTAGCTATTAATTTCATTTTCCTTCATCATCACTCAACTAACATTCATCTATTTTTGCACAATACCTATATAAGTAATTAAATATTTAAATTAATAATGTAATTATATTTAGTTATTGTATATAATAAAATTTTATCAATTAATTTAATTATATGAGTATATAATCATGTGAGCAATTAATTTTATTTTTTTTAGTATCACTCAACTAATATTTATCTATTTTTGCAAATACATATATGAACAATTGGATATTTAAATTCATAATATAATTGTATACAATTATTTTATTAACAAAATTTTAGCAATTAATGTAATTATATATGTATATAATCAACTTAGCAACTAATTTTATTTTCTTTTAGTATCAACTAATAATTATTTATTTTGGCACAATATTTATATAAGTAATTAAATATTTAAATTAATAATATAATTGTATACAATTATTATATCAAAAAAAATTATCAATTAATTTAATTATATGAGTATATAATTACATTAATAATTCAACTATGCCAATAGAATGATTAGAGTACCAATTTAAAATATTTGATAAACAATTTAAATATTAAGAAATATATATAAACAAAGACAAAGATTTATTCATTTTATAAATTATTTAATTAATAATATTAATTTAATAGTTATTTAAAAAATACTTTATATTTACTCTCATTTTTATAAATAATGGTAAATATAAATTATTTTTTAAATGGTAAAAATCTGAATTTAAAAATAAAAATCAAATTTAAAATTTTTTAAGAGGGAATTTTTTTTATTTTGAAATTTTGGAGGAAGTAAAAAATTTGATTAAATTTAAAAGGGAAAATTAGGAGGGAATTTTTTTTTTCTAATTGTATATATATATATAAACAAGGAGATGTGGCCATAAAATTAAAAAAAAAAAAAAAAGAGAGAGAGCAGGTGAGAGAAAGCAGATCGGGAATGGGAGAGAGAGACAGGGATGATTTTGCACATCAGATTCATTTCCTCTCATCCCCTAACTCGAAATGTAATTAGAGCTTAATTATGTTAAATGAGCATAGGAGGTCCTATAGGCTTCAACTAGCGTCTCTCAACTTTCCACAGGAAACGGTGCCCACTCCTTAACTAAGCCAGTCAGAAGAATCTGCATGCAGCTTTATATAATTTGCACTATGTAATATGTTTTCATTTATTCCTGTGTCGTTTACAATTGTTTTGTAGACGGTTTTTTCTTAGTTTTCAGTATGGAATATCAGAGTTTAATTGTTAGGTTTTTATTGATTGCAGAAGAATATTTATTTGGGAGTAATAATGAGGGAAAGAATTTCTGACCAACGGGTACTCCATTAATAACACTCACTTTATATTATATCTATACTAATAGTTGTCTTAGAATTCGAACCCGCATGATTCTACTATCATAATTTTAATTAATTAAAAAATAATGTAAAAATTTTAATTATAAATTCTAATATGAAAAATAATGAAAAAAAAAGGAAAAGTGGTTGTCTTGAAATTCGAATCCACATGACTTTACTACCATACTTTTATTTAATTAAAATATGAAAAATAATATAAAAAAATTGGTTATAAATTTTATTACGAAAAATAATTAGAAAAAGATAATTATAAAAACTTGCATGACTCTATTATCATTTTATTTAATTGAAGTACAAAAAATTATGTAAAAAAATATGATATAAATTTTATTGTGAAAATAATAAAAAAAATTAAAAAATAATAAAAAATAGTTAATTAAAAAAAATTGACCTTGCTAGGATTCGAACATAAATTGTGGTTAATAGTATACTTTTGCCATTAAGCTTACATTTATTTTTTATTTAATTTTTGTTAAATGTATATAAAATGAAAAAATGAACAATGTTTTTGTTGGAATTTGAACCCATGACCTGGTGTTTAGGAATGCTCACAAGGCAGGGGTGTGAAAAGAGTCCCCACTCTCCGTCCCATACAATATCAAGAATTTCCAATCTCCGCCCCCGCCTAGAATACGGGAAGAAAAACCCCCACATCCCCGTTCCCCGCGAGAATCCCCATTCTCAATAAATTACCCAATCCATCCTCAATGAATCCCGACCCGATCCAATCCGAATTAAATGTTTTTTATAAATTGTATTTTATTTGTTTAAAAAAATTTCACATAAAATTAAAATATAAATTTTAATAATTAATAACTTAAAATTAAAAATATTTCATACCATTCAAATAAAAATATTTATAAACATCCCATACAATTTAAATTATAAAATAATATTCATTCATTAACAATTAATAACTTCACTTGAAACATTTTCATCCCGTCGTATATCAACCTGAAATATCAATTAATCAAATATAATAAATTACTTATATATTTACATATAAATTGAAAGTAAATTGAAATTAAAAGTAAAGTAAATTGAAATTGAAAAAAAGCTAAAATTTATAATTGCATTATAATTTCATAATAATAATAAACAAAAATAATAACATCAGCTCATGATAATTTTAGGACATAGCAATTTCATCGTTTTGTTTCTGTCAAGTTGTTGGCCTTGTGTCTCCATAGATTAATTCAACTTTGAGAAAAACTTTACATTCACTACTAAGTTTTTAATGACACTACAGAAAAAAAAAAAAAGAAATATATATTTCAGATCTGAAAAAAACAATGTGAAGATGTAGCAATTAAACTTAAAGTGGTTAAAATAAAAATATATGATTTTAAGAGTGAAAATTCCACCGTGATACATTTTCCCATTTATAATTTGAATAAGATAACTTTTGTTTCCAAATAAATAAAAAGAAAAAATGAATAAATGAAAGTAAAAGAATTTATTTAAGTAGTAGAAAATCAAACCTTCAATTTCCTGCAAAATTCTTTTTTTTTTTTTTGATAAGCTGATAAATTTTATTAAAGAGACAACAACTAGAAGCCAAATGAGCTTTCAGGATACAAAGCAACCTAATAAAAACCGAAGACTAAAACAAAACAGAATCCCAATCAAAAACCTAAAATACATCAACAACCAAAATAAAATTCCTACTGCAATCCAAAGACCACAAAAATCAGCAATTGGCCACAAAACAATAATCTTGAGAAGGACCAAACACAGGAATCAAAAACCTTGACACCTAAATCTAATTATAAAATATATTCAAAGAACAATAAATCATATGTAGTATAAAAGAAGAAAAAGAAATAGTTACCTTATTATAAAGGATGAACAATAGCTGCAAAATCCATAGAGAATTCCATATATAGAGAGAATCAAAGTGAAAAAATTAATAGTTATATATATGTGTCACCGAACATTTATATTCTTACTTATTAATGGCAAATAAAAAAACTATATAAGAGGAAGAAAAATCAAAATATAAGCTCTCTACAATGCATACCATTGAACGTTGCTGCAACGTTAGTAAAGTTAGCAATGCCACCTCCAATTAGAAGGGCTCTCTTACGATCATCAGGATCAGTAGTAGCACACTGTAACAAGTTAAGTTGCATATTTCATTAGTTAAAGAATCCTGAGTTTATACATACAAAGGTAGTGAAAGGTCTGTCGTTGTCTCTCACATCAATTACAACTCTTGCATATTGCAGGACTTCCTCCTCATTAAGAGCTCCACTATACTCTGCATAGTTGCCAAGCTCCGATCCATAACCCAAATCGCCAACCTGGTTAATCAGAAAAAAAAAGTGTCATACAAGTATAAACAGAAAAAAAAAAGTGTCATAGAAGTGTTATTTGAAATCTCTTACAGTATCGGCATATATAACACTGGCACCACCTCCAGCTACCATCGTCCAGATGCGTCCTTCTGGATTCAAAACAGTGAACTTTAAAGATGTATTTGTCTGAAAACATAAGAATATAATTACACTTTCTGAATTATGTCCAAAGAGATCATGGCAACTTCACATTAAAAGCAGGCTTAGATAAAACATGAAGACAAAACATTATGGAAGACTGAACTGTAGAATCATGCTCATAACATTATGGAATTACCTTTTCATCCAGTGAATGAACAAAACTCTCAGCAGGGCTAAGAACTCTCCCAAAAGGAAGAGGAAATTCTATGTTTCCCCACCTGATGCACAGAAAAACTTGGATGAGGCAAAACCACATCGTAGGACATAATAGCAACTATGCAATTCTGATGTTAAATAAGTTCTTTTTCTAGAAGAAAAAACAAAAAAGAAAAAAAAATATATGTATATATATACTTCTTGAAGTTCTTAAAGGCAGCAATGTCATCCAGCTCCCCTCTCATATCTAGTGGATACGGTTCTCCATTCACCAGCGTAAATGGATTCATCTCTAGGAAGCTGAAGTCCAGATCTGGAAATAGTAAGAAAAGCATTAAAAGTAAACAACGGCAACAAAATATTTCCATGAAGAGTGAACGATGAACAAAACGTTATAAAAGATATAGGATCTCTTCAAAATATTAGATTAATGTCAAGAACAAGATGTTATATAAAATTTATCACGTAATCACCTCAACACCAAGGCGTCCTTTCACAAACTCAGCAACTTAAGCCAGATCTAAATTCAAAGCTACTAAACCACTCTTCCCACGTTTCCCAAATAGCATATCTGGCTTCACCAGCAATCTTGAAGAGGAAAGCCATGGTTCTCTGTTAACTAACTCTATAAAGTCCGTAGACTCTGTCACCTACACAACATTATCGACTTGTTAAAATTGAACCAAAAAGAACTAAACAAAAATAACCCATCATTTAAAATTCAATTTTTACACCATTATTGGACTACCCATTTTTCTAATCACTGAAACAACAAAATGTGATCAACAACACACAAACATGGAGTGAGCATAAATTAGAAACCTGAGCATAGCAGATCTGAAGATCGAGTCCAGTGAGGCGCTTCAAGTGCTCCTTGAGAAGTCTTTTGGAATCATACTCTCTGATCTTCTTTCGTGCCATTCAAAAGAAAAGAAGGACTTTTAAAAGACTATGAATTGAAATTGAGAGAGAGATGGAAGGTTAGCTTGAAACAGACGATAGTTACGACCTCACCGGACTCAACAGCAAGGAAATGCAAATTGAGAAAGCACCGCAAATAGAGATTGAACTCACTGATCTTTGAGAAGAAGAGACGACCTACAGGAGCGAAGGAGGGAAAGATCGGAGGAGAGAGAGAGAGAGAGAGAGGAGAGGAGCGGAGCGGAGCGGCTGTGAGATGAGAAGAAAGGTAAGAGAAGATGTTAGGATTTATTAGGATATATTTATAGTCAACGATACAAAGGTAAATAAATAAAAAAATTAGGAATATGATAGTAATAATCTATCGGGGCAGGAATTTCCGCGGGGCAAATATCTCATTTTCTGTCCCTATTCCGAAATACACTACGAGGATTTTTTTATTCTCATCTCTGCCCCGTGGGGGAAAAAATCGGGAAATTTTCGTCCCGTAATCATCTCTACTGGTGTTAAGGAATTATTCCAAGGAGAAAACAATTGCCGATAAGCCACGAAGTTGTGTGGTATCAAACTCTCTCAGGGCCCACATCTGATCCGGCAGTAAGGGATTATGGATAGGGGTGAGAAAAAAAAAACTAAAATTTTTATTAATCAAAAAATCGAATCAAAATTTTAGGTTTATGATTTTTATTTTTAAAAATCGATGATTAACTAAACCAATTATATATATATTTTACAAATTATATTTTAAATTTTATACTTATATTTTTTTATATTTGTGTAATTTATAAATATTATAATATATAATTTTATAAAATATTATTAAAATACATATTTTTAGTAAATAAATATTAAAATTATCTTCTTCTTTTTATTATTATTATTGCATGTGCATAATTATCATTCTATTGTTAGTTTTATATTAAATATATTTAATTTTTATAATTAATTATAAAAATTTTATTTTTATTTTGATTATTTCAATGGATATTGTATTTATTTTTTATTTTTTCATTTCTAAATCATTTTTAACTATTAAAAAATAATATTAAAAATTATATAATTTATTAAATTTATATAATAAATTTTTTTAGTGATTAACTGATAAACCGATCCAAAAAATCGAGTAAAAAAAGCGAAACTAATATAGCGATTTATCGAAATTAATGTATTGATTTAATAAAATTGTTAATGGACCGGTTAACCGGTTCATGCTAACCGCTAATTATGGAAATAAAAAATTCAATGTTATTAAAATCGGATCGGACCGGTTTAACAACAAACATCCAGTTAGTCCAGTCGGTTTAATGCATAAAAATCAAACTGACTAAAAACCGAAATGAACCATTTTGAACCAGTTGAAAACTAGTTAAACCGATAAAAACCAGGCTAAAATCGGGTAAAATAAAAATAAACCTGTTTGAAAATAAAAAAATCAAAATTTGTTCAAAATATTCATATAATATTATTTTTTTGAAAAAAAAAATATAAGTATAAATACAAAATAATTAAAATTTAAGTAATTTTGATGATTTTTTTATAAATAAAATAAAAATTATAATTTATATTTGATGAATTTTCTTTAATATTTGTAATTTTCTGCTATATTTATCTTAAATTTTTGTTATAAATATTGAATTAGTTGAAAATATTATTTTATTATTAATGTTTGATAATAAATATATATTTTTTAAATTATTAATAATTTTTTTAGATAGTGATATTTTTATAATATTTATATAAAACTTAAAAAATAATATTATTTTTATTAAAAAAATTCAATTAAATTTCAATAAATCGGTCGAACCATAAATTCGTTAATTTTTTTATTATTTATTTCGTTTGATTTTAATAATATTAAAAAAATTTCATATTTATAAGATTTTCTGACAAATGCCATTTGTCAAATTTTTTTCTAAAAAGCATTATTTTAAAAAAAGTCCCGGTTTGTAAAGTGTTTAGAAATTTGATATTTTTTACAATACCGAAAAGAGGGCCTGCGGAATTTGATTGCGGGACCCACACGAGAGAAGCTAAAGAGAGTCCATTTTCGCAATTGGTTCCTGCGGAAATAACCATGCATGCGGGGCCAGGATTTATTTCCCAATTACCGCGGGAGTGGGATTGGATGTTGTATTTATGATTAAAATTGTAATAGTAAAGATGCTTAAATTCTGGTTTCTACTTTTCGTGACCAAAATACTAAGTAAAGCTATGACTTATGTTTCTATTCGCAACATGCATTCAAGATTCAATACATTAAACATTCCTAATAGAAATTTATGCAAATTTCGGAATATCTTTACTATTCGACCTAAATATTTCATCAATATACCCAAGATTTGAATTACAAGAAAAGAAAAATGTTTAATAATTCTGCTGAAAGCATGAATAAGAACTTATTTTACAATTATTGGCTTTGAATTTTTTTCTTATTGTTTTCATAAAGTATCAATCAATGTGTGAAATTAATTTAACCCGTGATCATATAGTCATCACCAATTTAATGTTATAATTACAATAAAACGATTGTACAAATTACCTAATACAGCTAATATTTTATATTAATAAAATAATAATGGCCAAAATTTGGGACTCTAATCACGTAATTATGTTGAGAAATGTATTAACCTAAAGCTTTTGCAAGTAAATAAGAGAGGAAGAAGAATATGAATTGAACGCACTTTTTTATTCATCAGCTAACAGCCTTATAAAGGCAATTACAATAACTGAAAATAACAAATTCCTAAATAGTAGGAAACTGCATAACAAAGTTGCATAAAACTAGGAATTATAAAACCATAAAACTAAAAGCATTAAACCCACAAAGCCACGATTTGCTATTTTATAGGACAATAACTTAACACCCTCCCTTAAACTGAATTCTGTAGAAAACAGTTTAGGAACAATAACATCTGCAAGGTCCATCAATCTGCAGGTACAACTTCCTTTGAAGAGCAAACTCCAAGCATTTTTCTGAGTCTTTCAAACACAGCTTGCTTCAATGGTTTTGTTAAAATATCAACCACTTGATTTTCACTCTTACAAAATATCAAATCAATTATACCATCATTAGATAGATTGCACAAGAAATGATATCTGGCATCTATATGTTTACTTCTTCCATGAAGAGTTGGATTTTTTGAAATCTTGATTGTTGAGACATTATTACAGTAGATAGGTGTTGTGTCCTTTTGCTGAAACTGCAGTGTCTCAAGTAATCTTCTCAACTAAATAGCTTGACATGAGGATAAAGTGGCTGCAACAAATTCAGCCTCGGTGGATGACAAAGTCACAATTTGTTGTTTTTTCGATGACCATGAAACAGCTCCAGAGCCCACCATAAATACAAATCCTGATGTGCTTTTTCTATCCTCAATGTCCCTGCATAATCACTATCAGAGAAGCCACATAAAATTTCTTGTGCTTCTGCCTTGTAACAAATGCCAAAATCAGTTGTGCCCTTAAGATAACAAAAAATTCTTTTAGCAGCAAATAAATGATTTTCACTTGGATTCTCCATATAACGGCTGATCAGACTAACACCATACATGATGTCAGGTCTTGTTGAGGTTATATACATTAAACTTCCAACCATTTGCTTAAACAAAGTAGAATTTATCTTTTTAGCACCATCTTCTTTCTTTAGCTTTATGCCATACTCTGTTGGAGTAGAGGTTGGATTGCAGCCCTGCAATCTAAATCTATTCAAAACCTCAAGAATATATTTCTTTTGTGAAATAAATATACCAGCAGATGATTGCACAACTTCAATTCCAAGAAAGTAGTGCATTAATCCCAAATCTGTCATTTCAAATTCAGCCATCATATTTTGCTTAAAGCTTTCAATCATCATGAAATCATTTCCAGTGCAAATCAAATCATCAATATAAAGACATATTGCAAGTAATTTGCCATTACTTTCAACTTTTGTGTAAAGTGTGTGTTCATGAGGACATTTTTGAAAGCCTTCTTTAGTAAAATAAGCATCAATACGGCTATACCAAGCTCTTGGTGCTTGTTTTAGCCCGTATAATGCCTTTTTTAATCTATATACCTTGCTTTCACTGCCTTGTTTCACATATCCAGGAGGCTGATCAATGTACACTTCTTCTTGTAATTCTCCATGTAGAAATACTGACTTTACATCCAATTGATAAACTTTCCACAAATTCTGAGCAGCTATTGAAAGAATGACACGAACAGTATCTAACCTTGCAACTGGAGCAAAAATTTCTTTGTAATCTACTCCGAACTCCTGCTTGTATCCTTTCGTGACAAGTCAAGCTTTGTACTTGTCAACTTCACCATTCTTTTTGAGCTTTGTTTTATAAATCCATTTCACGCCAATGGATTTTTGCCCCTTTGGAAGATCTAACAGCTCCCAAGTGTTGTTCTTCTCAATTGATTTGATCTCTTCATCCATAGCTTTTTGCCATTTTGGTTCTTTAACGGCATCATGAAATGAGAATGGATCACAATCTGCAAAGAAAACAAGATTAGCTATTTGGTCATCATCAGATAATTCACCTCCACTTACATAATCCGTCATCCAAATGGGTCGTTTTCTCAATTGTGGTTCATGAATGATTGAGTCATTTATGGGCTGAATTTCACTTGGGGATTGTAATTGATGGTCAATCTCATTCACTATATCTGAAGGTGGTTCTTGAGCTGCAGTTTTAACATTATCTTCAAATCCATCAAAAATAGCAGGAATTTGATGTTGTTTGATACACTCTTTGGTCCATTTTTATGTAGCATTCTCATCAAAGATGACATCTCTACTGACAATGATCTTCTTGGTGAGTGGATTGAATAATTTGTAAGCTTTGGATGCTTCACTTACGCCTAGGAAGATACATTTTTCACCTTTATCATCCAATTTTTTTCTTCTTTCATCAGGGATGTGTGCGTAAGCAACACAACCAAAAATTCGAAGATGATCTACAATTGGTTTACGACCACTCCATACTTCCTCCGATGTCTTATTTTTCACTGAAAAGGTGGGACTCCGATTCAAGACATGAATGCTCCAGTTTACTTCCTCTGGCCAAAATGTTTTTGGAATGTTTTCTTTTTTCAACAGGCTTCTCACCATGTTGATAATGGTACGATTCTTTCGTTTCGATACACCGTTTTGTTGTGGTGTATATGGAGCTGTAAGTTCTCTTCGTATGCCCTCTTCTGTGCAAAATGTATCAAATTCATTGGAACAAAATTCTCCTCCACGATCTGTTCGTAGAGTTTTGATGGATCTTTCTGCCTCTTTTTCAACTAGCTCTTTGAAAATTTTGAATGCTTTAAAGGCTTCAAATTTCTCCTGCAAAAAATAAACCCAAGTTTTTCGACTATAGTCATCTATAAAGATAATTAAATATCTTTTACCTCCATTTGAAGTTGGAGTAATTGGGCCACAAATGTCGGAGTGAACAAGATCAAGCACATTCTTTGCCCTCCATGTCTGTAACACCCTTACTGAACAGTCTAACTGAAACAAGTGATAAGACGGAAATTTTTTTTCCGCACAGAGACTTAACTATCCCAACAACTTCAGGCTTGTCTAAAAGGAAATACTTAAAAATTAAGCCGATAAACTATAATTGTCCAAGTAACTGATTACCAAATAAAAATCCGGTAATATAATGCCTAAAAACTTAACTATTCCACCTGAAAAATCAGACAATTTCCTCAGCCCATCAGGGGCACAACAATACAAAAATAATTTCATCATACATCTCATACTTTCATTCTCTTATCAATCACATTTTCTAAGATAAGTCAATATTACAAATTACACTCTTAAGTCACTATGATACTCCAAAATAGAAACAATTTACATTCAAAATCGCCTTGCTACAACTGTGAACCTCAAAAGATGAATTGCTTGAAACTAAATCCCTTCTTCTGATGGTTGAGCCAAAGCAGCTGTCTAACAAAAAACAAGTCTATCCTGCAACCTAAACGGATCACAAAACCCATGCTAAGCTATAAAGCTTAGTGGGGAACAAAATAATCTAAAAATAATCTTTTAAACATGTAGTATCAATTATACAAATACAAAGTTGTTAATATTCTTAATAAATGCCTTCAATTACTTTAGTTTCCAGTTCTTATATTCAACAATAAATCACAAGCATAAACGACAGAACATCTTGCTTACATGGACAATAAAACTTAATAACTCAGTAATCAATGCATCATTCATTATTACCACAAAAGACATCTGGCATATTACTTTTCATATATTTACATCATTTAAAACATAGTATGCATTAAAAATTCACTTTCATGTAATCATTAAATACTCTTAACAAGGTGAACAACATAATACTTAACACTATAGTGTGTCATATGTTATGTACTTGATCAATAACATAGTGATATACATACCTATACATAAATATAGAGATACATAATGCTTATATGGAATTAAAGAATCATATGCTCATCAATATTATAACTTGCAATTTATTATCCATTTGATGTACTTATACAAGAGGATAATTCTTATGCATATTAGTTCTGAACTATAACATTTCTTATCTTTTATACTTTTTAACTTATTTTCATATTAATGCCCCTAGAACAGTACCGACAGAAATACTCAGACTGGATACACGGGATATGGACCCCATGGCCCACAAACAGACTGAAAAATGATCTCAAAGACCATTTTTCCACGTAGCAGATACAGATACAAACAAAAGCTATGGAGATCAGTGATCCTACCATAACTAAGCAAGTCGCCATGACTTGCACCGCGGTACATAATCCCTATGGCCAGTCAATTATATCCTGAGCTAGTTTTTACTGCCAGACTATTTTCTAAGGGTGCAAAAGATCACTTACTTTCAGTACATTTATCAATTTTATCATTATTTCAATCTAGATAATACAGTTATTCAGAACATTCAATATTCTTGTACAGTTTGTGAATCATCATTCACTTATGTCATGAATTATTTCACAATAATTCAGCAATTTCTATTTACATTACTCTTCAGTCATCAAAGGAGTTTACTTAATATTACATTCTTTCAAATTACTTTTAAACTTTTAAATAACCATATATTAACAATACTTATACTTGTCATAAAAATTTATGCATTGCTAGACTGCTTTCATGAACATAAACTCATATATAATCTTATCACATCCACTATGAGTGTCTAAAACAGTACATAAACACAGTCATTGCCGAAAGACGTACCTGTATGGTTCATTATAGCCATCTCACCTGCTCTATTGTACTCAATTTAATCACAACATATATATTCAACCAATACATCAAATACATATATTCAGTGACAAATCCGATATCAATATCTACCTACACCATTCCATATCATTCTAGGCCTATAGATGCATATAAGTGCAATGTTATAATCACATATCTAAATACATAATCTTAAAACATCAATATATTAAAGCAAACACATGTAAGTACATAACATTTAATCGTAGATCTTCTCATGATACCATAAGAGCGTAAACATAAAACCATGTCTACTCCATTTATAATAATGATATTCATTTTTGTTATTCAAGTATCAAACAAAGATTCATAAAGAAGCGAGTATTTTCCAATATTTCTCAATTC
Source organism: Excoecaria agallocha (assembly GCA_037975025.1). NCBI lineage: Eukaryota > Viridiplantae > Streptophyta > Magnoliopsida > Malpighiales > Euphorbiaceae > Excoecaria > Excoecaria agallocha. Next base: position 24,392,515 of record CM075809.1, on the reverse strand, counting down.
ATTATATTTTAAGGTATTTCCATTCTTTACATGTTTGTATCATATTTATACTAATAGCCTACTACTATACTAGTTACATTTTCACTTGTTTTGTATTATGACATTATAATCTTCAATTATCGTAATTTAAATTCCAAACAATCATCTTTTTACTCTATCATGATCTTTTATGTATCAAATAACTTCTTTGTTTAATATCTTAGCAAATCGCATCATGAAAGATAACAGCATATTTGAAGTTAAAATACTTCCTAACCCAATACTTGTACAAGTTTTATAATAAGAAATGAGAATAATACATAAGTTAATTTTAACTATCTCCAAGGAGTTCTCTTATTCCTTTTTATCTTAATCAAATATTGTACATATAACTAATTTCTTAAAACTTTAACCCTCATTACCTAAACACCTTTCTTTTACTAAACTGAAAGTTATGCAATGATAGCAACAACGACTATTTGATAAAATTTCTTATTATTATAACAAACTTATTACTATATTATAATTTTATCAAACCATGTAATTATAGAGCAAATCCATATATCATTAAGTCATCATACGTCAAGTTTAACTTATTTAAGAACATTCTTAATAAAATTTGATTCTTAGACTAAACTATTTATTATTTTACTTTTAAATAAAGACAGCACTGACAACAAACATCCGTGAACATTGCATTTTTCAAACTTTCACCTTGAAAGCTCTTTACTATCTAACCACTAGGCTTATAATTACTAATATTTCCAATTATATCATGTTGCTAATTTACTCAGAAATTACATCGTTACAAGTTAAACAATTAGTTTTTAAAACAAAAACGATTCCATTACCAACTAGGCTCTTTTTAATAACCAAAAACTATGTTTAAACCATTTCCTACATAATTAATAGTGTAAAAGAGTAACGATCGAAAGACAATATAGCATTACATTGCTGTTAAACCAATTATACAATCAAAAGAATAAGTCAAGTAATTTACTTTCACTATCTTCTTAAGAAAATTTGCCTATTCATATGTTTAACATGACATGAAATTCCAAACTAGACATAGATCTCACATTCTATCATATGAGACAAGCTTTTAACGCCAAATATAACTAATTCCCTGAATTTATTATTTAATATAACTTTATTTCAAGGAATTTCCTGTAACAGAGCAACAAAACTCACTCATATCCACTAAAAGATAAGAATCAAAAGATTTGTCAGAGTTTCAATATACACATTCAACAAAGACGTCATTTAATTATCATTTTGTTTCCAAGGTATTAACTATGCTGCCATAAACAATCAAAATTGATGAAATAAACCGATATGGATCTTATACAATTTAATTCATCTTCATCATGACTAAACCTAAGTCACCTAGCAATAGGCAACATCTCAGTTTTCTTCTTTATATTTTGTCTCTCTCTAGTTAACTTTTCAAACACCCATGTTTAATGTCAATGTCCTTATAGTCGTACAATTTCTACTTTATTTCCAGACTAATAATTATGCTACAGAATATAGTTCCATTAAACTAAATCTAGTGATGGGTACTTGTATAATCTCAGTCATGCAAACCTTAAGTTTTCTGTCCATAATAGCATAACAATTTAACCAAATCTTACTTCCAAATTATACACGAAATCGAATTGTTAATATAGTTCCCATACCGTAGAGTCGAAGACCAAAATGCCCTCTCCATTCTGCCTGTTTGGAACCCCGTCGGAGCCTCACCGGAGACTCGTCGGAGTCTCGTCGGAGACATGCCGTAGCCTCACACCTGAAGCCAGAGTCGCCGGTAGCTTCCCGGTGGTCTTCACGCGCCTCACCACCGTCTCAAGCCGCCGGAAAACGCGCTGGAAGGTAGCGGCCACCACACTTCCGATCTCCGTAACGCCGGCGAGTGGAAAAGATCGGCAGGCACCAAAAGCTTCATCTAGCTGCTAGGAGTCGACCGCCGGTGGTAGTGTCGCCAACCGCCGTCATCACTCGCCGGAAAAGGAGAGAGAAGCCTCGATGATGATGGAAGACCAAAAATCGAAAGAAAAAGAAAACCACAGCACCGATGGAGGGAAGGGACGACGAGGAGGCGGTGGCAGCCGCGCCGATCGCCGGTGCAGGCGCTGCTGATCAGCGGCAGCGCCTCCTCCTTCCTCTCCTTCTCTTCCCTTTTCCCCCCTTCCCCGATCCTCTCTTCCCTTCTTTCTTTCATTTTTTTTATAATAATAATAATAATAATAATAACCCCCACAATTAAACCCACTATTTCTCTTTTCTTTTCCTATATCAATTTCAATCACACTTTTTTAAATCTTCATAATTAATTGTTACAAAATAATACCAAAATTTTGGGGCGTTACAATGTCTTTCCTTGTGGAAATTGAGACCTGTGTTATTTGCTAACAATGCACTCTTCACACACTTCGGATGGTGTAATAATCTTGGGAAGGCCTATCACCATATTCTTTTGATGAAGAGTTCTTAAGGCCTAAAACGGAAATGCCACAAGCATGATGAATCTTCAATTTTAGCCTTCAAACAAGTTTGAACATTATTGATTCGTAATGGAAATAGTCTATTTGAACTCATTTGAATGATGGTTATGGCTTCCCTTAAAGGATCATATATCTCACAAGCTCCATTTTGAATGGTTATAGTATAACCCTTTTCTTGCAATTGACCAGCACTTAGCAAATTACTTTTCAAATCAGGAACATAAAAAACATTAAAAATTGTTTCAACAAACCCATTTCTAGTTTTAATTTTTATGTTCCCTTTTCCCATAACCTTTACTTTGGAATTATCCCCAAAACTTACAGTAGTGTGAAAATCTTCATTTAAATGATAAAAAATGGACTTACTACCACTCATATGGTTGCTGAAACCGGTGTCCACATACCAAACTTCTGAATCATGCTTTGTCTCGTTTTCATAAATCGCCATCAGCAATGTTTCTTCTTCTTCCTTTTGTTCAACAAAAATTGATCTAGACTTCTCTTTATCTTAAGACATCTTGTTACGACATTCAGATCTGTAATGCCCAAATTTGTGACATCGGTAACACTCCACTTTGGATGTGTCGAATTGTTGATCCTGTTCTTTTCCTCTGCCTTGAGGTTGTCTTCCTCCATTTTTGTTACCTCGACCTCTTCATCTGTGGCCTCGACCTCTTCCTCGACCAGGTGATAAAACATAATCAATTGTAGAAGCTTTTAATGCCTGCTGGATTATTTTCTATTCATGAACTAACAAAGAACCCTGCAACTCATCAAGAGAAAGATTATCAACGTCCTTTGATTCTTCAATAGAGCATACCACATAGTTAAATTATGGCGTCATCGACCGTAAGATTTTCTCAATAACAGTCACATCCTCCATCTTCTCACCATGAATTCGCATTTTGTTAACAATTTTCATTATTCCTGAGAAAAAAACAGAAACTGATTCACCTGGTTTCATTCGCAGTGTTTCAAATTATGATCGTAAAGCTTGAAGCTGATGTCTTTTAGTTCTTGTTGAACCTTGATACTTCTTCTTCATGGAGTCCCAAATTTGTTTAGAAGTGTCTTTGCTAAGAATTGTTTCCAAGATTGAGCGATCAATTGCTTGAAAAAGATAATTTTTTGCTTTGAGATCGTTCAATTTCATAGCTTCAATTTTTGTCCTTTGTGCATCTGACACTGTTGTGCCAGTTGCTGGTTCTAATATGCCATCCAAGACAACTTGCTAGTACTCCTTGGATCTCAAAAAGTTCTCCATCAACAAACTCCAATGATCATAATGACCGTCAAATCGAGGAATCGCTGGTTGAACGAAGCTTTCTACTGCCATTGCTTGTCCTGCTAACACTCACACTCTGCTCACTTATTTTAAATTGGATTGATCACTCACAGGTCTCTCAAGATATTTGTTGGCTCTGATACCACTGTTAACCTAAAGCTTTTGCAAGTAAATAAGAGAGGAAGAAGAATATGAATTGAACGCACTTTTTTATTCATCAGCTAACAGCCTTATAAAGGCAATTACAATAACTGAAAATAACAAATTCCTAAATAGTAGGAAACTGCATAACAAAGTTGCATAAAACTAGGAATTATAAAACCATAAAAATAAAAGCACTAAACCCACAAAGCCATGAGTTGTTATTTTATAGGACAATAACTTAACAAAATGAAGATAAGAAATTGGACATGGAATTTGTAAGGAGAATACCGTTGTTGCTAAGTATAAAATATTTGTTGTTAAAAGTAAATTTTAACCACTAAAAGGAAAAAACTTCCACTTCTAAAATTGTAGTTGGTCATTGAAAATGCAAATTTAAAAGACATATCGTCCCCAAAGGTAAATTTGTCGTTAAGAGTTAAAGAAAGCGTCACTAAAAATTCAAGCATTTGCCACTAAAAATGGAGATCTGTCGCTTAAAGTAAAAGTTGTCGATAAAAGCTAAACAATTGTGTAATACGGTAAACTATCGTTGCTATAAGGTAATACCGTCGCTACTAGTTATCATTTGTCTCTATAAGTGATTTTTCGTCGCTACATCTGCCGCTGGACGATAGCTAAAAGTATATCCCTCATTATCTTGTTTAACTATAAAAATACCAACTGATCACATTTCTACAATTTAGTTCAAGAATATAAGTAATCATATTAAAAAAAAGTCTACAATTTCTAATACGTTATACTCCCAACATATAGGCTTAACAATCCAGAATATATGGATTCCTTAATTAAAATATTTAAATTAGTTTCGAATTTAAATCTTTATAAAAATCCACATGAATTCCAACAATCTCACGTGTTTAATCCATGAAAGAAAATTTGTTCTTATAATTTGGTTTTTTTAAATCCTTCACATATATAATTTTTTACTCCATTCCTTCATCTTGAATCCGTCCTGCTCATAACAACAGAAATCTCACTAAACTCAAATCCTTCACATATTTTCATCACTTATTCTTATTCATGCTTTCAGCTGAATCTTCTTTTTCTTTTTAACAATTTTCTTCTCTTGTAATTCAAATCTTGGGTATATTGATGAAATATTTAGGTCGAATGCTAAAGATATTCCAAAATTTGCATAAATTTCTATTAGGAATATTTAATTTATTGAATCTTGAATGGATGTTGCGAATAGAAACACAAGGCATAGCTTTACTTAGTATTTTGGTCGTGAAAACTGGAAATCAGACTTTAAGCATCTTTACTATTACAATTTTAATCATAAATACAAAATCCAATCCCACACTTGCGGTAATCGGGAAATAAATCTAGGGCCCCACATGCATGGTCATTTCCGCAATTTTAGTAGGACTGGTTATTACTTATATAGGTCTTGTACTTAAATGGCGTCTATATTGCATAAATCTACTTGCATGTTTGCTATACAAGCAATAACCAGTTTTTTTAACGTGACACATAAGCTCCGTTACCCCAAAACTGGATGGCAACGTACGAAAAAAAAGTAAAAAAATTTATTCTGAATTCCGTGCTTACATGGTGTCTATGTTGCATAAATACACTTGTATATCTATCACATAAGCAAAAATAAATTATACTAATATGACAAGTTAACTTCATTCCTTGAAGCTTATGGAAGCTTAATGAATGGGTATTTTAATACCAATTTCACAAGTTTATTGGCATTTTTGTTCAAAAAAATTCATGGGCATTCTAACGTTTTGAAAAAATAAGGAGGGTATTTTAGTACTTTTCTTCAAAAATATTTGATGATGGGTCTCTTATCTACGTGGTGTTTATGTAGCACCACGTCAACATTATTATTCAAAAGCAGACGGTAAATTAACGGAATGAAATTTTAGTACCGTTTTCAAAAATTGAGGAAGCATTTTTGTCCCGAAAAAAATTTCAAGAGTATTTCAATCTGTCCAGTACATTTTTCCAATTCAAAATAACAAAAGAAAATGAGTGCTAATCTACTGTTGCAATTCAAAATAACAAAAGAAAATGAGTGTTAATTTGCTGCTGGAAAGTCCCGTATGCACATAATTTATAAATATAAATTTGGCAAAATCTATAATTTAATTTTTGAATTTTAACGTTTTTACACATTATATTTTCTATATTTTTAAAATTATATATTAAATTCTTTAATTTTTACGCATTTACATATTGGGATTATGTACGTTTAAAAATATAGATTAAAATTTTGAATTTATCAATTACAAAACACTAAATCCAAATAGATGCAAAAAATAATAGTGTGCCGTTAAAATACACGCAATTTTAATCGCATTTATATTATATCGTAGTTTGTGATGTTCATTTTGCACTTAATATATTCTACTCAAAAAGTTTAAGCATTTAATGTATAATTTTAAAAGTATAGAAATTTAATGTAAAAAATCATTAAAATAGAAAAATCAAAGTATAGATTTTTTTCTGTAAATTGAAAATTAAATTTTATATATAATAAAGAATATAAATATTTGTTTTGAATTTTTATGAAAAAGTTCGAATAGTAAATATCCAAAAATATAAATTTAAATCAATTCTAAACAAATCATGTTAATTAAAGTCGGATGGCATTAAATATCCAAACCGCTGCCATCCGTAATATTGAAGGATGTCTGCAGATCCATACTTTTCTTTACACATTTATGAAACCATAAAAATGACTTATGGTTTTTCGTCAGAACTTCAAATTCCTAAATATTTTGCAATCCTCAGCGAAAGGCGTGGCTGCCTCTTCTTAAACTGCCCCACTCAACTTTAAAAAATATAAAAAATAGCACTTAAATTTCTACTTTTACTTTTCAAAAATGACCTACTGAAAATCCAATTGGCCCCATTAAAATAATCCTATCTATTACAATATGCGTAGCTTACTTAAGTCTAAATGATGCATTCTCTGCTTTGGACTTGGACAAGAATAAGAATAATTGATTCGGGTTGTTCAATTTTGTCCTAGTAAATCTTTTATTGGTACGACTTATTTCAATTGGTAAAATTAGCTTTTTAACATTGAAATTCACGTATCTATGAAAACGTGTAAACAATTAGACAATTATGTTACTTTGCTTTATGTAATAGACGAGAGCCATGTTTTCTTGTACGCCTCAAAATTCACAAGATCAACTTACGGATTTGATCTTCTCTCAATCTACCCTTTTCAAATTGTTCAAATGGATTTACGCATTAGCCATGGAAAGTTCCAAATACTTTGCAAATTAATTGAGCATAAAGTTCAGATTTATAAGTGTTTGAGCTAAAAAAAAAAATCACCTGGCCAATAGCATTTGCCTAAAGTGGAATATCATACATTTTCTGAATCCAAAATCATTTCCACCAATCCAAAAAAGAGTTATAACCCTATACATGCAATATACCCCATCACCCATCTTCCCTACCACATAACTGCTGCACCTCAATATAACTATAATGAAATTAAAACAGGCAAAAGAAAACTTCGAACTAAAACACCAAAAGCACAAATCAAATGAATTTTGGCTAAGAACCTAAACTCTGAGCAAATAAACACTGAGTTCAGGACCTGAAGACCCATCAGGATTCATCATATAAAAAGCTTCCGAGTCTTTTGATCCAACAACTCTCTCAAACCTGGCTCTCATATACATGAGTTCGCCTTCGGACCCAGCTCCATTCCCTGGCAATACACCCGCTCCCATTGAAATTGGCTCCACAGCCTTCAACAATTTCCATTCTTCAGGACCACATTCCCGTTTCAACGCATACCCACATTTTTTCCCATTGCAATATGTCCTCCATACACTCTCCGCCACCAGTTTCCCTCCTTTTTTCTGCTGCTTCTTTTCGCATTCTAGTGCAATTCTTACTAACCCAGACGCCATTTCCCTTACCAATACACTTGTTGGTGTCGCTAGCTCGATCAAGAAAACTGGGTTCAGTTTTGCATCCTCTTGGAATGCAAAGTGAACATGACCTCTGCGGTACCCGAAAAGGGTGCCTATCATTAGTCTGGTTCCCAAACCAGAGTTATGATATCCCCATCTGCCCTTACTTAGAAGGGTAAAGGCAGATCGGAGCTTAGAAACTGCCACAATAGGAAGCTGTTTCCTATGCGGTCTCCCATGAGAGGGTACTACATTTCTAAGCTCTTCGTCTTTCAACTCTTCCTCGCCCGTGAAATGGGAAGAAGAGTTGAAAGTCAAGACTTCTTCCTCATCATCTTCATCTTCAACAATTTTCTTTTTCCAGTTGAAGTATCTTCTGGAAAATGAGAAAGAACAGTCATGAGGGGTCTTGGCCATTATTGTCTTCATCTGAATTCTTCCAAGAAGGGATTAAAGTGAAAAAGATTGGAACTTTGAGTATATTTGCTTCTACTCAGTGGTTATGAGAAGGGTAAGGCTGATTTTATTCAATACTTGTAACCTTTTTTGTCAGCCTTGTGGGACTGAAGGGGGCCTAGCAAAAGAGAATCCTGACAAAAGGAAGGTGAACAGCCCCACCTAACTAAACACAAAAAACAAAGAATTTTTTTAGCTTAAAGACAACAACAGAGAGAAAAGAGGCAGATGGAAATGGACAAGAGAGCAGATTTTGAAACAAAAGAAGCAATAGTGGAGGCTGAGGAGACCATTCTCTGTGTTATTTCTCAATCAGTGCGTGGAGCGGGGCAGAAGCTGTGGACAAGGATATGCAAAAGGGTATGTTATATTGAGTAGAGGGAGAGAAATTGAGGGGGAAAAAGTTTGACTTGATTGCTCTGACCTGCATTGGAAACAGTTAAGGGCAGGTTAAGGCCACACCAACCATTACCCACCTCTGCTATCCCAACAAAACACTGCCCTTTAGTCCTTTCATGCCCCTAAGCTACTACCACCAATGCTCCAAAAGCACCAATTCACGTGTACCCATAAGCCATCACTAGCCACCTTAGAGTTTTGCATCATAATCTCTGTATTTTTTTTTATATTATCCATAAGCCATCACTAGCCACCTTAGAGTTTTGTATCATAATCTCTGTATTTTTTTTTATATTATCCTTTTTGATTTTGGAGAATGATTAGAGTATGATAGCTGCAAGCTACAATGGGAACAAGGATTGATTTTATGATAGATAAGAAGTTTCTGTTTCCAGTGTTGCGTTAAATTAGCATGATTCCTTAATTTCCTAATAGAACAAATTCTAAGCGGCAATAATTCAAGGTCCAATTAGAATTAAGCAAGTGGCATCACATGATGACTAATGGCTTACACCGAGATCATTGTTAAGCATCAAATTCATGAAGTCATGATGGGTATTAGCCGTTGAGCCAATAAACTTAGGCCTGTAAGAGAAAGTGGGTGATACTTGATAGGGTGGCTAATGGGTTCTATGATTAGATATATTATACTGAATTATTAATTAACGTGCATGAGATCCCTAAGTCCAGAGTAAAAGACAAAGAATTTTGTCCCACAGAAAATTGCATTATTGCATACGCGCCACACGTGCTTCAAGAATATCTTGTTGAATTTTCATGTTTTATAATTAATTTAAATCCGTGAATCCACATGGAACCTTACGGGGATCATATGATGTAGCTTTTTTTAATAAAATTTCGTGGGACAGACTATAGCCATAGATGAACAAACCATGATCTGTAACCAACAACTTCGGAAATCTAATTACATATATTCTAAATGTACTTATTATTACTTAATCATGGTTAGCTCGATGTGAAAGTCAAAAACCAACCACTGCTAACAAAGATATAACATAGATAACCAACCATCGACACATTAAAGAAAAATTAAGAAGAGAATTTATTCGGTCCGATCATAAAGGTTAAACCAACAATGCTTACTCAAATCAGCTGTATAAATTTATTTGCATACCAATTTAATACTTTTTGAATTTGTTTTGCTAATGCAAATCGATAAAGATACAAAATCATGGTGGGGAAACTAAGGATCCAAAATTGGGCTTGACAATGAAAATTTACGTGTGGAGGAGGACCATTGTGTCTCTATCAGACAGCGACACTTCAGAGCTCCTTTTTCGTTGCTTTGTAGCTTGGATCATAGTGCTCTGTTCACCGAAGAACAAGGACTGACTCTGTTTCCTGTAGTAAACCATCATCTCTATATTCACGGTCCACTTCCCTGAACCAAACAACCTCACAGCAAACTAAACTTATTCTTAATTTGAAGTTATTCAACGCTCATTTTCCATGGTGGACTTAGTTAACCATAGATTAAACTTGTGCAGAAGTTCGGAAACAAAGAAATATTTAAATAAGAGGCTCACATTTGATTCAAGCAAAACTTAAGAAACATAGGCTAATACTTAGTAGCAGTAGGGAAAGGATTGAAACCACTATGGACCATTTTTTCCAAAGGAGAAAACAGAGGATTAGGTAAATTATCCCAATCATACCAATCCCAACCATAACATTTCTCAGGCTCAAGATTTACAGGTACTTGATTAGGATCCGCCAATACTGCTCGAAGAAATACGGTAACATAATGATATGGTTTCGGATCCTCCAGGTACACGTTGTTCGTCACCGTTAGCAGCTCAATTTGGGTAATATCCAAACCAGTCTCCTCCTTCATCTCTCTTGCCCCGCATTCATCAAAACTCTCACCTGAATATTTTTTAAAAGTCTATTCAATTTGCAGTGTTGCTGAACAGATTTAGGGATTATCAAATTAAATTAAATTACTGACCGAATTCGAGGTGGCCGCCGGGGAGGGCGAAGGTAGAGTCGCCGACGGAAGATCGACGCCGCCCTAGCAACACTGATTTCCCTTTCAACAAGAATACTACCACGGCTACTCTGGGCTGGGGTTTCTCCGCCGTTTTCTCTCCGTTTTCCATCTCCGTTTCCCTCTTTCTTTCTCTTTAATTTCTGCAGCGTCTTGGAACGGCGTCCTTGCCCCCGGTTTTGTGCTCGCGCTCTTAGGTCTTTTCAGGCTTTCCCGCCAAGGATCAGGAGGCGGGATCTTGTGCTCTCGCGTATACTTGGATATTTCTCTTCTGTCCAATCAAACAAACGCACGTCGTCGAGTTGAACACTTTACCTGGGTGGTATTCTGTCATTTGCATGTAAGGGAAATTTTATAGTGAAATTAACTCAACTTTTAGATTAATTCTTTTAAATACGATGGATTATTTATTAGAAGAATCAAATTATACCAAATTGTTACTTTTTATATAAATTACTAATATTAAAGAATAATTGGTTTTACCAATAAAGAATTATATTGAATAGATTAAAATATGCTATTTTTTTTTAATTTAGGTTATCATACTAGAATGTGTACAAAAAGAAAAATATTAATTAACTATTAAATATTTATCAGTATTATATAAAAAGTAAAATTATAAAATATGTATTAAATATTATTTTTAATTAAGTTTTTTTTTTTAAATGGGAAGGATGGAATATTTATTTTTACATCACTTTGTAATAACCTACTCAGAGTGTCCTTATTTCATATTCGAAAATTACAAAATAAAATGAATATGACTAAATAAAAAATTATTAAAAGCGAAATTTGTATTTGATGGGTCGTGTTTTGTGCATATACGAATGTAGCGAATGGATTCCTTTTTGAGTTATTGTGTTTTTCTTTTGGGTGGCATGAGCTTGGGGTACAAGCAAACCGGTTTTTAAAAGGGGGATACTTGGCTGCCTGCCTAACTAGACAAAATAAAATTCTTAATTTAAAATGATATATTTCATATTTCTGATGTTTCGGAAAGTCGCTAGATTATTCCACTTAAATTAATTTCTTGTTATAGTTGAGCCACGTTTCAGGATCAACTCTGTGCATCACAATATTCTTTTCTTTTTTTTTTTTTAAATACAATTTAATCATGTTGAGATCAGTTGCCACGTATGCTATTCCAATGTAAATAATGTCAAGAAAAAGATTTCCAAGCCAAAAGAATATGCCCCTTCACAATTCATTGAGATGGAAATGGGCCTGTTATTCATTTCCGTGCCCACTAACTTCGGACTCATAATTAATTTCGCTTTTATTTTTAGGCAAAACCATCCATGACTAAAGTAAGAAAAAATACATCAAAAATATATTCGAAATTGAATCGATTTTTAAAATTAATCGATATCATAGATTTAATTACAAATTTTAATTTTAATTTTTTTAGATTTTTATTTATATTTATATTTTAAAATTTTTTTATTTTTCTTTTATTTTTTCTAAAACTTATATAAAATTATATTTAAAATATATTTTTATTTTTATACCTTAATTTTTTTTATATTTTTCTATAAAATTTATATAATATTTTAAATTAATTTTATATTATGTCATTTTTTATTTAATTATATAGTAATATTTATGTGTAGTAATTGATTAACTTTTATATATGTTATTTTTTCATATATAATAGCATTTAATTACATTTTTTTAATATCTTAGAATTTATATTTTAACATTTAATATTATTCAAAATTTTATTTAACTGATAATTAAGCGTGTTAATTTTCAACAAATATTAAATTTATTTTATAATATTAGCTATTAATTTATCTAGTAAGTTATGTTTATTTGTGATTTTTATTTTAAATTACTTTATATATTTAAAATTGAATTGAATTTTATTTAATTTTTTAATAATTTTATATTATAAATTTTAATGGTTAACAAAAAAAATATTGGTTAATTAAATCGAAAAATCGAAATTAATGAATTGATTAACCGAATGTAATGAACTGATTAATGGTTAATGATTTTAAAAAATTAATATTAATGGACCGATTTATTTTTTTTACTTATAAACCGGTTAATTGATTCATGCTCATTCAAATTCATAAGTTCCTAGATTATTAAGGTTTTTTTTTTTTTGCATGAGTTCTTTGAACGTTAAAACGTGCACGTTAAATCTCCAAACTAATTGATTTGCATACAGTAAATCTAGATTTGATAAAATTAATGAAATTAAGCCACACGCTTTACGAAAATCGCATCTGGTCAAATTAAATGAAACGTGAGATCCATCAAAGTATTAAAAATTAATTTTTTTCCACCTCATTAGTCTTTATATTCCCCCTCTCCTCCTTTCTCCCTACCTCTGTGAATTTCAATCTAGCCACGAAATGGTTGCCGCCACTTCTATCCCATCCAGTGCTGCATAATGCCAATCCACCGTCTTCAACCAATAAGGTTTCAAAGGAAACGCAGAAAGAAACACAACTCAACAATCTCATCAACATTCTCTCCTTGATAAAGTTTGATTTGTTAGAACCTTGAGACGAGTCAATGGCTATATGATCCGATCGTTAGGTGAGGACCTGTAAGAAGCTTTGTCCGATTGGACCGGATAAAAGCACTCCAAAACTTAAGTCAGAGACTTAAAGAGAGATAAGTCTAGAGAGAGAAAAAGTCTAAAGTTTTGCATACCTGAAACCATTGTACATTGAGCTATTTATAGATGGTGTAAGAGTGCACTCAAGTGCCTAAGTAGGACTATTGAAATGTCAGAGCAAGTGAGCGATGACATGACAAGGAGTAAATTGGAGACATGCGCTCTGCTGTGTGTCAGTAGATTTGACGAGACTGGAGATCCCATCAATCTAATCGAATCGAGCTAGCTCCATTTCCATCGCTTGTCTATCACACACCAAACATCTTTGAAGATAAAGTCTCTGGGCTTTGAGTCGAGGCTTTGCTTGGGTCTAAAGGATGTTACAATATTATCACTTGTCCCTCCTTAAAAGGCATCCAATCGTTTGAAAGTCGGATTAGCAAAGATCATAAAATCATTCCCCTGATCAAATAAGCATTTAATCGAACAGCTATCATTGGTTAAAAGACAGATGCGTGTTTCAAGAGTGATGCTTCAATGTTTGGACCGGTGTGACGTTTCTTTTTTATACGTGGTAGAGTCTAATTGGCTGATTGGGTGTACCCAAATAGTCTTTTTGTATAAATAGGTGACTTTCGGGGATCGTTTTCTACTTTTTATCAATTTCTTTGGCAAAGCTCTATCGAAATGTCCTCTTACATTGACAAATTTTCAAATTTTAAGAGTTTTTTTCAAGTCTTAAAATTATTTGCCCAAGTAAGTAATTTTTACTTACATGTCCCGTGTTTCCCTTTCGTCTGATTCTTCATGCACTTACATTTGCCTTGTCTCTGAATCCTCTAAAGAATTCTCTAGTTTGGATCCCCAATCTTTGGTTGAAATGAGGAACTATTTCACTCCCCCCCTTGCAGTTGCCTTGTCTCACTATGAAGAAATGCTCCAAATTGATGCCGAATGAGGTTTCAAAAATAAAAGCTAGGTATGGTTTGCCGAATGATGTGCACATGATAAAGTGCCCTGAGTCCATGGCAATGACAAATAGGCCATTTGGCATAAATAATAATGAATGGTTTATCTGTCATATGTGAAGTTTGAATGCGGGGCTTAGATTTCCACTTGGCGCATTTGAGATTAGCATTCTTGAGGGATATAGGATTGCCTTGAATTAATTGAACCCTAATGGGTAGAGAGCAATAACGTATTTTAGGATACTTTGTAAAATTGAAGTAGTCACCCTAACTTTCGATCTCTTCACCCATTTGTCGGACTGATGGGATAGAGTATTACTTCACTAGTAGGTCAGGGAAAAAGCTTTTTATTCTCCCTATGTCGATGAAGGGCTTTAAGGAGAAGTTTCTCCTGATAGGGAAGTCAGGGGGATTTGGTGTGTCACTTGCTCGGTCGGATAAGGCGGCCTCCCTGGAGGATAAGGCCGGCAGTATATCCCTATATGCAGCCAACACTGACAAGTTGATGAAGGCTATAGATAGAAATAAAGGTCAATATGATTCTGCTTGGGTGCTGCACATCCCATATAGATCGTCAAGCTCTTCGAATAGAGGAGATACAAAATGTGAGCATTGGGAAATATTATAGGAAACCTATCTTGTTATTTATCTGCCATGCATTACAGATGCATTTATAATGAATCTCAATGTGAAGTACTTATTACTTCTTATCTTTTTGCTTTTTTTTTTTTGTGTAGCTACGATGGCTAGCATAAGAGATTTGACGAAAGAACTGGCTGAGGCTACCAAACAGCGGCTTACGGCAAAGCGGACTACAAAGGAAGAAAAATGCGACAAGAAAATGATGAGGACGATATTGTCCTCTTCCAAGGTTAAGCAGCACAAAAGGCTAAAGGCAAAGCTTTCTCCAAAGATCCTGTATCCCCTGCTGCGAAGCCCTCTATGAGGCCTATTGGTGTTACCACGGCACCTGCTATCCCTGCTAAGTCTAGCCCTTCAGCTCATCTCTCTTTGCAAAGATTGAAACTTAGGGATTAATTGTCATTCGATGATATATTTTCGGTATCTAACCCTTTTGCTATTCTCATGATGCAATGATCTACCGAGGCAGCATCCGTGGAGGTGGCTAAGAAGGCCAAGGGTAAGAAAGCAATCTCGGGAAGTACGATTGGGAAGGAATCAGGTGTGAGGCTCGGTTGAAAATCCATCTCCATGAAGGACGTGCTGAAGGAGCATTTTGGTGAGGGGGTTCTCTACCTTATATTCTATGGTGGCGTCCTTCATTTGCAAAGGTCTCCTTGATGAGAAAGACTTTCAGGAGATGGGTGACCAAAATTCGCTGAGGCGAGGGCATTCCAAATGGCGGGTTTGGATGTCTATTTTGCTATCCCCTCTCTTGATATTTAGTGAGTCAATTTTTGCTTTTCTTTCTTTATCACTTATTTTGGTTTTTGTCTATGGTTAGTTGATCAAGCGGGGCATGTGGCTTTACGGTCAGAGCATTTATTTCAAGGCAAGGTGGGACAACAGTGTCCAATCGGAGGGAGATCTCAAGCAAAAGTTTGAGGTTATGATAAAACCTCCTCTAGATTGAGAAGTCCTCTAAAATGAACACCGAGTTGGGCACAAGCTGAAAGAAGATTGCTGAGCTAGAGGCGGAGGCGGAGGTAGGGAGGCTAAAGGGAAACGATGTTCAGCTAAAAAGGCATGCCAAACCATCTACTGATTGCTACCATATCTCCTACAAGCGTAATAGGGCTGTCAAGTATAAAGATAGGGTTATCACAGAGTGGGACACCTTAAAGGTCGCCTTTGAGAAGAAAGAGCGCGCTCTTGTTGGCAGACATTTAGAGGAGTTAGCCTCTCAGAGAGGCGACCTTATTAGGCAACTAGCCGAGGCTCAAGCCAAAATTCTCTTCTGACTTGTGTATAAAGTCGAGAGGTATTTTCCCAATGCCGTTCTCGATTAGATGGAGGATCCCAAGGTGTTGCCCGATCCACCATCTAGCGATGATGAGGAGGATCTGCCTAAATAGGAGGAGATAGAGGAGGTTGTGGGATGCGTTGATGAAACTTCTGCAGTGGAGCCCAGGGATGCAGTCGAGCCCAAGGATGGGGGCATAGTAGATCTTGAAGCTATTCTTAGACCTCTTATGGGACTCGAGTCTTTTCCTCTTTCACCTGAGGTGCCGACTCTCGGTCCGCCCACTGAGCCTCTTACTACACCGATTGTAGGGCTTTTCGCTTTGCCCAGTGTAGATCTTTCCTTTACGTTGAGCATGGAGCTTAGTACGGTGCTGACCGTTAGGCTGACTAAAGTATAGGTTTCTGAGATAGCTTTTTAATATGTGTACAGACAATTTCTAGTTAGCATTTGCATTCATGAACTGGTGTTTTTCAAGTTTTGATGTGTAGTTTTTGTGACATTTTTAATGAAGCCTTTGACTTCAGTTCCATGGTTATATTTTGTTCTATTGCATCATAATAGCATGATTAAGATAATGAGTGAATGAATGTATACTTCATGAATACTTAGAGAGGTTACGAAGCCTCTATATAACTTGTTTCCCAATATCATTTCGATTAGTACAAGTTAAAAAAATCTAACTCTCTCCATTGTTTGTAAGCACGTAATCTAATCGAAAGGCACAATCAGTCGGCTATTCAATCATGGTTGAGTCATCAAGTAGAATGAATGATCTTTTGGATCTCATTTTCTAACTTGGAATGCAAACTGCACTTCGTACATCGAGTTAAATAGTCGAGCATTCTGATAGATGTCGTTGCACTATTTTTAACTCAAGAGAAGTATAATGTTTGTGAGCGATAAACTGTTAATCCTCGCAATTAATGCTCGGGATTTGCGTTGAGTGTAGTGTATGGATTTTTGCAAGTCGAGTCTTGTATGGAGAAAATTCTTTATTTTTTATAATTTAAGTTACAACACTACATCAGGTACTTCTTGAATACTTCTACATTCTAACTCCTGGGGATATCTAACCCATATAGAGTTCTCAACTTGTAGGTGCTTGTATTGAGGACCTTGGCGACTTCATAGGGTCTTTCCCAATTAGGCATTAGCTTCTCCATTATGGTGTTTCCTATTTCAATCTTGGCCTTCCTCAAAATCAGATTGCCAGTATTAAAAGCTCTGAGCCTTACCTTTCTGTTATGATATAGGTAGCAATTTTTGCGTAAGCATCCTCTCTCCTTTTTTTCACCAGATCTAAATCTTGGCATCTTTCTTGAACATTACTTTGATCGGAGTTAAAAGTCAATCGATAGGAGGGAATCTTGATCTCCATCGGTATCACTGCCTCTGATCCATATTCCAGAGAGAAAGGTGTTTGGTGAGTGCTAGCATTGGGCAAAGTTCGGTAAGACCATAAGACACATTGCAGCTCTTTTGTCCAATTGGCCTTTGCTTCGCCCAATCATTTTTTTAACCCCATCAAGATGGTTCGATCGGAGACCTTCGTCATTCCGTTGCTTTATGGGTGGATGACTGAAGTGAATCTCAGACTGATAATTAGATCGAAATAGAAGATTTAAAAGATTGAACTTTTGAATTGCTTACCATTATCGATCATGAAAAATTTGGGGAGGCCATATCTATAGATGATTTCTTTTCAGACAAAGTTTTTGATTTTTTCAATTGTTATTATCGCTAAAGGTTCTGCCTCAATTCATTTAGAGAAATGGTCAACAGCGACAACAAGAAACTTTATTTGTCCTTTGCCTTAAGGGAAAGGACCTAAGATGTCTAGTCCCCACTAATCGAATAGCCAGGACACTTCAATCGGCTGCTGGTCTGCTGAGGGTTATCTGATAATTTTTCCATGAATTTGGCATTGCAGGCACCGTTTTACCTTGTTTTGGGCGTCTTTGAAGATATTCGGCAAATAATAGCCAATTTGAAGTATTTTTCTCGCGATAGCCCTGCTGGCTTCATATGCGCCACAAATGCCTTTGTGAATTTCCCTGAGTATATAATTGCCTTCCTCTTCCATCATGCATTTGAGCCAGGGGTGACTGAATACCTTCCTGTATAATTCATCATCAATTATGGAACAACTGAGAGATTTTTGAGATACCTTTCAGGCTTCGGCCTTATCCCCGAGCAATTCGGCCATTTGTAGGAATCACTCAATTAGGGTCATTTAGGTGTCACCCTCTTGTTCGATTTCCATCAGCTCTGGCTCATCAAGAAAAGATGAGAGCTGTTCAACAACAATTATGTTTTCTTTGATTTCCTGCTTGTCTGTGGAAAACATCTTGGCTAGCTGATTGGACATTACTATTTCTTCCCTGGGTACTTTCTCTAGAATCTAGGTCGATCTAGCTTCTTCTAACTCCCTTAGAGCTATTTTAACTTTTGCCAAGTACCCTTTCATGGTATTTTCTTTAGCTTTAAAGGTACCTATCACTTGGCTAGTCACCAGCTGAGAGTCGCTTTTTATTTTGAGGGTATCTGGTCGGATCGTCTTGACCAGCCTCAGGTCCTACAACAGTGCTTTATATTTTGCAACATTATCAGAAACCTTAAAGCTAAGTCTGATGGTGTACCTTATTGTAATGCCAAAAGGATCCATTATTGTTGTTCTGACCCCTCTTCTGGCACTATTTGAGGCCCCATCAATTATCATCTCCTAGGCCATTCTCGACTGTTGCTCGACTGCTTTGCCGTTAATGGTGAACTTAGTAACAAAATTAGCTAGGGCTTTGGCCTTTATCACACTTCTCGATTCGTACCTGACATCCCAAGATTGTAGCTTTATAGCCCACCTCGCGATCTTGCCCTCTAGGTCAGGCATTTGTATGATCTTTTTGAGTGGTTGATCCGATCTTATAATGATGGTGTGAGCTTTAAAATATTACCTCAATTTATGGGTGCACATCATCAGGGCAATGATCAGCTGCTCAACTCGACCTATTCTCAGCTCTGGGCTTTTCAGCACTTGGCTAACATAGTAGATAGGCAGTTATTAGGTTTCTTCTTCTCTGACTAAGACCACTACAACAACTTCCACAGATGTCAATAGGTATAAAAAAAGTTTCTCTTATACGATTGACCAGCTTAATAGGGGGGTCCATAAGAAATCTCTTTAGTTCGTCAAATGCTTGCTGAAAATCTGTTCCCCAGTCAAATGCATCATTCTTTCTCAATTTCTTAAAGAAAGGCGTGTAGTATTTGGTTGAGGAGGAAATAAACCTTCCTAAAGCTATGACTCTTCCATTCAGCCTGTGGATGTCTTTTATGTTTCTCAGGAGTTTTATTTCTAGGATTGCCTTTATTTTCTCTGGGTTGGCCTATATCCCTTTCTGTGAGACCATGAAACCTAAAAATTTAC
This sequence comes from Excoecaria agallocha, assembly GCA_037975025.1. Taxonomy (NCBI): domain Eukaryota; kingdom Viridiplantae; phylum Streptophyta; class Magnoliopsida; order Malpighiales; family Euphorbiaceae; genus Excoecaria; species Excoecaria agallocha. The sequence goes on along the minus strand of CM075809.1, from coordinate 24,372,941 downwards.
CTGATGGGACGTCAAAGATGCACTTCTCTGGGTTTAGCTTTATTTTAAATCAGTTCAGGGTATGGAAAACTTTCGTCAAATCAGTGGTGTGTTCCTCCAGGCTTTTGCTTTTAACAATCATATCATAAATATAGATTTCCACATTCTCTTCAATCTGCTCTTTGAAAATTTTATTCATCAGGTGTTGGTATATGGCACCGGCTTTCTTTAAAAATGAACGACATCACCTTATAGCAGAAGGTCCCGTCGTCTGTAATGAAGCTTGTCTTTTCTTGATCTAAAAGCCACATCAGGATCTGGTGATATCCATCATAAGCATCAAGCAGTAAATAATGGCATGACACGCCATTGCATCTACCAACTAGTCTATATTTGGCAACGAATAGCTATCTTTTGGGCAAGCTTTGTTGAGATCAGTGAAATCAATGCACATCCTAAGCTTTTTAGACATCTCTTTCACCAAGATCATGTTTGCCAGCCATTCTAGGTAATCTACCTCTTGGATTGTCCCTGCCTTTAAGAGTGTATCAACCTTTTTTTAGATGAATTTCTTTGGATCGGCAGAATGTCTTCTAATCTTCTGTTTAATCGAGCAATGGTTTGGGTTGGCATTCAACTTTTGTGTGATGACTTGCAGATCAATTCTGGGGATATCCTCCGGTTGCCACACGAAAAAAGCCTGATTTATCATTAGCGCCTGTATAATTGATTCTTCGATCTCTTTGCCCATGCCTGTTTCAATCTAAACACTTTTTCCCTTCGAGAGCTCTCTCATTTTTACCTCTTTAACGGGGTCCATTCTTGGGTGCTCAGCCCTTTTGATTCATTCCAGCTCTGGCTCCACACATGTCGATAACCATAAACGTTACCTTACATGCATGAATGACTACCTCCTGGCCTAACTCGACAAACAGTTCGACCGATCCCACCACTGGAACAATGGCGTTGCCTAACCCAATTTGTGGGGTAGCATTTATCCGCAGTTCTCCTATTGGCAGTCTCATCATTTTATAAGCCTCGAGGGTTAGAACATTCACCGCGTTTCCATTGTTCGCAAGAATTCTCTTAATGAAAAAGTTGTTAACCCTTACGCTAATGACCAGAGCATCTTCATAGGGAAACTTTAAGTCTCTCACATTCTTTTGAGAGATAAAAATTGGGCAAGGTATTTTAGATCGGTAGGAAAAGTAGACGTGTTTCCCATTTTTCTTTTTAGAGAGATTTTCTCTGTAGAACGATCATCCGAAAATCATATTAATCACCCTAGCATATGGTCTATGCTGATCCATACTCTTAGGCTTTCTGCGTTCATCATCATTATCGAAGCTCGAGTCGTCCCCCTTTTCAGGGAGCGGCCTATAAAGACTCTCCCTTCTCACAGAGCCTATATATTTCTTCAGTGACGCCCTTTGTATGAGCCATTTTATTTCTTCTTTTAATGAGTGACATTCATTATTCGTATGACCGACGTCTTGGTGCAATTTGTAATATTTGCTCTAGGCTCTCTTGCTCCGCGATCACTCAAAAAAATTTTTAAGCTAGTTCATTTTCTTGCGCTTTTCCTTGATTCATATCAAGACTTGTGTAGGGTTGGAGTTTAGTGGAGTGAAGGTCTGAGCTGAGTGATTGGCTGGCTATTCAAGCCTACCTTTAGTTTTTTTTTGCTTACCTAAATTGTTTGATGTGGATGCCCTATCTGGGCTTCTTGCAATTCTTTCGGACACCAGAGTCATATGGCCAGACTGTCCATTTGGATTAGGGTTATGCAAATGGTCGATTCGATTCAATTTTGGACCGAACCGAATAAATCAAAAACCAAATTTCATAATAAAAATAACCGAACCAAAACCAAATAAACCGAATTAATTTTGGTTGGTTCGGTTTGATCTATCCGATTCTGGATCAAGCTTCTTTTTTATTGGGCTTTTCACCTATTAAAACAATCTACACGTTTTTCTACACCTACTCCTCTCTTCTTCTTCTTCCATCTCAAGATCTACCATTTTCTTCTTTCTAAATTTCAGATCTCTCTTTTCTTAGATCCTACTTCCAAAAATGGAGGGTAAGAGCTGCAAAGAATAGATGCGACTGAAGCTTGTAAGGAAGCGATGAGGGTGAGCATAGGAGATAACGGCAAAAATAACAAAAAAAAGAAAAAGAAAAAATGGTTAGAAATTTAGGAGAGAGAAGTGATGGATCGGAGCATGAAGATTGTGAATCGATTCTTGGAAGAGTATGTTTTCCATCTAGCGTTTTCCATCTACCTAATTTTTTTAATTTGTTTCTTAAAAAGAAAATTTGGGATTTCATTAAAAAAATAATTTATTTGGTGGAATTTAATGGGTATTGAGTGGCTTTAGTTTTGCAGATTTATTATGATTGAATAAGAGAGAAAAAAAATTGAAACAGCAAATCAAAGAAGAAGAGAAGAAAAGAAAGGAAGGGTGGTTGTGTTTACTGTTGAACATAATATATATATATATATATATATATATATATAAGCCAAAAGGTCAAAAAGCAAAAGGTGAGTTTTGATCGAATTATATATATATAAAAGCAAAAGCATGAGTTTTGACCGAAGTATATATATATATATATATATAATATATAAGCAAATGAGTGGTTTTGAAAACTTCAGTCGGTTTGGTTTATTCGATTTTTTAATTTTAAAAACCGAATCAAACTGATTAAATCGATTTTTTATTTCGATCCAAAACTAAAAGAACAAAAAATCGAGATAATCAAACCAAATCAAATAGACCAAAGTCCATTCGGTTCGATTCTCGATTTCGATTCGGTTCTGCACACCCCTAATCTGGATATTGCAATTGTTCATCACATTCATCCTTCGCCCCTTGTTGGATCGCAGGGCATCATCCAGTTGGATGTGCTGCCTAGCTCTTTTCATCAGATTGGAGAAGTTCGTAGGCAGTCTCGTGGTGAGCGATTCAAATAAAGGCTGATCATAAATTCCTCCAACCAGAGCATTGGTTGCGATTTCAACACCTACATTCCTGACTTCAGACATCACTGCCTATTACCTTTTGCTGTAGTCTCTGAGACTTTCATCGAACCCCTAATAAAGGCTGCACTGGGTTCTGACTGACTTCGGTGCTTGCATCTGCACAATGAACCTTATTATGCATAGGTATTTCAATAGTCTGAAGGAGGTGATAAACTCCTGAGCAACTCGTGGGACCAATTTAGTGCATCCCTTCCTAGTGTAGTGGGGATGATCCTGCAGGCAATTCTCTCGTCGTAGGTGTAAACTTGCACTTTGGTAAGATATTTCACCATATGGGTGGTTGAATTAGTTTCGCCCGTATACCTATCCATGATTATATCTCTCCACCTAGGAGGAAGTTTCGAAATCCATTATCTCCTAGCAAAAAGGAGAGGCGGTATTCCCAAAGGTGTTATTTTCAAATATGTATCTTTTGAGGTTTTCCAGGCCAAACTGTTTAAGATTTCGCTTGAACTATTTGTCTTATTTGCTTTTCTCCTATGAATCATTTTCGCCCTTGGTTTACATCGGGTAGCCCCTTGTAGGGGTACACATAAATGACAAGTAATCTCCTATGGACGTGGTAGATGAGTGGCTTAGCTAGTAGTAGGATCTCTGCTTGAGAAAATTGTCCCTTTGCCTCTATCATTTCTTCCTGAGGCTTGTACGTTGGGCTGTATGCTCGTTCTTATACTATCTTGGGCTCGTGGCTTATTAATGAAGAGCCTTCTGTTCCTTCACCTTCTCAGCTCTTTATTTACAAAGTCATCCTCACAACTTTGAGTAGAGGTCTGAGGCATTTTGCATTTGTGGATGGTCTGGACAATGCTCCTTGTGAAATTGCTAGGAAGCACTCTCATATCCCTTACAGTAATGGGGAGTATTTTCAGCTTCCTGCAATATTGCATCATTGAATTTAGGTAGGAGGTGAGCTCACCTGGGGGACCTAAGAATCTCGTTTTATCTCCCAGCGAGCCTAGAACTCTCCTAACCATCGTTATCTTGGTCGCTTCCTTCGGGTGTTATGCGTCTAGATGATCTCGATCTCACCATAGCTCTCAATGAAAGTACCAAATGATAAAGTCTGATTTGTCAGAACCTTGGATGAGTTAATGGCTCTATGATTCGATTATTGGGTGAGGACCTGTAGGAAGCTTTGCCCCGTCGAACCGGGCGGAAGCATTTCGAAGCTTAAGTCAGAGACTTAAAGAGAGATAAGTCTAGAGAGAAAGAGTCTAGAGTTTTGCATACCTAAAGTCATTGTACATTTGGCTATTTATAGATGGTTTGAGAGTGCAATCGAGTGCCTAAGTAGGGCTACTGAAATGTCAGAGCAGGTGAGCGACGATATGACAAGGAGTAGATTGGAGACGTGGATTCTGTCGTGTGTCAGTGGATTTGACAAGAATGGAGATCCCATCAATTCGATCGAATTGAGCTAGATTACTTTCCATCGCTTATCTGTCACGCGCTAGGCATCTTTGAAGATAAAGTCTATAGGCTTTGGGCCAAGGCTTTGCTTAGCCCTAAAGGATGTTACGGTATTATCACTCCTCATGTGAAATCTTCTAAGGAGGCCCAAAATGATGCTGCCAAACTCGTTTTTGATTATTGATTTCTTGTAATTGATTAGTTAATCTTGCACGTAATTCAATTCATATTTGATAATTGATTGTTGGTTGCAGAGAGACTCAACTAATTTTGTAAGTTTGCCATATAATTGTGCTTATTTGTTTGTTACTAGAATTTTTGCTACATAATTCTACACTATTAGAAGTGCAGGAAGCAAATGCACTATCTCGAGAGAATGGGCCACACCTAGAATTTCTAAATCATTGACAATATGCAGGTGATGGGTCAACTCTAACCCTTGCCAAATTAAGTAATTTGTGGAAGAAAATTTTAGGTTTCAAAGGAAATCAACTAAGAAAGAGAACTGGATTATGTATGAATATTAAATCATTCACACCACAAGAGCAGCTTCTAGCTAGTTGTGATCATCTATCTTCTTTGATTCTAATTTCTAAATTCATATTCTTTAATTTGCTTTGCTTGTTAATTACCTGGTTTCTTTTCTTCGTTATATATTTTTCTTCGCAAGAGTTGTGATAGACACGGTGAAAAGGAAAAAGAAGAGAGAGAGCGTATTTTTTAGAGTTCTTTTATTAAGTAATTGGCCCTGGGATAATTTAAGTTTATCCTAATGCTTTTTTAACTTTGTTACTATCACTCTTGTCAGTCCCTTGAAAAAAGAACCTAAATGATCAATCTAAAAAGTTTAATAATTTAATATATAACTTTTAAAGTCTAATGATCTAATGAACACAAATATGGTATATAGTTCAAAGATTTTAGAATGCATTTTTCCTTATTTTTATTCCCTTTAACTTTAAAAAATTATACACATGATTTGATAGTAAAATTACAGACTGAAATCTTTAAGAGTCAGCTGTACATTCTCTTTACTTAAGAGATACCTCTGTAAAAATTAGGGGCATGTAAAAGTCAGAATTGACATACCCAAATACCCCGATTCGAACCAACACGAGGTGAGATTATTCAGTCGGTTCAAATTATAAGATTGGAAAAAATTGGGGTTTGGGTGGGGTCTGGCCAAGAACCCTCTAAACTCGACCCAATCTGCAACCCAATTAACAAAATATATAGAAGCCTGAAATCCTTAATTTATGTTACTCTCCCTTCCTGCTTCAATCAACCCCCCCCCCCTCCTAAGTCACCCACTCATCCTATACTCTTTCACCGTTGCCGATGAACAACAGTCTGGTCTCCCTCTCATTTCCCACATATCTCGCTTTATTCTCTGCACACTTTTTCTTTCTCTGAGCTCCTCATTCAGATCAAGGTTTGTCTTTTTATAGTTTAAACTCTTCCCTTTTAGCTTATATTATTATCTCTTTAATTTGAAATGGGTTTGATTTGATTTGGTAGTTGTTGGATTCTATTTGGTCACTGGTAAAAAGGAAAGGAATGAAAAGGAAAAGCTAGGAAATGAGAAGCTTGGTGCTGTATTTGTTGGGTTTGAAAAGAAAATGGGAAAGTAAGCTCAAATGAGCTAAAGAACAGTGTTGAAATTGAGACCTGTTCATAAAGTTTTGATCTTTTTAAATATTTGGGGCTCTAGCTAGTTCAGTGTGAATATTACCTGAGGTCTCAAAAGGGGAATAACAAGTGCGTTTAACTTGTTTTCGTTTCTTTCTTGATCTTTGATTGGTTATATCAAAACTAATGTAGGAACCAGATTGAATTAGTTGTTTTTCTAGTGTAGCATATATTGGGGTTTTGGGTTTCCATCATTTTTTTTTGTTAATTGCTTCTTTCAGTCATCGTGTCCCTTTGAAGTTAAGTTCAAGTCAACTAAAATTAGTTGGGTTTTATTATCTTCTCGATTATAGAGAGAATGAAAAATTATCAAAGGGAAAGGTTCTTGGGTTATTTATTTCTAGCACTATTATCTTGACCGATTAGGATGACCTTTTTTATCTTATTTGTATTCCGATCGAAAGTTTTTTTCTCTCATAAAATAAGGACTGTACATTTCAGGTTTATTTTATTTTGTTATTTTTTTGGGCTAAAGTTTGAGATTGCGGGGTGATTTTATACTATATCACATTGTTCTAAAGAAAAGCTGCACTTCGGACAAAGCATTTTCTTCAATTTTACAAGTTTACAGCAACATTATATCATGAAATTTTATAAGTTCTTAAAAGGTATTGGATAGTTTAATCCGATATTATAGAGTGCAGTGAGTTTTAATATCATGTAATTTTATATATCTACTAGGTACAAATATGTTGAGTATAATCAAAATTGTTAATAGATATATTAATTATTATGTAATATATGTTTATTGTAATTTTTAAATTATTATTGTTGTATTTTTATAATATTTTTTTATGATGGTGAATGTTGTTTATTTGGATTTTAATTTAATTTTAATTTTAAATAATTAAAAAAAGAATTTGAGTTGTCCGGGTTAAAGCGGTCGGAGCCCAAAAAAATCAGGTTATTTGGATCGGGGCCCCACTATAAATCAAGGTAGGGTCGGGTGAGGAGATATATGAAAAATTGGATTTCAAGTTATTCGAATTCGGGTTCAAGTTGATATGAACTCAACCAATGCACACCCCTAGTAAAAATTATGCGATTTTTGGTAATTATAACATTTTGAATTTGCTAAGCTACATGGATCACACAAGAAAATGGAGCTTTTGTTAAATTTTCTATATAAATAGTGTTGGGTTTCGAAATAGTAAATAAAATATCGCAGCGGAACAATGGAAACCCACCACGGATCCAAGCGATCCAATTGATTCAATAAAAGGAAAAGTGTAACGATTACCAACCTCTTGTAGCGCAGATAAATCGAATTGTAGGTGCAATCTCACGCGAAATGACACCCTCTACCAGTATCCACACGCGAAAGCAACGAACAGAATCGCCCGGGGTGCTAGCTCCCTTCCTGGCGGCTAGGGTTTTTTTTTATTCTCTCTCTAGAATCACACAAGAAAACGATTTTCTTTTGCACTTTTCTCTTAAGTGGCGGTTAAGTCCTTTTTCTTAATTCGGGTTTTATATATACATACCATATATATATATATACAACTAACCTAACCCTAATTAAGAGAGAGAAAACGTAGGGCTCGTTTTAAAATAAGAAAAATCTTATTTCTTACCTAAAACGATAATTATAATAATAATAATAATATTTATCTTAAATATTATTATTATCATCATTCTATTTTAAAATAAGAAATGCCTTATTTCTTATCTTAAAAATAATAATAATGTAATGATAATATTTATCTTAAATATTATCATTATCATCATTTTATTATTTTTTTTTTGTTTATTTCGAATTTTAATTTTTCACAAAATAAAATTCGAAATGCCCGAATTAACCCTTAGTCTATTCATTACATTCTATGTGTGCGACCCAATAGGTTCATATTATATTGGCAGTGGGTCTCAATCCCATCACGGGCCCACAAGTCATAAGTGGCCTCTAGCAAGACATTATGACTACCCAAATAATATGAATATCGATAATTCGATTTTAACCTAATAGAACATGTTATAATTCCTTTGTCACACGATATCTTGTTTGAACATAAGTCATGGTTCATGTCAAACTTATATAGTCCAAACATATAATTTTCCGATCACTAAGTAGACTGATAATATCAAATGATATTGATCACTCCATCAATTCATTTGAGCACGGCCATGCATTTCTCAGTCCTACTTATCGAGGGGCCCGACAGATATCTCTCTCATAAGAGAGGGACAAATTCCTTCTTGATTATTCACTATCCTCTACATGATTCTCATTATGTCCAATCATAATCTTTATAATTATCCGATTAAAGATAATGTTTGATTGTGTCAAAACATAATGTTCGTCATGTAGGATACTATGATAATCTCAGGTCTAAGGATTAATAACATAACTATTGTGAGATCACTAATGACATTGACCCATGTAGTGTCTCATTGCGGGTCTATCCAGTACTTTGTTCCCTAACAAGTACTTATAAGATTAATTCATATCATCATATATAATCATCCCATGATCATCAATTAAACTTATACTAGTCTTTATTTATCATCAATCATTTAACAATAAATAACTAGGGATAGTCAAAATAACATTAAATTGTTATTTACAAATATTATTATAATGTAACATGCCTACAATACAATAACATAAAGAAAACCCAATTTTATAAAATGAAATTTAACATTACATAAAGGCCCTAATGTTTGGCCTAGGGCACAACCACTAACAAATAGTTCGATAATGAAATTAGCATAATGATAAAAAAAGAGAGAAAATTTAGAAAGCTATAGCTTGAGAATTTCATACCTTTTTATAGCGTATACGCTTGTTGTTAAAAGATAGATTGAGTTATAAATGTCAAGTAACGTGTAATGGTTAGACATTACATGTTTAACACTAAAATAATTTTTGTAAAGTTTGTTTGTCTAGATTCAGGAAACAGTACTTGAGTAGTTCCATTATCAAGTGAAAGTTGTGTATTTCAGATATCTCACCAGCTATAGAAGTACGAATTTGAAGAACCATGTGTAGTTCGTGCTCATTCAAAGTGCTGCTCCTAAACCAACATTTTTTACTCAAATCGAACAATGAACTTACCTTTTGTTGGAATTCTAACTGGTTATATACAACTTATACATATGCAGAATTTAAAATTTTTAACCAATTATTAGGATCTGGCTATGAATTTAGAATTAAGAAAATCACATGTGAGGTTTGTTGAACAATTGATTTTCCTTCGCACCGGATTGTCGCAAATCATAATGTCCAAACTAGAGCACCTCCAAATGTGATCCACAACAGAAAGGGACTAAATGAACTAATTTAATTGGAAAAATAAGGTGGCTGAAATTTGCTAAAATCTATTAAGAGAATACGGCTAGGAAAAAGAAAAAGATGAAAATAAGACTTCTACCCTAATTCCACTTGTGTTAGGCTTTTTTACGTACGTAGGTTAAAAGCACACTTCTAATGGGATTAGGATACTTAAAATTCTAGAGATATACTAAATAGGCTACTGAAATTTAATTAATTATTTTGAATCTAATCGAAATCCAGTCCAGGCCCTTATTTCATAAAGGACCATGAGTAGAAGCCCGCAAAATGGGTCCTTGTACACAGACTTGGATTTAATTATCCAAATCAATTCTAAATCCTACCAAATTAAATATATGAGATCCATAACACTTATGATATATATTTAATTTATTTTGATCCAAAAACTAGGCCTCTAAGGCCTTCTGTATGGGTCTTCATAGAAGCCTTCCTTCATAGGGCATTTGCGCAGAAACTAATTATTTTGGGCCAATATTTATTTCTCCAATGGACCCATTAATATTCATTTAGCCCTTTCAATATTTCAATTAGGTCCTTTATTGCAGAACATTTCCAAAAAGCTCTGCGGACCTTTTTGTGAACTTTCTTCATATGTATAATTAATTAAACTATTTAATTAATTATTTTTTTATTTATTTCTCTTCTCTCGTATGATTATCAAATATTATTTTCCTTTTCATTTGATAATTTTGTCCCTTATTCTATAGGTGTGTAACTTATTGGGTTCCAGCCCATGTTGACAGTATAATATGTAATTAAAAGTTCTAGTGAAACTAGAACTCTTCACCAAGAGTCCTAGTTGAACCATGACTTTTTATGAATTATCAATTCCCAATTGATATTCACTTTTACAATACGTATCCAGGAGTCCTGATCGAATTGAGACTCTACACCTAGAGTCCTAGTTGAACCGGGACTCTTTACTAAGAATCTTTGTTGAACCCTGACTCTTATGATTTAAACTCTTTTAAATCATTTTACCAATTGCTAATTGATATTCATGATACATTATTATACAAGTCATGAGAGGCCTCTAACTAAGCATCATGACTACCTAAATATCAGAAAAGTCAAGTAGTTTTAACTATAACCTTCCATAGAATAGTTACCCTACAATTAATCCTTTCATCATACTTATCTCATTTAACTATAACCTTTCTTGAAAGGTTCAAGAAGTATAACATATGCTAGTCTATCCATATTAACAATATCCTATCATATTAATACTGTGACTAGGGATATTTAGGTATCAACACATTCACATGTAATAAACATCTCACATCATAAATTCTTTCATGATTGCCTTTGCATTGTGTTTATAATACTAAGGACTTCATTTATTAATTTAAGATTAAATAAACACATGTAATTAAACATAGCATTGATAAATGAATGTTTTCTTTTTATAAATAAAATGAGTTCATCTGCATGAAATACATTCCTATCTACATGGACTCTAGGGCATACTCTCTAACAATCTCCCACTTACACTAGAGCTAATCACTCATGTATCTTAAACCCATATTATTTACATGATGATTGTACTTGTTTTGGGAAAGTGCCTTAGTGAAGGAATCCACTACATTATCATTTGTAGGCAACCTTTATGTCTTCACATCATTTCTAGCTATTATCTCCCTAATGGGATGATAGCGCTTGAGAATATGCTTGGATCGCTGATGAGATCGTGGTTCCTTTGCTTGCACAATGGCTCTATTGTTGTCACAATACAAGGGTATTGGGTCAATAATGCTTGGTACCACTCTTAGTTTATATATGAACTTCTTGATCCATATTGCTTCTTTGATCGCCTCCAAAGCAGCAATGTACTCAGCTTCTATCGTGAAATCAGCAGTTGTTTCTTATTTGGAACTCTTTTAACTAATTGTTCCTCCTTTCATTATAAATACAAAGCCAGACTGTGATTCACAATTATCCTTATCTGACTGAAAACTGGTATCAGTATACCCACTTACCTGTAAATCACCCTTTTCATATACCAAGAATACATCCTTAGTCCTTCTTAAGTACTTAAGGATATTCTTGACTACTGTCCAGTGTTCCTTTCCAAAATTGGATTGAACTATGCTTGTGACACTCAAAGAAAATGCTACATTTGGATGTGTATATAATATAGCATACATGATAAAACCAATTATAGATGCATATGGTATTCTATCCATGCTCTCCCTATACTTTAGTGTTTGTAGACACATAAACTTAGAAAGGTGTTTCCCATACACTATGGGTATAAATTCTTTTTTAGAGAGATCCATATTAAACCTCTTTAATACTCTATCTATTTATGTACTTTGAGAAAGACCTAACAACCTTTTGGATCTATCTCTGTAGATACTAATTCCCATAATGTAGGATGCTTCTCCAAGGTCTTTTATGAAAAATTGCTTGGATAGTTATATTTTAACTGACTCAAAAAGAGAGATGTCATTTCTTATGATCAATATGTCATCCTCATATAGAACTAAGAAACTATTGCAATTCCATTAACCTTCTTATACACATAAGGTTTATCCTCATTCTGTAAGAAACCAAACTCTTTGATTGTCTTATTAAATCGGATGTTCCTGCTCCTAAAGGCTTGCTTAAATCCATAGATGGATCTTTAAAGCTTGCATACCTTTTCAACATTCCCTGATATGAACCCCTCAAGTTATGTTATGTACACATCCTCAATTAGATTTTCATTTAGAAAAGTATTATTCACATTCATTTGCTAAATCTCATAATCATAATGAGCAACAATGGCTAAAAGTATTCTTATGGACTTAAGCATTGCTACAAGAGAAAATATTTCATCAAAGTCGATTCCTTCTCTTTGCCGATACCTTTTTGCTACTAAGCGAGCTTTATAAGTAAGTACATTACCTTCAATATTGATCTTCTTCTAGAAGACCCATTTGCACCCTATGGGTTTTATCCCTTCAGGTGGTTGAGTTAAAGTCCATACTTTATTCTTGCACACGGAGTCCATTTTGGATTGTATAGCCTTATGCCACAAATCACATTCTGAACTATTCAAAACTTTTTGATAACTTGTAGGCTTATCATCCTCTACTATAGTTACGTTCTTATCCGAGTTAACGTGAAATCTATATCTCACCAGGATAGAACGTATCCTAGTAAATCTTCTAGAAAGTTGTATATAATTAGGTTCAACTGTAATTTCATCATTATAAGATTCAGTCTTAGATTCAATCGGCTGATCTACTTCTATTTGTGGGTCCTGAACTTCACCAAGTTCAATTTTACTCCCACTTTCCTCTCATAGAAGGAACTGCTTTTCTAAAAAAAGAGCTTGCCTTGAAACAAACACCTTTATTCTAAGGGATGGTATAAGTAATATCCAAATATTATTTTGAGTATCCCACAAATAAGCATTTGTCAGACTTAGCATTTAGCTTGTTTAACATTGTCCTTTTCACATAAGCAGGAAAAACCTACACCTTCATATGAGAAAGTATGGGTTTCTTATTATTCCACATCTCATATGGAGTAACATCAATTGACTTATTAGGAACTCTATTTAAAGTATAAATAATAATTTCTAATGCATATCCCCAAAAAGACTAAGGCAAGTTTGCTTGGCTCATCATGGATCGAATTATATCTAATATTATTTGATTTCTCCTCTCAGATACACCATTATGATGTGGTGTATGGCAAAGTCCACTGAGATAAAATCCAATTATCTTTAAGATAATCTTGAAAATTTTGACTTAAGTATTCTCCACCTCAATATGATATAAGTGTCTTAATACTCTTGCCAAGTTGTTTCATTAATTCATTTTTGAATTATTTAAACTTTTCAAAGGCTTTAGATTTGTATTTCATTAGATAGATATATCCAAACCTGTAGTAATCATCTATGAATATAATGAAGTAGGAGTAACCTCCTCTGGCATATGTAGTCATTGGACCACATACATTTGAATGTATTAAGTCCAATGTCTCGCTAGCTCGTACTCCTTTACCAGTAAAGGGTACTTTAGTTATTTTTTTCTAATAAACAAGATTCATATGTATCAAATAATTCATAATCAAATGATTTCAAATCACTAGACTTGTGTAATTTGGCAATACATTTCTCATTTATATGGCCTAAACGACAATACTATAAATATGAGGTGTTTAGATTATCTTGTTTCATTCTCTTGGTATCCATATTATGCACTTTTTTATTTAGATAAAGAAAAATATACAATTCTCAATTATAGTATTAGCATAAAATATATTGTTCTTAAAAATGGAACAATTTTTGTCCTTATTAAAAGAAAAGTCATAATCATTTAATAAACAATAGAAAGAAATAACACTCCTAGATAATGCTGAAATATAATAAAAATTATTTAACTCCAGTATAAATCTACTTGGAAGAGGAAAATGATAAGTCTCCACAGCTGTTGTAGAGATGTTTTGTCTAGTAACTGACTGTAAATATATCTCTGCCTTTCCAACTCTTTTACTGCTTTTAAGTTCCAATAGATCTTTACATAAATTAGATCCACATCTGCTATCTAATACCCAAAATTGCCTAGAAGTAATAGAATAAGTATTAATTTCAATCATATGAATCCCTGAATTAGAAGCATTAGCTTGCTTCTTCTCCTTAAGAGAATCTAGATAGGCCTTACATTTATGCTTTCAGTGGCCATCTTTCTCATAGTAAAAGCGAATCCCCTTGGGATTCTCCTTCTTGGTAGCATTTTTCTTAGAAATTTTACCATGCTTAGGTTGTACCTCAGTCGCCTTCTTCTTCTACTTCTTACCTTTAGCAAAAGTGATAACCATGACACCTTTAAATCCTTCTTAAAGGATCCATCAGCTGTTTTGAGCATATTAATTAACTCAGGAATGGTTACTTGGATCTTTTTCATGTTGAAATTAAGAATAAAAGATGTAAAAATTGGAGCCAACAAGTATAAGATCAAGTCTATGTATAGATCATTATCTATAACATAGCTAAGCCTGTCCAAATGTTCAATGTACCCACACATCTTTAATGGATAAATAGCAGCCAAAGTGTCCTTCATTATTTTATAACTAAAGAGAGCTCGAGCAATCTTACATTGCTCAATCCTAGCTTGAGAAACATAAAGTTCCTCTAGATGTAAAACGATGGTTCTAGCATCCATCATCTCATGTTGCTTCTGAAGCTCTGAGGACATAGCACCCAGCATTACACATGCCACTGCCTCATTATTCTTCATGTATTTATGATAAATTCCCTTGATCTCATAAGTGGCATCATCTAATGGAAGTAGTAGCGGATCTTTATCCAAGACATAGTGGATCTTTTCAACCCTAAGAACAATTCTCACTTGCCTAATCCAGTCAGAATAATTGCTGCCAACTAACTTGTTATCCAAGATTGAACGTAGGTTTATGTTCGATGTGCTCATGATGATGACTTAAATGTGAAGAAAGAAAATGTAATAGGGTATGTTCATGTATATGCATGCATTAATTAGGTCTTTAATTAATCCAATTACTCCCACTATTTTATTGTAAATCAATAACCCTCGCTATATGATTCGAAAAAACCCGAAGGTTTTCTTAGTGGGCAAATATCCAATCCTCGATATGAAATTTGAACTTGACTATGGTCAACAAATCAAACGTCATACCCTCAAAAAATAGGAATCTAGTGGCGGAGTCAAGACCCCAGGATCAGTGGGAGAATAAATTATAATTTTAATATAAAAAATTAAAAATACATAAATTACACTATAACAATATATTTCATTTAAAATTAAAAAAGGATAATGTTAAAAATCAAATAAAAATATAATTTTCATAATTTTTTTAATACAATTTTTTATTTTGAAACCATTGTATAATTAGTTCAATGTCAATACTGTCAAAATTAACAAAAAGAAAACATTTCATTTTAATTCATAATCACTCAAATTACCTATTCTATTAATTTTTTTTAAGATCAGTCTTAAAATACACTTCAACTTATTAAAACCTAAAAAATCTATAAAATAATAAAAAATCAATTAAAGTAAAAATTAATAAACACAGTATAAAAAAATTATAAAAAAATAAAATTTTCTTACCAAATATCAATTGAAGTGATAAAAAATACTTATTAATTCTACTTTAAATTTTAAAAACTTCAAAAGTTGTAATAAGAAGAAGAAAAAAGAGAAAGAGAAATCTGCATGAAAGTGATCAAAATAAAAAATGGAAAGTATGTTTGATTTTGTATTATAAACTTAAATTGCCAAATAAGTTAGCATTTATTTCCTATTTTTAAAAAAAATAATGAATTTTTTTTTGGCAAAAGACAGAGTATTTGGATTTTACTATTTATTTGATTTTCTATTTAAATGGATTTGGATTATCCCATTTTAATTTTTATAATTTAATTAAAAAATTATATAAGTATTATTGGATTAAAATTTGAGATGGGGGACTTAAAATAAATTAGGAGGTTCTTAGTATTATATATATATATATCAAAAGAAAATCTAAATTTGAGGGTGTGTGTAACACCCGTATTGAACAGTCTAACTTAAACAAGTGATAAGCCGAACATTTTTTTTTATATATTAAACCTTAACTACTCCATCGACTGCAGACTTATCCAAAATGAAATACTTATAAATTAAGTAAGCCGATTAAACTATAATTGTCCAAGTGATTAATTACCAAATAAAAAAAAGAAAATTTTTGGCTTATCACTTATTTCAGTTAGACTATTCAATATGGGTGTTGCATTTTGTGATATCAGAGCCAGGTTTCAATTCAGGGACCTGTGGGTTATGGGCCCACACCTGTTAATAAATTACTGATAGGTATATAGAGCATCTTAATAACCCTCAACTACTTTTAAATTTATCAATAATATTAGAAGTAAACAATTAATACATAATTTAATTAAATTATTTAGTTTATAATATAAGCAGAACTCCAGCATCAAACATCCGTAAAAACTATATTCATTAAGTTATAAAAGTTCTTTAATTTAATTAATGTCCAATAAGAAGTTTTTACTTTGATAAGAACCATAGGCGTATAACATTATGGTACATGCTTTTGTGAGAGATCTATTAAATTTGGGTAGGTGGTGGAAAGAGCTTAGGTGTGTAGTGGAAGCATTTGACTAAATAAAGCTTCAATATAAAAAGACAAAATAAAAGAAAGTAAGAATATATCACTTAATAAAGTAATTAAGTCACTCAGAGAAGTAGAGCGTACAATCAGGAGAGTGAAGCATCTCACTCAGGAGAGTGCTCAACCACTTGATGAACTGAACAAACCACTTGATGGAGTGTTCATTGACCAAGTAACTGTAAAATTGCATTCTTTTCACAACTCATCCTACAAACTTCAAAGGGTAAAAGATATTTTATTTATATATATAAATATCAATAAGTTTTTCCCTTAATTCCAAGTTAACCAAGTTCAACGTCACTTCTATTAATAGTTATAACTCATTATTCATTCAATTATACCCTTAACACTCAAATCAAATCAAGCTCGAACTCTATCTTGCCTAGTCCAACCTAACTAAATTCACTTAAAATATTAAACTTTCAAAAACTATTTCCTTACTAACACTATGACTCATTTAATTTTATAGATTATCAGTTTCTTATAACAAATCTTATATATGCAAAGCTAATATCAAGCATAATTCCCATACAATAACCATATTTCAATTTGCCTTACTAATATCCAACATCATACTATTTTAACACAAATCAAACACGTACAAAGTCAAAGAAGTTCCCAAATCTGTTATTTAAATTTGCTACAATCTGCCAGTCACCATGCTCGCCGGACCAGTCATCGAAAGTCACAGGACTGGTCACTGGAGACTCACCAAAGCTGCCCGTTGGTAGCTAAGACCACTGGTAGTTACCAGGTACCACTCACGAGCCCCAACATCGTCGCATTTGGTCGGGATCTAAGTTGGATTGTCCTGCTTCATCGAGGGCCGATCTACTTGCTGCTAGCGAGTAGGGAGAAAAGAAAAACACGAGGAGCTCTGATCTGCCGCTGGGAGTTCTTCGGTGGTGATCGTGCCCTTAGCCGCCGTCGCCTCTTGCCGGAAAAAAAAGAGAAAGCCTCGGTGAAATAGTAGAAAGAGAGAAATAGTGGAGCAAAAATCAAAGTACTTTGGTGATGGAGGAGCGATGCCGCCAGTGGCCAAGAGAGGGAGGAAATGCCGATAGGGAGATCGCCGGTGATCAGCCCTTATTGACCGGCCCGATCACCCCTTCCAATCTTTCGTTCTCCTCTCCTCTCCTCCTTCTTCTTTTCTTTCTTAATTCTTATCCTTTATTTTATTTTATTTTTTGTCTCCTCTAACTCCCTTTCTATTAAAAATTAATCCTAACTTTTATTCATTTTCAAAAACACCCCACAAATACTAATTATCCTTACAATTTATACCAAAAAATTCATAATTAATTTAAAATTATCACTTGCCCTCACTATTCCAATATTAAATTCACACATTTAATCAATCTAAATCAAATAATAATACATTGAGTCATGCAATTTCGACTAAGATCATTTTTGGAACCTTACAGTGTGCATGTGCACCCCCTCAGTTATGAGTGGCTCCGTCACTGTAGGTATCTCTATATCAAATGTGCCTCTACATAACTATTGGATCATTGGGTTATCAATTCTTGATACATGCATATCATATATGTATTCCCCAATCTTGCCTCTAAAATCATTAGCCTTGATTATGGTCAACAAGCTAATGGCTAGCTAACATGAGCTATACAATTGGATTCGAACATAATCAATATAATATAGACTTGACTGTGGTTAGCAACCCATATTGTAACACCCCAAATATTATGATCTGAAAAGAATTCGCGATCATTAAAATAAACTTCATTTTAGGACAATTAAATAACATATTAATAAACAATTTGATAAAAAATGAATGAGTTTAAATTTATTTAAATAGAGACCCATGGGTATAGACTTTTAAGGAAGCGAATTCAAAGAGAACTATGGAGTAGGGGTGAGCATTTGGTCGGTTTGGTTCGGTTTTGAATCGAACCGATTGAATCGAAAACCGAACTTTAAAAAATTTAAGAACCGAATCGAAACCGAAGTATATAGAACCAAAAATCGAATGGACCGAAATAATATCGATCGGTTTGGTTCGGTTCAATCGGTTTGGATTAATTACTCACCTATTCAGAAATATCTCACCTTCTCTTTCGTTTTTTATTTAAAAAAAAGGGCCACAAACAGAGGTCAAAGATTTTTGACAGCCACAAAAAAAAACAAAAGAAAAAGAGAATTAAGAAGGAAGAAAACCAGAGGAGAGCAGGGAGAAGAGAGGAGAGAAGAGAGAAGAGAGGAAAGAAGAGGGAGATGAGGGCTGAACGGAAACCCCACCAGCGCCGCCTAGACTCCATCGCCGATCCGATCAGTCGTCTCCTTCGTCGCTCATCGCCGCTGTCAACTGTTATAGCCGCACCTCTCTCTCTGTCGTTCTCTCTCCGCTGCCCACTTTGAGCACCCGTTCTTTCCTTTCAATAGAGCAATTAAATAGGTGAGTGAGAGTTAGCTTGACTAAACTGTGAATTAGGACAAAAAAAAAGAAGAAAGAAAGGAGATTTCTTTTAGGGATTTCAAATTCCTAAAATTTGAAGTAAAGATGAGTAAGGAGAAAAAAGCTGAAATTAGTAGATTTTCTTGGTGATTCTAAAGATTTGGAAAATTATTTCGGCAAGCAATATTTAATTACGTTTTCCTGAACTTTATTTGGGTTATGTTTATTATATTTAAATTAATATTACTATGAGTTGTATGAGTGGCTTGCTTAATTACTTAGTTGTGAATTGCTTGATGATTTTGGCTGGGTCAAGAGCAATTCTAAAGCTCTGTTGATGTATTTACGGTTATATTTGGTTACATTATAACTTTAAATGCCTGAGTTAGGGTTTTCTCTGTAAGGAAGATGAGATCGATGGAGTTAGGGATTTAGAAATTTAGTGTGCATATATATATACACTAAGGCAAAACGGTGTGTTTCACAAACTTTCGGTCGGTTCGGTTTCTTCGGTTTTTCAATTTTAAAAATCGAACTGAACTGATAAAATCGATTTATTTTTTTGGTTCCGAACCGAATGAACCGAAAACCGATAAAAACTAAACCAAACAGACCAAAATCTATTCGGTTCGGTTCGGTTTTCGGTTCGGTTCGGTTTTGCTCAGCCCTACTATGGAGGTATTTAAGAGGAATTAATAAGGGACTAAAGTGGATATTGACGAAAAAAATCTTTTCTTTTCTCTTTTCTTTCCCGTGACTTTGGCCTTCTTTTCTTTTCCCATTCCCGATCTCACATTTTTCTAGGCACTCTCCTCCGCTGATCTTCTTTGCTCTCCGCCACCAGCAGCCTCCGATCACCACCAGCCCCCTCTTCTCTGATGAGTGCAACAAAGGCAGCGATAGTAGCCCTCCTTCTTCCTTGCTGCATCTCTCTTTTTGCAGCCCCTTTTATTGCCTTCTTAAATTGCGCCGCCACCCACCGGAGCTTCGCCGGCCTCTTCCTCCATGAACGGCGAACAAAGGTATAACAATAACCCTTGCAAGATCTAAAAGCTAAGGGAAATGGCAGTAGGAAGAAATTTGAAGGCTAGGGATTTAGATTTATATATATATATATATATTTTTATCATTTCTTTGGGAAATTACCTTAAATTAAGTTAAATTGCATGCTTATTAGTTAATTTTCTCCTAAATTTGTATATATTATTTTGATTTGAGACATTGGGTTTAAATTTATAAATATGTTTATTGAAGAAGAGGATAATTTAAAGAAAAGAAGGGAAAGAAGTATAAGATCTAGCTTGATTATTGAAGAGTATTTTTTGGAAGATTGAAGCAATTTTTGCCACTAATTGAGGTTTACGACCACTAATTTTATTTTTTCTTGATTGTTATTATTATTATTGTGATTAATTATATCTAAATTATGGATTTTGATATGATATTAGTACTGCCAACATGTTTTTTTTTTTTATTATAAAACCTAATCTTTATTTAGTTTATGCATATATAAATTTGCACACATTTGAGAACTTAGCTATAGACATGCATATCTACTTATTTATTGTTTGTGTAGAATAATCTATACTACCATCTAAACCTTCTACAAGTTCATTAGTTCATTTTGGTAGCCTAAGCCTTTTCAAATTTTATATTGTGTGGGATTAGAAGTCCACATTATGCAAGTATCATATTAATCATATTTTCTTTTTGAGAAAATAAAGGATTAGGATTACGTAAAGGTAATTATTGTTAGAGGTTTTGGAAATCCCGAGTTGTTTATGTTTTATTAAATTAAAATGTGGAATTTCAGTAACCAAGGCTCAATTGAGCGTGGTGCAAGGTTTTGATTACGATTTTGTCTTGAAATAATAAATGGAGGAAATATTTTGTTTGTAAATCGGATGGAATGACAAAGTACAACATGGGGACACTAAATTTAATTTAATACAGTTATTTTATGTGGAAGTGAATATAATTGATAAAATATTAATATTTTTTTTATTTATTTATTTTGGATTGCTTTGCCCATAGTAAATACTAGGAATCACAGGTTCGATATAACTGGCCTTAGTAGGGAGGAGAAACTTAGTTGAGTGATTTGAGAATGAAAATTTATATTATAGTTTATTCACTAGGCCCCAATATAGGATCGTATTTATCAGGCCCAATAATGGGTCGTATACACTAGGCCCAATAAAGGAGTTGCTTTTATTAGCCCGTAATTATAACACTCATACTATCTTTAACCGTTGACTTGAGTAATAAGCTAGAAATTTTTTTTTAATCAATTAATTCCTTAACTCCCCAATTCTTTTCTATCAATAATAATAATTACAATTTAAACTTGTCAATTGATCTATAACTGTCTAATTTACTATTCATCAATTAAAAATTCGGTAATATAACATTTTAAAAACTTACCTATCCAACCTAAAAAGCAGATAATTCACAATCATTTAGGGACACAACAAATTATAAACAACATATACATACATTTCAAACATCCATTCTCATTACAATATCCACTCATACAAATTCACTTTCTGTCAAGGTACATATTTACAATACACAAACTCATATTTACCAATACACAAACTCCGTTCAAGTGCAAACCAATTCTTCTAACCTCAAAATTTACTATATATATATATATGTCAATACAAAAATAATTCTTAACTATCTCTTTTTCCTTCAAAATTTGCTCTTTTGTGTGTTATTGCTCTAGATAGTCTTCAGAACCTACACGCAGTAACAACTACGTGCTGAGGCATTAATATACTCGATGATGACTATAAATCAAAGAATTTTTCAAACATGCACAATTGCATTAATTATGAAAAATTCATTAAATTTCTATCATTCTATCAAAACATAGCTATTCATATACTTTGAAAAATTTTTCAATTTAGTACTTAATTTTTCACCTAATTATAAAATTGCCACAGGTTACTTTTTTCTCATTCTTAATCTATTAATTGGCATGCAAATTACCAATTGACCCTTATTTTATCCTTCTCATGTAGAATTTTATTTTAGTCCTTCCACTTCATCCAAGTTTATTTTTTGGTTGTTTGTTTACTAAATTACCCTTTTACCCTTTTTAATCATTATTTTATCATTTTTACTCATTAATATCAATATTTAGAAAAATTATCGTTTTGCACCTAAATTTTTTTATTTCTTTTTGCACTTTTAGCTCATTTTTATATTTATGCCCCTAGTGTAATTCTGGCAGAAATTATCAAACTGGATATACGATACATGGATCCCACAGGGCTATAATACAGATTGAGAAATAACCCTAAAAAATTATTTCTCACATAACATAATATAGAACAAATTAGATATTATAGGAGATCATATGATCCTATCATAACAAAGCAAATTGCCATGACTTGTACTACGGTATAGGTGTACCTATGGCTAACCAATCATATCCTGAACTAGATTTTGACCGTCTGACCACTACTAAGGGCAAAATTCATTTATTTCTTACTTCACTTTTTAGATTTTTGATAGTTTCAGTAGTTTTTTCATTTCAGTAAATTATTCAGTCAACTTTTTCACTACTTTTGCACAGTTTGTGAATTATTTTACAATAATTCACCATTTTTCACTTAATTAAAGAATTATTTTTCAATAATTCAACAAATTCACCCATTACATAGTCTAATTTTTTTCTCAAAAATATTCAAATAATTTTTATAAATTTCAAAAAAATTCATGGACATAATATTTCATCTCTAAGTTATTTTATGGCATAAATCATAAAAAATACACAAAATATGCTTTGATTTCCTTAAGGTTACCATTCGGTCATAAATGGATGTTCACCTTACACTTTCTTTTAAATCAAATTGAACATTCTATTAATCATATTCAAGGTCCTAAATCATGATTCTAAGCTTAATTTCAATTATACATACTTTTTCCTACGTTACATAAAGGAAAATTATGCCAATTCAAAGGAAATAAATGGATTTAATAGCCACTAACCTTTTTCACTTGCTTTACCCCCCCCCCCCCCTTAGGCTTCTTTTTCCTTACTCTTTGCTTTAGAAGATTGTCCACCACCTTAAAAATCTACAAAAGGCCAAATTCTTTAACATAAGAAACACCATTTTTTTATATTAAATGCTCAAATTAATCACATAAATGAACTCTAGTCACCTAAAAACACTTGCAGGCACTCTTAAACAAAATTAAAGCCTTAATTTTCCCTTTCCTCAATTTGACCCTTCTGATTTTAACACTTATTTTCTCCCACCTTTATTACTCTAATCAATGAGTAAATCTCTTGAGAGTTTTCTAGGGTGACAGAACTCCACCTAAGATGCTTGGATTTGGGTGACGAAGAGAGAAAAAACTTGAAAAATTTGAGAGGATGGTTGTTATGGTGGTTTGGCCAAAGAAGGAGGAAAAAAAAGGCTGAAGAGATAAGTATGAGACACCAAAAAAATCCGCTCCCATTTGGCTTTTATAGTGGACGAATGGATTGGGCTTTGATTCAACCTAAGGCTCACTCATTCTAGTCCAAAAGCCTAATTTAAACCCAAAATAAAATTTTACTGTAATTCTCTCACTTTTCAAATTCAAATAATTCCGATAATTATCGATGTCGCCGAAAAATTAATTTTTTACAGCCAAAATATTCTACACATTATTTTAGAAAGATCTGCAATTTTTGAAAATTTTTAGAATTCATTTACTACTTTTAAAGGTTCGGTTAAACCTAAATCAACCTAATTAACCTTTGAACCCAATCGCTTCATTTTTCGTATTTTTGACTTTTGGATTTCAATCCCAGACTAATCATGATCAATATTTTTCAATGATCAAATAAAATATTTTTTACCTCTTAGTGTACTTGTTACCCCCGAAAGTACTGTTCACTATCGAAAAATACTATTCACGACTGATCCGATGTTAAGGCCATTAAAGTAATGGTCATTTTTCTGCTGGCCTAAGAAGCCATACTCTTCTAGGCCTATAAGGTCGTATTCCCACATATCCCCTTGGTAAATTCCTTGGGATTATTATAGGCGAAAACATAAAAAAAATATTATTTTAAAATAAATGAAATGTTGAATTTAGTAAAGGTAAAAAGTTTGATTTGAAATTTTAATGAAAATAAGTGTATAAAATTACGTGTATGGTTCACATTTGAATTATGCTATGTGATGAGGGTTTTAGAGCAGTTAATTTTAATATCTTATTCTTTTTCTTTTCTTTTCAGTATTTATTTATTATGGTGTTTATTTTTTTTAGAAAGATAATTTTTGTACTAAGATTTATTTTGAAAAAGTAAAGTAAGTGGTTGCCACTAAGCAATATGCTTAGCGAGTGAGATTTTATTTCTGCGTATAGGTGCATAGAAAATTTTTTGACAGGTAGTTAACTGAGGATCCGCCAAGAAGTGAAGGAAAATTCTCCAAATTTGTGATGGATGCTTGGACTTGATACTTATGTTTTGTTATTTATGAATTAGCTACATGAAAATTTTTGGTGGTTTCTAACTATTAAAATTTTTGTATTAAATGAAATTTCTGGGATCCATTAGACAACACTCAGTTCTAAATATATAATTATAAGGATGATTAATAGAATATCTTTTTAAGTAAATTTCATGATCTATGGTGGTTGGATAATTTTTATATCTATCTTATTGATGTGGTTGAGAAGTTTGAGATAATATTGAGTATTTTTAGAAGTAGATGAAATTGAGAAGTGTAATGGATGTTATAGAAGTGTAAATTCTTCTTCCGGTAATAGGGGGATAGAGCCTCGTATAGGGAAAACTCGGTCCATTTTTCTATAAAAATATTAGAAGTTAGAAATTTAGTATGATTAATGATGTAGAAGATAAATTTTACTTTAGATTTTTAGTTGGCGTAACATTCAATATTCGGCCTATTTATCAGGATGGGTAATGGGTGTTCTACATATTATAAATAACTCTGGTTCTCCTCTAATTAATGGAAGGCTTATATATCTTAGTATTAGTTTATGGAATTTTCGTTAATTAAGTCTCATCATACATGGTTGGCATACATTGATATGTATCCTATATCTATCGTATAAATATAAGCATACAAATATGACATAATTATGGACGTTACTACATTAACCTCCTCAAATCAAAAGGGAGATCAAAAAGTCAAACCTAGATAATATGCATAATTCAAACAAGTATAGATATATACATTATCTTTTATCCTATTGGATCTTTATCAGGCCAATATTACTCCTTGCTTATGGTCTTCTTTTCTACTTTTAACTCTAATCTAAGTAATCTAATTGCATATTACAATTTGAAAAGAAAATACAAACAAAAAACAAGTAGCCGTGACATAAAAAATTCTCAGTAGGCGGAAACATGCATTATGCTCAATTACATTGAATTTTGTCCATAACTATCCATTATACCAATTATACACCTTTATATGTAATTCTAATGCATAAATATAGAGCCTAACTATGGAATACTAACTTTGTTTGAACTCTTAAAACTTACTTTTGAGTTATTGTAATAGTATGATCAAATTAGGAACTATCCATTTTAGGAAACTTTTTGCATGCATGTGTTCTTATCTTAATTATCAATCCAATTGATTATTAATTGATTGTTTAATTAATTAATCATATTAAATAATTAAATAATTAATTTTGGGCTTAAAATCATGGGTGGGCTAAAATCTACACATAAAACCCTAAAGTATATTCACACACAAATTAGGTTTGTGTGTTTTGGGCCATTTGGGCTTTGGGAATGGGCTAAACATGTATTAAACTCACTCCAGCCCCTAAAACCCATTAATTAACTTAATTAGAGTTTGCAATTTTAATTTAAATTAGCTCTTTGGGCCCACCAAGTTATTTACTAATTTAAACCAAGCCCGCATACTCAATTAAGCCTATTAAGTGGCTTTAATTAATTAAATCAATCCAATTGATTTAAGGCCTATTTTAATTAATCCAACTAATTAAAAACACATTAATATATCATATATATTAGATTTAGAAGATCAAAAGTCATTCTAATCAAGAACACATGAAAAACACTAATTTATCGAACTTTTCGATAAACTACCTTTTCTGCAAAACATGTTCGAATTAAATTCTATTTGATCCTAAGACTTAATATCACATATTAAACACATAAAATATCATCAAAATAATTTTAGTATAGATCAAATAAAAATTGATTTAGAACAACCCCTTTTTCTCCCTAGAGAAAATTTCTCTGCGCCTACAAAATAATTCTTTTGCACGAAGAACTTTTATTTGCATAGAAGAAATCATTTTCTCCCCGTATTTTTTTATTTAATCACACACATACAAAAATCAATATTTCTCATTTATAAATATCAAAATTCAATATTTTAAAATTCATGATATAAATAACTCAAAAATAGAAAAGTATTCCGCGAAAACATAAAATTGTAGATTCATGGCAAAACCTGGCTCTAATACCATGTTGCAATTCTAACTGGTTACATGCATCTAATATATATGTGGAATTTAAAATTTTTAACCAATTATTATGATCCTGCCATAAATTTATAATATTTATCTAAGAGAATTAAAAAGAGCACCTGTGAAGGTTTGTTGAACAATTGTTTTTCTTCGTACTGGATTATCACAAACTACAATATCCAAACTAGAATACCTCCAACCGTGATCCACACCAGAGAGGGACTAAATGAACCAATCTAATTGGAAAAACAAGGTGGCCAAAATTTCCTAGAAGTTAGTAAGAGAATATGGCTAGGGAAGAAAAAAAAGAAGATGAAAATAAGACTTGTACCCTAATTTCACTTGTGTTAGACTTTTATACGTAGGTTAAAAGCACACTTCAAATGGATTAGGATACTTAAAATTCTGCAGAAATGCTAAATGGGCAGCTGGAATTTAACTAATTAATTCGGACCTAATTAAAATCCAGTCAAGCCCTTATTTCATAAAAGACCTTGCAATAAAGAAACTGAATTGTTGTGGATTGTGAATAACTAATGATCAATTACGAGGCAATGCCATATAAATCATAAATGGATTGATTTGTAAGTAATATGATTTTATATAATATAAAAAGAATTAGCTACGTGTATGCATTTAATAAAAAATTACAAATATTATAAACAGATTATAAATAAATTGAATTGACTGAATTGGAACATAAATCAAGGAATTGTCTTTTAAGTTAGATTAAACTCATATCAACTTTGAGTGAGGTTGCTGGAATGAGTTAGCCAGTTAAGTCGATGTCTCAGGTGGATAGACATGATATCATATCTAAATTGAAATACTATAAAGCTTTTTCTTTTTTAACAGATAAAAACTATAAAGCTAAATAATTCATAAAGTTCTTTTTTAATCTTGGTGGACTGAAGGTTTTTGCACAACAAAATAAAAAATTTTCCATCTTGATATTTCAATATCGTGTCTTTCTTTGTTTCTTCATTTTTTTTTGAAAAATACAATAAAAAAGTAATAAAAGTCTTCGAATTTTTTAAATATTTTCAATAAAAAAAATTAATGATTTCTTTGTCATTATTTTTTAGAATTTGAAAACAAATAGAATTCGAATCCTAAAAATAGCTCTTAATTATTTACAGCTAGACTATTGGAATTATAGACAATTTCAATATGCCATAATTAACTTCAATAAATTTAAAGATATTAAATTAATTTAATAATTACATTGCAATTGTTAAATGTATTGGTCAAAAGATCTTTTGTATTGATTTAAAAACTATATTGCGTTTAATTTAATTATAATATGAAAATTTTCGATTAAAATTGTTTAGAACAAAGTACGATAAAAAAAATCATATGCTTGAAAGATATGAGGCACCTGATGCTTTTAGATATATATAAGTTTTTTTCTTTGAGTTAAAAGATATATATATTAGTTAGGTTGGTAAACTTTTTTAGGTCAAATTTTGGTTGGTTAGTAACAGTTGGAATGGAAGCTCTTTTCAATTTTGTTGATTTATTCACCAAAAAAAAAAGAAAAAAAATGCTGATTTGTTAAAAAAGAAAAAGTAATAAATTATAAAATAATGGGACAAGGTACCAAAATGCCGCTAATGTATTTTGATAGGAGTTAAAATGTTCCTTAACTTTTTTCGGAGAATAAATGTCCTTAATATTCTAAAATTGATACTAAAATACACTTCAATCAAGCTACCGTTAACTCCAAATTAATTGAGCTGATGTGGTATTGACACGTGGTAAAATATGTCACGTCAATGCCACGTATATTTTTAATTCAAATATATGCATGGATATTTTAGCACTGTATAAAAAACTTTAGAAGCATTTTAGTAATTTGAGTAATACATTAACGGTATTATAATACCCTAATGAAAAACATTAAGAATATTTTTATACTTTAGTGAAAATATTAAAAATCAATATTTATTACATTATATATTTATCAATAGTTGTTACATTAATTAATAAATATTTTTATATAAACGTACCAATAAGAAAAAAAATTATAAATAAATTATATAGTTCAAGAATATTTATTAATTAATTTTTTAACGAATATAATCTTGAAATTTGACTATAAAATATCCCTAAATATTTTGGTATTTAAAGTAATTGGAGCAACCTATAAGAATTTATATATGATATTAATTAAAATATTTTTATAAAAAAATCGTTAAATTATAAAATTTGAATAAATTGGTGTTTAAATATATAATATGACTATTGCTAATTAATGTGCACATGTAGAAAAATATAAAGATTATAACAAAAAATCCCCCAATCCATGGGTTTTTTTTTTTTAAAATAGGATGTTCTTTAAAAAATTTTAAAAACAGATATTATAGTAAAAATAATTCTAATTTTGAGGTGCTCAAAATCGACAACAATTAGTCCCAATATCTGACTTGATGGGCCCACCTCTTTGACCGGTTGGAGTGCTAGAAACCGGCAGGATCACATGCCGACATTTAACCTCGTGGGCCCCTTGGCAGGGTTATCATTAACAAATGTATTATAACAGTTCATTAATTTTGGTTAATCGCTATATTGATTTCGATTTTAACTCAGTTTTTTGGATCGATTTATTGGTTAACCACTAAAAAATTTTAATATATAAATTTAATAAATTATATAATTTTTAATATTATTTTTGATAATTAAAATGCTTCAGAAATAAAAAAATACAAATTAAATACAATATTCATTAAAAGAATTAAAATAAAAATAACATTTTCATAATTAATTATAAGAATTAAATATATTTAATATGAAACTAACAACAGAGTGTTAATTATGCACATATAATAATAATAATAATAATAATAATAATAATAATAATAATAATAATAATAATAATAATAAGATAATTTTAATATTTATTTATTAAAAATATGTTAATTAATAATATTTTATTTTTTTGTAAATAAATGTATAAACCAACAAATAATGAATTATGAAGATGTTATATATATGTTTAATAGATTGTTCAAATTTTTTGTCTTAATTAGCAATAGTCATATTATATATTTAAACACCAATTTATTCAAATTTTATAATTTAATGATTTTTTTATAAAAATAATTTAATTAGTATCATATATAAATTCTTATAGGTTGCTCCAGTTGCTTTAAATGCCAAAATATTTACGTGTATTTTTATAGTCAAATTTCAATATTATATCCATTAAAAAAATTAATTAATAAATATTCTTGAACTATATAATTTATTTATAGTTTTTTTCTTATTCGTGCGTTTATATAACAAATATTTATTAATTAATGTAACAAATATTGATTAATATATAATATAATAAATATTGATTTTTAATATTTTCTCTAAAGTATAAAAATATTCTTAATGTTTTTCATTAGGATACTATAATACTCTTAATGTCTTACTCAAAGTACTAAAATGCTCCTAAAATTTTTTATACAGTGCTAAAATGCCCTTAGATATATTTGGATTAAAAATATGCGTGGCGTTGACATGGCATAATTTTTCACGTGTTAATGCCACATTAGCGCCGTTAATCTGGAGTTAACGGTAGCTTGACGGAAGGATATTTTAGTACCAATTTTAGAACATCAGGTGCATTTATGCTCCGAAAAAAAGTTAAGGAGCATTTTAGCTCCTACCGAAACACATTAGGGGCATTTTGGTACCTTATCCATAAAATAATATAGTGGGCAAGTCAATGATTTTATGTCATAAAAATCTATGACAATGCATATAGGGCAAATCAAAGATACATGTTAAGAAGCAAACATTTAAGCCATAAAATTTATTATACCGATATATTATTAATTTAATTGATTTATCAGAAATTAATTGGTTTAGATAAGAAAAATTGAAAATATTTTATGTACACATGTACATATTAACTAAATAGGATCAAACAAATTTGAATTGGATCGTTTCATGAAAATCCCACAAAAAAAATTTAATTCAATTCAGAAGCTTAATGTTGTTAATACATGATAAAGATGCACCATATTCATTTGTGATGTGGACCATAAATGTTTTATCCATTTGAGGAGAAGCCAATCCATATCATAGATAGCCAACAATTCAGTGAAGGCTATGCCACATATATAAAATGGCCCTACAAGAAACCTAAAGACTACCAAATTAAATATTACAAGTCCTTCGATATTAAACCAAAGAAACATGAGATATGAGATATAATTTGATACGTCCCATATACCAAATATATTAATTATGAATTGTTCGATAAAAATATAAAGATATTATTTTTAGATTTAGTTGTCCATATTTACCGAATATATACTTAGAAAATGTAAGACAAAATTCCAAAAGAACAAAAAATATTGAGGCACAATTTTATTGAAAGGTAACATTATTGATAATACTCTAAAAATAAAAATTAGGTCCAATCAGAGGCCCATCGCTAGAAGGCCTGTGAGTGCCTAAACCTCTCTAGCCGACTAGCTAAAGACACGAAAAATGAGTCCGTACGAACGGACGTGACTTGTCCCTGTCATGACAAGGCTATTTGACACACACTTCTGTCAAATCACCATCACCTCTACGATAAGCCATACCTGCTTCAAAGTATGCCTACTGTATAAGGATACTGTTTGAGTCATCCGGCTCTATAAATAGCATGTTTATTCTAAAATTCACACACTTTCTCTCTCTCTATCGAATTTTCCACATATATTCTCTCTTTAAGAGCTTTTCTCTCAATTGCTAACTTAAGCATCATAGTACTAACGCTTGGTACAATTGGGCAAGCACTTTTTGCAGGGCTCACATACTTCAATCTGATTGGCATCCTAGTCCTTTAGTGTACATTGATCTCTCATTCGTTCCTACTCAAGATCCTTATTTTCTACTATAAAAATTTTAGATTTATCATTTGGTGCTTTCGTTGAGAGTCAATGGCTAAGTAAAAACATCCAACCTCTACGTTACTAGGAGGAAAATGAACTCGCAATCGTAGAGGAAATGTTGAAATACAAGAGATCCATGAAAGCCTTTGAGACTATATGGGAAACCACAGATGGTGAAAGCGAAATCCGAGACTAAAGGAAAGCAAAAAATTGTGCGCCAGGTCCAAAAGGAAGCAAAACATCTTCCTTTCAAGATACTACACAATAGATGTAAGGGATTCCCAGAACTAGCCTATTGGGAAAGATACTAAGAGGGATTAAATGACTGCCCCTCTTTTCATCTCTAAGAAAACTAGAAAAGAGAGTAAATGCAGTAAGAAGAAGAGCATATTTCCCTAAAAGACCCTGCTTCATATCAAGATGAAAGAGGACCGTTCGCTTCGCTTTAAAATGAAACGAGTCACTACAAAAAAACTCACTGCCAATTGAACGATCGAAACCCCAAGAGGAAAAAAAAAGGGACAACCACTCCTAATAAAAAGAAACAGTTAGGGGCTAAAAACCCTAAAGGAAAATATCCGAAATGGGTAATTTTAAGATAAAAGAAGCACAAAAAACAGTATGCCTCATGATTCGAAATATACCAAATATCAAGGTTAAAAGGCCAACTTAGAGACCCCCTTCTCCATGATAGCAGAACCGATTAGCACAATCAAAAAACAAGCCAGGAATATGCCTTTGGCAAAACAACCATGCAGAGAAAGGGGAAAGAGCACGACCAATATTGAAAAAAGACAAAATTGCTTGCGCCAATATTGAAGGAGGATAAAACACTTCCCTTCCTCAATATCATACATCAAGGTACAAATCTACATAGGCCTCAAGTAAAAAGAGACATAGAAAAAATGGGGAACTACCTCCATACATTCGAGTAATCCAAAATTTGGGCACTGATATTTCTGCCTTACCCGCTCCTCCCTTTAGCAAAAACAAACTAGGAAGGAGAAACTAGAAAGTCAAAACCCTATCAAACGTAAAGATAGGGGAAAAATTCAGGCGAACAGGGGTCTTTTTCCATGCTTGATCGAATTAGAGGTATAAGAGGAAGAAGTTGAATTGGAGAAAGAAGACACAAAGTTTGAAGAAGAACGAAACAATATAAGCCAGGTCCAAAGGAGAACAAAACATCTCTCATTTGAGATATTAGATGGTTATCGCCACAATGAAGATATGAAGAGACTACGAAACGAATCTTCCTTATCTCAACATCAAGAAGGGCATATCAAAGGAATTAATCCCAATCAAAAGGATTGACGAATCTCAGAGACGATCGTAAAATCGCATCTTGTGGACAAGGGTAATCGAGGACACCGCCAAATAGAAAAGGAGAAAAAGAGGGACAACTATAAAATAACACCCTATGGATGAAGACATCTGGACAATAAAGGTCAGTATAGTCCTAAAGGGAATAGAAGGTGTCTGATCCAACGAAGGTGAAGAAGGCCTTAAAAGTGCTTCCCTTCATCAACTAAGAAAGCAGATCAAACTCGATTGATGGATTCCTGATCAAGACAAATTGCAGAATAGGAAGGACTAACAAAGTCGCAACGGCAATCCCGATTGAAAAATCAATGAAAATTTGTTATTATCCCGATTGAAAGTTCGATGAAAATTTGTTATATCCTAATTGAAATATTGATGAAAATTTGTTATTATCCCGATCGAAAGATCGATGAATAAACTTTATGTCTCGACTATTTAAAAAATATTGATCGATATTTTCCTGATCAAGTTTTCATTTTATACGCCAATATATACTGCAAGTGTTAGCAATAAATATGTATTTCAAAACATAAAGATGGAGACAAATCGGAAGCTTGAAATTTATTAAGGTTCTTTCTAAAATTACATCCAAAATTTTATAAAAGAGAAAAGACACAATCCTACATTTACCGTTAGTTGTTTTCACTCCTTAACCTTGAAGACATTACAACGATCTCCCACTTGTGGCACATCAGAACCTAGCAAATGAAATAAGATTAGTCGCAACTTGAGAAGATGAGGATGAAGGAAGCAACAAAAGGCAGAGTTTGCATCACCTACTACAGCAGGTGATGACATGGTAGAGAACTACCCAAACATTCATTATTCTTCCTAAAGTGGTGAAATGAGAGCGAAGTAAAAGATTATCAGGACATTCCATCGGAAAAAGTAGGGAAGAAAAAGGCAAAAAGAAAGTAGATAAATAGGAATGCGAAGGCAGGACTCTATTTATATAAACCCAGAAGCACACATGGCAACCCCAAAAAATGAGGAGTTAAATAAAATAAATAGTTGCAATTAAAGCCCAAAAACCAATATGGTAAAAGAGCAATTAATTAACACCATTTCTTAAGAGACGTGGTCAAATACAATGATTTGAAAAAGAAATGATCAAATTTATGATGCAATTATTATAGGATAAGTGGTCGAAAAAATCCTATTTGCCAACCAAAACAAAGCAACTCGAAGGCATCAATTGTTGGTGCGAAGCCCATAATGTATTTTGATGATAAGCAAAAAAAAATCTAATATGTTTGGGCTTTTAAAAGTTAAGTGTGCATATCCATGAAGAAAAATATTGCTTCATGATCTATCAGAAACATATCAAGATAGGATCGTACTCTATCTGTATAAGAACAAAAACAGACTTGATTGCTCAAATTCAATATGAAGATCTTGTTTTCTTTAGGACAATTTTGTACAATTATTTCTAAGGATTCACACACACTCACACTCATTATTTGCTTAAATTATTCACCTCATTCAAACGTGATTTCTTTCCTAAAAAAAAAATCAACTTATTTAGATCAATCAATTTTTAGATAAGGAAAGGAAAGTATTTCTTAGCTATTAGCAAATGAGTTTTAAGGAAACATCTTTTCTAGAAAAATATTCCTAGCCATTTACTTGATTTAAGGAGAGCTCAAATTAATCTTTTTAACAAGAAAACAATTTTCAAATGGATTATTTACACCTAACAGCTATAAAATTTTCCTATTTATATATTGATGTTTTTTAAAGTGTAAAAAAATGAGTGAAACACTTTAGTTTTTGAACATCATTTTGTTGTAAGTTTCACTTCATCATAAGCATAATTCACATATCCTTAAAATGATTATAGTTTATGATTGTAATCATTTTATAGTAATATTTGTCAATCATGTGAGATAATTTGGGTTAGGTTGCTAGGGCCTAGAAAAAGAAGCTAGCAAGTGCTTAGGTTATTTTACTTGAAAAAAATAACTAAGTGTTTGGATCATTTTTCTTGAAAAAAATGATTAAGGGTTTTTGAGTTTTTCACTTGGGAGAAAAACTTGGATAGCTATTAATGTAATAGACTTTTGACTCTTACTCGCAACTAGGTCACCTTAGAAAGAGAGAAACTCTTAAGACGAGTTGTTTTAAGGAGAGGACATAGGTAAAGGTTGAATCTCTATAAATCGCTGTGTCAATTTCTATATTCCTCTCCATCTCTTTTTATATTTATGCTTTATTATTTATATGCATATTTTCGTATTTTGTCCATTACAAAATAGAATTCATTTATTTATCGAAAGTATGAATTCAAAAGATAATATGATATTAATTTTGTATTAGCTGCTTACTAAATTTCTTCCATGATTTAATAATTTTGTTAATAAGGTTGATCAAAATATATTTAGTAATTCCTTTGTTATAAATATTATATATGTGCTTAAAATATTTTAATTTGTTCCACTAGCACTTAAAAAGTTTTAATACTATATTCACCCTCCCCTCCCCCTCTAGAGTGTATTTAGGGCTCACATCAATCCTAATCGGAATTGACGAGCCTAAGTCATCCTTAGAATCATCTCCAAGCTTATTGGCATCTCAAAGAAGGAAGGGCATAAAATGCAACGATATCGACCTGATCGAAACAAATCTACAAAACGACACTCTCATCAGATAAGTTAAAATGCCACTCAATTATAGTATCTCTTTCCTCATTTTTAGTTTTTAGTAATATATTACGAGACAGATAGAAGAGTAAGGAAGAAAAAGGCAAGAGCATGACAAGGAAAGTGCATAAGAAATTATGCAAAAGATAAAGTTCATTAAAACTTTTTAAAGTCATAGAATACAGAGTACATTTAATATAGAGTTTTTTCGCTCGAAAAAAAAATAGTCCATAGCTCCATTGCAACAAAACCACCTCTTATTCGAGCAAACCCCCTTCGGTCAAGTCAACATCATAAAAATGGAGAAAAAAATACAAATTTGAATCCTTCACCATGGCTCCAAAAAAGCCTAGGGCTGAGAGAAGGAAGCAATAGCGAAGATTGGAGGTCAACCTGCTATCACAAGTTATATGTTGCTAGGAAAAATTCGAACGATTCATTCATCTTCCTAAAACAAAAAGAAAAAGTAAGCAAAGTTAAGGAGCAATCAAGTGGTTTCATGGGAAAAAGCTTTAGGAGAAGAAAAAAAAAGCTTTAGGAAAAGCTTTGAGGAGAAGAAGAAAAAGCTTTAGGAAAAGCTTTGAGGAGAAGACAAAAAAAGCTTTAGTAAAAGTTTCAAGGAGGGGAAGAAAAAAGCTTTAGGAAGAAGAAGTAGAAAACATGCCCATTTATAATGTTTTCCATCTCCAGAAAACTAATCATGGTAAGCCATGTAGCTATGCTATTTAATGCATGAATAAAAGATATAGTAAAAGCATGGAAGACGACACAACGAAATTTAAAGAGGCACCATTTCCAAAGTGCTATTTTCAAAGCGACGTGTACAATCCAAATACCTGTTATCAAATGAATGGATAAGCAAAGACCAATAGCAATCGATAGCATCTTCGGGTAACTTTGCTCTCCATTTTGTAACAAGTATAGTTAACATACTTCCTTGTAGAAACTAGAAAATGAAATAGGAGAATAAGTTGGTCTGGCACTAGAAATCTAAACAGAAAAAGGCACAACATGTAGGGCTTGAAGCATCGCAAAATTTCTCGGATAACAAATCTTCAAGTGTCAATTAATCAAGTTAGATAATTTAACTTAGAACATCAGTTCGCATTTTATAAAAATTGTAGGAAGACACTCCATCTTTTCGATTGATGTAATTGCAATCCTACTCTCTTGACTGATGTCTCACTTTTTCGATCAATGATAGATGAAGATAAAATTTTACCCTTTCGACTGACGCTCTATTTTTTTGATTCAAATACATCCCGATCGATGTAATTATAATTTCAGTCTTTGGACCGACATCTTGCTTTCCCAATCAATGATCGATGTAACTAAACTCTAGTCTCAAAAGACTAAGAATTTCATTTTCCTAACCACTGAATGCAAGAAGGTCAAAATAGTCATTAAGAAAATATGAAAATCCCGACCTTCGATCTCTATAAAGATCGATCGAACTGCTTAAGGGGTACAAATGATAATTTTCTAAAAATCAAAATTAAGCCCAATCAGAGGCCCATCGCTAGAAGGCCTATGAATGCCTAAACCTCTCCAACCGACTGGCTAAAGATATGAGAAGCGAGACCATCCGATCGGACGTGACCTGTCCCTGTCATGACAAGATTGTTTGACAGATGCATCTATCAAATCACCATCACCTTTACAATAGGTCATACCTGCTTCAGAGTAAGCCTACTGTACAAGAATACTGTTTGAGTCTTCCAACTCTATAAATAGCAGGTTCATTCTAAAATCTCTCTATAATTTTTCACATATATTCTTTCTCTAATGGTTTTTCTCCCGATTGCTAATTTAAGTATCATAATATTAACATCCGGTACAATTGAACAAGCATATTTTGCAGGGCTCACATACTTCATTCCAATCGGCATCCTAGTCCTCTAATGCACATCGACCTTTCATTTTTTTCTACTATGAAAATTTTCGATTTATCAATTATATTTATATAGATGCATTAGCATGCGTTTATTAAACATTTGTTTTTTCAATAAATCACCAAAATCTGATTTAGTGGTACCAAATATTTTTTTAATTCCTCCTTTTTCGCATTAATATTAATTAATTTTATCACTGTGCTCATATAATGAAAAAAAAATTAAGAGTATTGATATGTAGGCCCAAATAATAAGATACACTGTTCTCATAATATAATTTAAAAGCAACAAGAAAAAGGGGACAAAGGTGTTTGTGCAATCAATTTTGAAAGAGATGGTGGCGTCTAAATCTCGGCCATTTGGTTATATTAGAAATCAAAGTGCTGGGACCATGGCACTATGCTCAACCCTTGTGTGTCCTCCCTTGTCTCATATGAATATGATATGCTATCTATCATTTCCATTATAATATTGTTGCAACTTTTTCATTTCCAACATTACTCGTGTGTTGGAATGCCCCAATTTTCTAATCATTTTTCAACTTGAGCCATGAACTTTTTTTTTTTTTAATTATTGTTAAGGAATTGGGAGTAATAATTCAGGACACTTACATACCGTCGATCTAACGGTCCAATTATATTACAGTAACTGTTTATTTGTATGTAAAAAATATTATATATTAATGAATATATATTGTTGGATAGAAAAATAATTTTTATTTTTCTTTTAATGATCTATTTTTAATAAATTCAGTAGAATAAACGTATTGAAGTTTTCTAATATTTATTTTAATCATGTCCCCCGTCTAGCTACTTGTATCAAAAAAAAAAAATAATAATAATAAAATAAACGTGAAGATTTTTTTTACTGAAAATGTCTTTAAAATTGCCAAAATAGAGCAAAAATGCTCTTCCTAGGATGGAATGTCTACTTGTCAAACGGAAGTAACAAAAAACAATCAAGAAATGCCACATGGCAACTATTTTTATCCCTTAAACTTTATAAAATGGAGTAATTGTTTAAAAAATAATAATAAAATGAAGTAATTTTGCTTTATGTAATTTTCAAAATAGAACAATTTTATATCTAAATATTAAATAACGATTTGACTGCTTTTAGTTTTATTGTTGTTAAAAAAAATAAGTTGGATATTAAAAAAATAAAATTTAAAGCCTTTTACACTTTATTGAATATTAGTTACCAATCGAATTTTGGTTAATCTTTAATGCAAGCTTTTGCAGTCATAATAAGCCTACACAAGATTAGATATATGCTTTTCCAATCCAACTTGAAAATAGGGATTTAAATATGACAATTTAGGTTACCATTTTATTATTATTATTGTACGAATTTTTAAAAAAGTTTTTAGGCTAAGTATTAAGAATGAATATAAATATATTCAAATATAATGTATAAACAATTTTAGAAATTAATAGCTCAACTATCTAAGGTCAGATATGTCGACCATCCTAAGGTTATTTAAATATTAAAAGTAAGATTTATCCATTTTTATATGATACATAAACTTGCAATTATTTAAAATTATCAATTGCAAATGGATTGGATCATATCGCAAATATGTCAAAAAATTCAGAGTTTGATCATAAAAACATATTAGATGGATTTGTCCATTATTTTATAGTTGACTCGATTCACATTTATATTATTTTATTTAGATCAGATTTACTTGTATATTTCCAGACATGATCCAAATAAACATTAATTTGAAAATTTTTGTGGCCGAGATTGGGACCTTTCCTTTATCAAATTGTTTTATTATATCATTTGATGTTTTTGTATTAAGTTATAAGCTTTCATAATCTGCAAGTCAAATTATCTTAAAATAAAACCGGTTTAATCGGCACACCCGATTAATACAATTTCACATCCGAGTCGAACGGTTCATGCAGTCAATTCATTTTGGTCAATATGAATTGACCTTGGCCTAACTTGAATTTTTTTTTTTTATTTTGTATCTTATATGAGTTAATTACTTATAAATTGCGGATGATAAGGATCGATTAGCATGCGGCATTGAGATTGGATTAACTTTATCCATATCTATATCATTATAACTACTTTAATAGTAAAAAAATTAATAGAAATGGTCACAATAAAATATTTATATATTAAAATAATATATATATATATATATATATATATATATATATATATATATATAAAGCGAACTATTTCGAGCATCCAGTATAATTTAAGGAATCTTCTAATCAATTGTGGTTGGTGTGAGTGGTAAGGCACTCTCATCCCTTAAGTGAGGTCAGGAGTTCGATTCTCCTCACGTACGGAGCAACATATTGGCCAGCATATTACCCCTTAATTGGGCCGACACGGTGCGAAGGAGGATTAATCTGAATGGAGTACAGGCTTAAAGGTGCCTTTCACGGTTGAAGCCCATTCTGGATATTCCGTGCATTTCGCAAAAAAAAAAAAAATTAAGAAATCTTCTTTTTCATCCAAAGAATCTCCTAGAATGATTCCATTACGATTTTCCAGTATGCCAAACAGTAGAAATAAATTCACGAAGAATGTACAAGTAACTAGAGCATCACATTTTCCGGGAAAATTAAATTATAAAGAGTGAGAAAACAATTCCCGGAAACTGCTGGGTATCACAATCTCCCAAAGTTTCAGTACCGCCATGAAACCTCACGGAAATTTAAAAAAAAAAAACAATGCCGTCCCAACGGTGCCACGTGTTCTTGAATCCCTGGCCTTCGTTTTTTTTACCTTAATATAACACTGGGCTCCACATTCAACGGATGTTTTCGTACAAACAAAATACCCCAAAAAAAATTGTCCTTCTCTCTCTCACTCACTCTCGGTCTTCTCCGCCATTTTTGGTTCTTCACAATCTCCATTTCACGCTCTCTGTGTGAGCAGTTAAAATCAGAGGGAGAAGAAAGATAAAAGAAGAAAAACAGAATATATATATATATATATTTTATAGACGTTTCTCTGTTTTATTTTGTAAAATCGGTTCTGTTGTGTAAAATACTGTATTGGTGCTCTGTTTAATTGTTAAGTGTTACAATGACGGACACGACAGATGATATAGCAGAGGAAATCTCGTTTCAAAGCTTTGAAGATGATTGTAAGCTTCTTGGGAATCTTCTTAACGATGTGTTGCAGAGAGAAGTTGGATGCCGATTCATGGAGAAACTTGAAAGGAACCGGATCCTTGCTCAGGTTTTGTTTTTTCATTCATTTCTGTATTTTTGGATTTAGTGGGTTGAGAATTAAACGGCTGTTTACTTTTACTTTTGAGAACCTAAAAATCTTTCTATCTTTTTTGGGCTTCTATCTGTTTTTTGTCATGATTTTGTTTTGCATGGTTTTGTTTGGTTGCTGAGAAAGAAGAGGAAATACTGTGAAACGGAAATATGATACGGGTCTTAACTTTTGTGATGTTTTTCTGGAAAACGTAAAGCTAAAATTTAATGAACTAACCAACTGTGTGCTCTTTTTTTACCCTTTGTAATTATTTTCTACGATGAATATCGTCTCATATTTCTTATTATAAGTGGATCATTTTCGGGCTTTTGTTTTTGGTGTTTTCTGTTTGGATGCTGAGACAATTGTTGCCTGTTTGGACAGAGAGAAAACAGAGAAAGAACAAAATTATGTGTATAACTTGTGTTTTTATTTTCCCCTTCAAGAAACAGAGGAAGCTAAATTGTTATTTTTAATTTGAGGCCATCTTACCAATATATTTCAAGTTTTTAGTTAGATTTCAGTCCATGGATTCCATTTGTTTCTTCCCAACATGGTTTCTTTATGTTACTGAGGTCTGAGATGAAGAGCGATTTCATATTAATGGATTATCATCATAATCAAAGATAACTACTACAGACTCGATACTTTTCCATGTTTTCCAACTAAACCCATATAATGGCAACCACTACCCTTTTTCTTGCACATCGTAGACATTTTATTCCTTCTTTTTCGTTATAAAGTAAAAGAGGACAAATATACAGGTATTGATTGAAAATTTATGTGGGGTTTTCCTTTATTACAGTCTGCTTGTAATATGAGACTGGCGGGGATAGAGGATACTGCTGAACTGCTGGAGAAACAGCTTGCATTGGAGATATCAAAGATGACATTAGAGGAAGCCCTGACTCTTGCTCGTGCATTTAGCCATTACCTTAACTTGATGGGAATTGCTGAGACTCATCATAGGTAGCTTGTTGTACTATCGAGATTCATACATTAACTTATTCAATCAATTTATTCATTCAATGTTGTAACGTGTTGATAATTTGGTGCTCAATTCTTTGGAAGTGTTGGTACTTGAAGTTGGTTAATGATGAGATAAAATATCCTTATAAGTTACATTTGTTTCCTTCTTTTTGTTTTATTTATAGAAAACTTTCTCGACGACTTATGATAAATGATCTATTCTGCAGGGTTCGTAAGGCACGGAATATGTCACATCTATCAAAATCTTGTGATGACATTTTTAATCAGTTGTTGCAGGGTGGAGTCTCTGCAGAGGAGCTATATGATACTGTTTGCAAGCAGGTTTGTTCACTTGTATTTCAATGTTTGAATTCTCTGCATATGAACTTTCGTTTCTCCTTTTGTTGTCTACTTTGCTGAAAACCAATACAACAGATGCTTTTTCTAAATAATATTTAAGTCCATATTTCCAGAAATTTCGCAGAGTACCTCATCTCAGCTGAAAGAAGTTTTTATTAGATTTGATTTGGTGCAAATTCTGTGTCAGGGAATTTCAAGGAAATGATGCCCCATAGATTCCTAGGCTTCCAAATTTTTGCAACTTTTACTCTAGTCAGTTTATTGTCATTGCAGGAGCTTGAAATTGTTCTTACTGCACATCCTACTCAAATTAACCGTCGTACCTTGCAATATAAGCACATCAGAATTGCTGTAAGTTTTTTATTGCATAAATGTCAATTATCAACCATGTATTTGAATATGATAATTTGTCTATGTTGCAGCATCTTTTAGAATATAATGATCGGCCTGATTTGACTCATGAAGACCGGGAAATGCTGATTGAAGATCTGGTATACTTCACCCCTCTAACAAATACTTATCCCAGTAAAGCTGCCTTAGAGGGTTACAGGGGTGTAGGTTAAAATGGGGAAGTCATTTTTCTCTGACTTTCTTTTGGTTTACAGTTCACTCTTGCTCTTGTAGGTGAGGGAGATTACTTCAATATGGCAGACAGATGAGCTTAGGCGTCATAAACCTACTCCAGTAGATGAAGCCAGAGCTGGTAAAGAATTTTTTGTTTTAAGTTTGACCTAATTGCAGATTTTGATGCTTTCTAGAAATATCATTCTCATTTTGTGAGAGAATTTATGATTTTTAGTGCTTAATCCTTTCAGGCTTGAACATTGTTGAGCAGTCACTGTGGAAAGCTGTGCCTCATTATTTACGCCGTGTCAGCAATGCTTTGAAGAAGGTTTGTTGCTACTTGATTATTTTCTGTGGCAGATTGCTCTGGTGTGTGTAAAGATTTTATTGGCTTTCCCACTCATGCATTATTCTCACTGCTGCTATGCTTCTCCCTTTTGTTCAATATTATTTTACAGCTTACAGGAAAACCACTTCCATTAACTTGCACTCCTATCAAGTTTGGTTCTTGGATGGGAGGTGATAGAGATGGAAATCCCAATGTAACAGCAAAGGTGAGGTGTCAAAAGCTCTTTTCCTTGGCTTATTAGTCAATATCATATCTTCCATAAATGAAATTAGTAACATCTTTTCTTTTGGTAGCAATATCTGCTGTGAATGGTTCATTACTTAAATTGATAGATAGTGTTGAGTTTGCATTGTCTGATCATAATTAGAATGAAAAGGGGATTAATAGGTTAGAATGTCTTTTCTTCTTTTTCTCCTATCTTTCTCGCAATTTCATTCATATTTAATTATGCAATAATCTCTCTCTCACAAGCAGAGATTAGGCAAGCACAATAGTTGAAACTAGCATTGGAATAGAAATAATTATGAACTACTTACATTTATTCCTTATGACAGAAATATGGACTTCTATAATGCAGTTTCTTCTTGATGAAAATTAACTGAAAAATGAAATGTGTGGCATGCGTGATGCATTGACAGCTTTGTTTGTCCATCAAACTGTTGAAATCAAAGAATCCCCTTTTTTCGTACCCCAAAGAAATTTATCTTGGATTATGCTTTGTTTTCTGATTCCATGTGTG
The DNA here is from genome assembly GCA_037975025.1 of Excoecaria agallocha. Taxonomy (NCBI): domain Eukaryota; kingdom Viridiplantae; phylum Streptophyta; class Magnoliopsida; order Malpighiales; family Euphorbiaceae; genus Excoecaria; species Excoecaria agallocha. Next base: position 24,329,553 of record CM075809.1, on the reverse strand, counting down.
TGCAGTGTGAGTTACTTTCAGAATCTACTATTCCTTTGAATTGCATAGTTTAATGGGTGATTTATCTTTTTTATTTTATTTTATTTTATTTTTTTATAATTTTTTTTTCAGGTCACAAGAGATGTTTCTCTTTTATCTAGGTGGATGGCTGTTGACCTTTACATTCGAGAAGTTGATAGCCTCAGATTTGAACTATCGATGAATCAGTGCAGTGATAGGCTGTTAAAAGTGGCAAATGACAATCTAGTTGAAGGTTTGGCCTGTTTGAATTTCAAGTTAATTATAAGATCTAAAGGAACTGAATAGGAATTTGTGATGGATTCTCTTACCTACGAAGAAATAAAAATTGAATAAATTAATATGAAACAAGCTGGGCCCGAGGAAAGTGTTTGATGTAAAGTGATAGAGAAAGTACTGTTAGGTGCACTTTTTATTAGCAAAACTTCAAAAAAACATATTAAGGTGCTCCCAGGAGATATTATCCTGAAGCAATTGATTTTAGAATCTAATAGCTTGAGTAATAGTGGTGAAACGGAGATCCATCTTGATATATGACCAGTAATGGATGTAGAATATAAATGGTAAATTATTATTGAGAGATTATGCTTGGATGGGTATATGCTTGTCAACCGCCATGTTTTTTAGTGGTTGTTTTATTTTGTACGATAACATTTTGTTTGTGGTTAGGACCTCTAGGAATTATAACATGTGAAATATTTTCCTCATTTTAGCTTTCTTATGATAGTTTTGCTTAACTAAGATGAAAAGATAAAGAAATTCGTTTCTGTTCTTTGTTTTGTATTTATGTCTTTTATGTTTTCTTTTCATTTTGGTATGTTAAAAAATGAATAGTATTTAATAACATTTTTGATGTTATGATGAAATTGGAAAGTTTTCATTTATTCCTCCCTTTCTTCTTTCTAGACATTCATTATGATCGATAAGTTGTTGAAACTTCTATCTGCTATTTTCTTGTTACATTTTAATTAGTTATATAAACTATATAATCTGAAAAGAAACTGATTCAATGGGCTTAATGTCATTTTTCTGGCCATTGTTAGATTAGGAATGTATCTTAGATTTCAATATCTCTTCATATATTCCCTGTCTATGTTCAGACGAATATACCTAAACAATGACTTATTGAAGGTGCTTCAACATCCTTCCTACAAATTTTTATGATTTACTTTGTATTTATTTACTTATTTTTTTATACCAGAAGCTTCGCAAATATTTCTGCCTTGACAGGACCAAGGATATATGTCTAAATGGTTATCCTTATTAAAGTTCGGTTGGGACCATATGTTGCTAATGTGAATAAACTAACGGCAGTTGAAGATTATTTTATGTTTAAAGACCTAGTTTGTTAACATTTGTCAATATACCTTTTCAGTAGATTGTGAGTGATTTACAGTCTGATGAATTTGGATGTCACTGTAGATTATTCATGGAAAGGCCTCTTTTGATTTTGATGAAGCTCCATTTGCAGTTTATATTCTTCTTGTAAAGTCTGGTTGTGGTTTAATATTCTATACAGAAACTTCATCAGTCGATCGGCATGAGATTTGGAGTCAACCAGTGACTAGAAGTCAAACAAAGTATCATAGCCATGTTCCATCTCTCCCTGCGCAACTTCCCGCTGGAGCTGATCTTCCTGCTTGCACTGGTAAGGAACACTGGTTTGTAGATCTGAACAAAGTCAAATTTGTTTAAGTAATTAAGCCTTGAATGGAATCAGTTTCGCCATTTTCCTTTGTGTTTCATTTTCTAATTAATACTAGTCAATTTCAAGAATGTCTGCATAGAAGCTGTTAGAATTTGTTATATCACAATGATTCATTTCCAAGGTACTTGATTGCATGTTATCTTCTTTCAACCCTTAAATGATATAAGTTAACTTTGAAATTAGACCAAGACATTAATTATGTACCCATCATGCCACATTATCTGTATAATTCCATCCCTACTGCTACTTTCTGTGTTGAATGATACTACAGCCATTTACCAGTCATTTGTTTTATCTAATATGTGATTCAATTGCCAGTCAAAAATTCACATGCTTGATGATTACCCATTGCACTTATGTCTTTGCTCAGAATGCAACGATGGTGGACCTCAATATCCTCAGCTAGAACTTCCAGGGGAATACATGCCCTTGAGTCGCCAGGTGAAACAAGCTCCCTGGCCTTGATTTAATACAGTAATACATTTATTTCCTATTAAAAAAAATCATTGACTGCTAGTGGTTAGAGAAACAATTTTGGCCTTTCTTGTTATTTCATTATAGGATGCTAGGGAACCTTCAGATGCAGAATCTTCCGGCCAGAATTCTGGCAATGGTTCAAGTAAAACATTTGCAAATGGAAGTGTTGCTAATTCTAGTACTTCTCCTTCGGGTGGAACACCACGGGGATCTTTCTCTAGTCAATTGCTTGCTCAGAGGAAACTATTTGCCGAGTCAAAGATAGGAAGATCCAGCTTCCACAAACTTCTAGAGCCAAGCCTGCCAGAACGTCCTGGACTTGCTCCTTATCGAATTGTTCTTGGCAATGTAAAAGATAAGGTATTCCTTCCTCTTGCTCCGAAGTTAAGTAGATGCTACAGATGACGATTCATCAAGTTTGAAAATATATACTAATTAGAGATGCTGGGGGTAGAATTAGAAATTCTTGACTGGTGCATAAAGGTGTCTCCTTGAGTATAAGGTCATATGATTGATCAATGTCGATCCTTTGTAAAAGTTTCAGTTTGATCTGGAAACAATTTATTAGGATATAGTAATTTCTAGTCCTCATTATGTGCTGTCAAGAAAAGAGTTGAAAACACATCAACTATTTATTTATTTTTGCAATAAAACTCTTTTCACTGGATATCTCAATTAATGAAAGTAAATTCATTTTTGCAAAAATTGAAGTTTGTTTGGACATCAATACTAGAGCAGATAAACGAATGAAATAAAACTTCTCCAATGTCTGATTTTTATTTATTTGTTTTTTTTAATTTTTTCTTATTTCTTATTCAATAAGCTGGACTGCTCGAGCAGAGTTAAAACTCTTAGTGGGAATTAACTTAATTGTTCAAAATTTGAGGAAATGATGATTATAAATAAATAAATTCAAGAATAAATCATGAAACTTTTTCACTGCTTGTTTTGGAGGTTTGATGTTCTGGCTTTTAAATCGTTTAGTGCTGCCTGGATGTGTAGTTGAGTTCTAGGCCAGATATCAGGTTTTCTGAGCATTTTCAAATTTCTAGACAAGATCAATCACGTTCTTTGCGAAGCCGTCGACTAAAAATATAAGTTTGATTGAACTAATGATCATCAAAGGGCTGTATTTTGGGGAAAGCTTTAAATGTTTGAAGTGGTAAAGGACTAACAACACTGGGAAGGCTTCAAAAGCAAAGGATAAAACTGACTGCTAGAAGATTAAGATAAATTTCATTGGAGACGCTTCATTAATATGTGTATTTTCCATGTTTTGTTAACTGTGGTTCTTGTGGAATATGATTCATGGTTTTTTGATCATTGATTCTATTTTTTTCTTCACTTTAAGATAGTGATTTTTTTTTTTTTGTTTGTTATCAGCTCATGAAGACAAGGAGACGCTTGGAACTTCTTCTGGAGGGTCTCCCTTGTGAATATGATTCATGGGATTATTACGAGACTACAGATCAATTGTTGGAACCACTGCTTCTATGCTATGAATCTCTGGTAGTATCTTATGCATTCTAATAAGAGCTTTCTTCTCTAAACAAAGGGCAAGTGCTTGTGGTTTTAGATGAAACTAATGTTCAATGATCAATTATTGCAGCAATCATGTGGAGCTGGGGTTCTAGCTGACGGTCGGCTGGCTGACTTGATTAGAAGAGTTGCTATCTTTGGGATGGTATTAATGAAGCTAGACTTGCGCCAGGTGCATCATCTTTTAGGTTTTTTGGTGTGCTTATGTGTTCTTTTCTTTTTTTTTTTTTTTATAATTTTTATTTTTGCTGAAACTTCTGGTGTGACAGGAATCTGGTAGACATGCTGAAACACTAGATGCAATTACCAATTATTTGGATATGGGCACTTATAGCGAGTGGGATGAAGAAAAAAAACTGGAATTCCTAACAAAAGAACTGAAAGGGAAGAGGCCACTGGTTCCTCCTACCATAGAGGTAACATGTTTAGAAAGCTTTTTTTTGACCATTAATCTGAAATTTGAAATCAAAACAAGAAATTCTTTAAGATTGTTTGTCTAGTGCAAAAGTGAATTGGTAAAAGTCTAGGTCTTGCAATTAAGAATATTGAAGATCTGAGGCTTGAGCACATTTATTTCATGATAAATGCAGATGGCCCAGGTCTATAGGCTTCTGGTCCTAAGTGATACAGCTGGAGGACTAAATTTTGTAATGAAAAAGTAGTCATTTTTCCTTGTTTTCCCAATTATGTTGTCTTTCCATATATTATATATGCACTAACAATCTTTCATGGTCATGTGGCTATTTGAGTCTCTATATTGTCAACATATCATAGCTACGGGTTAGGAATAGAAAAGGAGGTTTATCTTGATTAGATTACAGCTCATACGGCTTGAACTTATTTTTTCATTTTTCTTTCTTTTGTGGGGAACTTTACAGATACTTTGAGGTATCGATTCTATTGGATTGTTGAGCTTCCAGAGTATATAAGTACATGCCAGCTTGTGGCAATTTAGAATATAAATATTTAATTGTTCCAATATTGAGAGTAATGCACGATATTCTAGTTCTATACTGGCTAAGGCTAGTTTCATGAATGCTCTTTCACCATTTTGGTTGGAGGTCCAAATTCTTTTGAAATATTATTACACTTATCATTTTCACCATTCAAGCTACATTATTTGTTATGCGATTCCATTTTTACTTAGTCAAGTACCTGCAAACTTAAATCATTTCCCCTTGATTTTATCTAATGACCTATAGGTACAATTTGGCCATGGCCAAACTATCGATAGGTTATTCTTTTATGTGTGTTGTAGTGCTTTCACTTTTGGATGCAATTTTTTTTTTTTATCTGTTGTTTTACATTGCAGAAGTCTTGTTTCATCGTGATAATCTGAAAAATTGTTTTATGTCTGATGCTTTATTGGTCAATGCTCATTTCCAGTCACATGTAGCTAGCAAGATGATGGTTCTTAGATGTTTATTTTTCAACTTAATAGGGTTATCATGATTGTATTGCACTCAGATTGTACTTCTCCATTTCAACAATCTTTTCCTTTTACTTTGCAAGGGATATTCTTCATATTATCATCTGTTACATTATAGAACCTACATACACACATACATATGTTTCTTTTCTCAAGGTTCTCAATCATGTGCCTTCATTAGATAGCTCAAAACTGCAGGTTTTCTTTGTTTCCTCATATTTCTTCTTTATATTCAGTGTGCTTTAAACTTAAAATTACAGTTAGCTTTTATTATTGGAGTTACTTGGATGGAACAAATCAGTTACTGGATATAAATCTAAAAAATAGATCGACCTCGTGTATGTGCATGTGCAACAATTCTGTAGCAAAACCGTTTTTTGACTAAACTTTTTGTTTCTAATGCTTTTGCAATCAGTGCTTGGAGTTGTTGGAATATTTTGACCTGCTTGCTTGCGTAGGTGAAATAAGCATAAATAGAAATATGTTAGAATAGATAATGAAGTACTGGATCTGGCAGGGCATTGCAAAGGCTTCTTATTACATTTGGTTCATTTCTTGTGTGGTTTGCTGTTCTCTTCCTATCATTAGTTTTCATGAATATATATGCTGTCTATTAATCGGGTATTTTGCAGGTTGCTCCTGATGTCAAAGAAGTTTTGGATACTTTCCGTGTTGCTGCTGAGCTTGGGAGTGATTCTCTAGGTGCTTATGTGATTTCTATGGCATCCAATGTGGGTTCCCTTGCTGTTACTGGTTCTTATTAAACAATTCCCTATTTTGTGTGTAGTCTTATCAAACAAGACATATATATATTGTGTGTGTATTCAATATCAGATTTTCTTCCAATTAGTCTCTAATCATAACTATTGACTTAAAGTTGCTGTTTGGCAGGCAAGTGATGTCCTGGCTGTGGAGCTTATGCAGAAGGATGCCCGCCTAGCTGTTAGTGGAGAGTTGGGGAGAGCATGTCCTGGTGGAACGTGAGTTTTTATTTCATTTCATTTTATGGAGCTCTGAGTAAATGTGTTTTAACTGTGTTCTGTTATATCCTTAAATGTATGTTCTGTTAAAAGCCATGCATTTGTATTTCTTGTGTCCTTTGAAGTAGTGCTATGTGTCCAATCGTTATTGTGTATTTGAAAATGGTGGAACATGGGTTTGTTATTCATAGTTTGTGGAGCTCTGAGCAAATGTCTGTCAGTCGTGTTCTATCATATCCTTACCAGTACATGTTTGTTAGAAGCTAGAAGTGTCAACTGTGTTTTTCTTGTGACATTTAAAGTTATGCTGCGTACTCTATCACTATTCTGCAATTGAAATAAAGTAATTTCTTACTATCATCTCAAAGTGTTTTGTGCTTTTGGAATTTGTTGAAACCTAGTTCAAATGTACCTTGAACGCCCACTGCAGGAAAACGACTAGTGTATAGCATTTGAAACTCCGCCTTGCTGATACATTGTCTACATTAATATGAGATATATCTCTGTTTGTGACATTCTCATCATGAAATTGGATTTTTGAATAGAAATTATTTTGGTTACTGATTGTAACCTAAGATGTTATTTTCTTGTCGTAAAACTACCTGAGGTGATATTATAAACAGAGAAATGCCTTGGCTTAATTTGATTGCATCTTATAGCTTATATCCTCACAAGGTATATATTGAAACAGGTTGCGTGTAGTTCCATTGTTTGAAACTGTGAAAGACCTGAGAGGGGCAGGTTCTGTGATCAGAAAGTTGTTATCAATTGATTGGTATCGAGAACACATTATCAAGAACCATAATGGGCAACAGGAGGTATTTATCTTATGAGGCCATTTTCATAATTGATTTGGGTAGAGTTCCCCTCTAATTTGCTGTAGCTAACTACACAAATATGCTCGTGGACAGGTAATGGTTGGATATTCTGATTCTGGTAAAGATGCTGGGCGGTTCACTGCTGCATGGGAACTTTACAAAGCCCAAGAGGATGTTGTAGCAGCATGCAATGAATTTGGTATTAAAGTAACTCTCTTCCATGGTCGTGGAGGTAGTATCGGTCGTGGTGGTGGTCCCACATATCTTGCCATTCAATCCCAACCACCTGGCTCAGTGATGGTGAGTTATGCAGGGTTACCTTTAGTTAGGTGGCTTGGTCTTCCCATGCTGCAGTGTTTTCCTAGATCAATAAATATGACGTTTTATAGTAAATAAGATTCCCGTCTTGCCAACTGTTGTTTGAAATCCTGCACTGTAGTTTTCCTTTACCAAACTTATTGAATATTGTTAATTTCCTGAGCTAAGTCAAATGATTAGTGCCAAAAAAAAAAAAACTGATATTCATCTTGGAATGCGGATTCAATTGACAGGGTACTCTCAGGTCAACCGAGCAAGGAGAAATGGTGCAGGCCAAGTTTGGGCTACCTCACACTGCCATCAGACAGCTAGAGATATACACAACTGCAGTGCTGCTTGCAACTCTACGCCCTCCACATCCACCTCGAGAAGAAAAATGGCGCAATGTCATGGAGAAGATTTCAAAAATCAGTTGTCAGAATTACAGGAGCACGGTTTATGAAAATCCTGAATTCCTAGCGTACTTCCATGAGGCTACTCCTCAGGCAGAGCTTGGCTTCCTTAACATAGGAAGCCGGCCCACAAGACGAAAGAGCTCAAATGCTATTGGACATCTTCGTGCAATTCCATGGGTGTTTGCCTGGACTCAAACCAGATTTGTTCTTCCTGCTTGGCTAGGAGTTGGAGCCGGTCTAAAAGGTGCTTGTGAGAAAGGATATACTGAAGAGTTGAAAGCAATGTACAAAGAGTGGCCTTTTTTCCAATCTACTATTGACCTTATAGAAATGGTTTTAGGAAAGGCAGACATTCCTATTGCGAAGCACTATGATGAAGTTCTTGTATCTGAGAGCAGGCAAGAGCTAGGTTCTGAGCTTAGGAGGGAACTGTTAACAACAGAGAAGTATGTTTTGGTGGTTAGTGGGCACGAGAAATTATCCGACAACAACCGAAGCCTCAGGAGGCTTATAGAGAGCAGACTTCCTTATCTGAATCCAATGAACATGTTGCAGGTGGAGATTTTAAAGAGGCTGAGAAGAGATGACGACAACAATAAGCTCAGAGATGCCCTGCTTATTACCATCAATGGCATTGCAGCTGGCATGAGGAACACAGGCTAAGAAAACGCATACGAGCTCTCTATGCAATGTAAAGCTATGGGTTTTTTCTATGTTCTTTTGAACGTTGTTTGGAGGACTAGGTTCTGGTAAAATATATACAATGGTAATGGTCACTGGATTTTGGTAAATTTGTTATGGAAATGCCTTCAGCTTGCTTACTATTTGTATATTTATCTCTTCAATTATCTTTATAATATATATATATATATATATATATATATATATATATATATATATATATATATATATATATATATATATATATATATATATATATATATATTAACACGAGATATACTATTATTCTCGTTTAGCCATGATTAATCAGGATAAGTTTCACTTGTCGGATTGGTGACAGAAAATGAAGGGGGATATGGTGCAGATATTGGATACAGAATATCTTTCAAGACAAATGATGAATTCTTCGTGTATCAATGTGCACCAGCTTTATCTTATGCCTTTTGTTTTTTGTTTATTACAACAATATTAAAGATGCCAAATGCCCTTCAAAAGCAATGTATGCTCTGGCTGGTGCCCTGCAACAAAGGAAGTGGGGTTCAATCAAACATGTCTGTAAAATTATCCCCTAATTAATTAACTACTTTTCTTTTAACTATCATGTTTTGGTCCAACGAAAACTGCCTCGGCAACGAGAGCAAAATAAGCAAGCACACAAAAGGGGGAAAAGTTTTTAAATAATGTTTTTTCAAAAAAAAAAATATAAAATTAGAGTGCGGGAGAATTTATTTACGTAAATGAAGTTTTTGGAATCAAAACCATTGTGAACCGAAGCAGAATTATGTTAGAGGGACAGGTGTTGAAAAGAATGTTTGTAGCGTTTGAAATAGCTAAAGCCTGTAGCGATTTCAAACTTTATTAGCTATCTAAAATTACTGCAGTCAGCGATTTTAAATGTTGCAAATTTTTTTGTTCTGGTCCATGTGTCGCTGACACTAAGCACCCACTCATCTCTTCCAAAATTTTTTCTCTTGTAATTTTTTTTATAATATTTTTTATGACTTTCTGTTTATATTAAGGTTTGAAATAAATTTTTAGCTTATTGTAGAAATTAAAGATAAATAAAATTAATCATAATTTTAATAATTAATTATATATTTAACTATGTTATTTTGTAAGGTGTAATCTGTTTGTTAATTTGGTGACGTAAAAAAGAAAAGGAAAGTTATAACTTATATTTTTATTTTAAAATATAATATCCTATAATGTTAAACGTTAGAATAATATATTCAAATACTAACAAAAATTTTATGTAAATATTAATTAAAATTTGACAATTATTTATATTATATTATAAGTTGCTATATTTAAAGTATAAAATTTTCATATATTATTAAAATGTGTACTTTTTATGAAATATGTATTTGACAATTTTTTCATAGATTTGATACTAAAATTAGAAAAAATATTTGATTATTTATTTATTTGTTTGTTTATTTTTATTAAAGTTAAAAAAAATAAAAAAAATATGTATTTGATTAATCATTTATTTATTTGTTCATTTTTATTAAAATTAAAAAAAATTAATTGCATTATTTACAATTAATTTTTTTTAGAAAAGTGATTAAAAATATTATTTTAACACAATATTTTAAATGTATTATTATATAGTTTATAGGTCTATTTTGTTAATTAATTTTATGATGCATGAAAAAATCAGTTATGTATTATTTTAGAATATTAAATTAATATATTAATAATTGTTATATCAAGAAATTGAAATATTTTAATATTTTTCTAACATTAAAAAATGGCCTCAAAATGATAACATTACCACGTTAATATTTTTATCCGGATAGTAAGTGATAAAGTTTAAAATGTCTTTATCTCGTAAGAAGAAGAGTTGACAGTTGAAGGGTCGGTCGGACGGATAAACCTGCAAGAAGGAGTATCCGATCGGAACCAGGCATTAGTACTCCGAAGCTTAAATTAGTAGCTTTTAGAGAAAGAGCGTTTAGAGAGAGAGAGTCTCAGATGTTCAATACCTGGAGCTATCGTGTTTTAGACTATTTATAGGGGTTATTTGGAGGGGTACTCAAGTATCTTAGGGAGTGATAACTGGCAACTGAAGCAGATGAGCGGCGATGTGACATGAAGTAGTTGGAGAGTATGGGCGTTGGCTTGTGTCAGTGGGCTGACAGGATATGTTGTCCCATCAGTCACATCGGAGATCACGTCTTCCTGTTTTGGCTTCTAGCTCATGTGTTGTTGTTTTGCCTTTGGACTTAGGTCATGCCAAATATTGTTGGGCTACCCTGATTGGACCTCTGAAAATGTATTTTTCATAGTTATCACTTGTCTCCCCTCCAATGGATCCGATCGGACGATGTATTATTTTATTATTTTTGCAAAATTTTTGAATTTTTGGGAGGTGCCTGCTTGAGGATATATGTCCATCAATTTTGGATAACCATTATGCATTTAATGCCTGCACATGCGTCGAGGGCGACGCTTCACTCTTCGCTATGCATTTAACACTTGCACATGAATCGAGGGCGACGCTTCGCTCTTCGCTATACATTTAATTGATTGGAGACACGTGGCGATTGTCCAACAAAGAGGCGGTTGGAGAATTCTAGAAGCTCGGAGCCTATAAACAGATGGCTTTGGGGCAATTTTTGTTAGAGAGTATGCCCTAAAGCCCATGTAATATGGATGTTTTTCATATGTATGAAATTTATATTCTTAATAAAAGGCATCATTCATTTATTAATGCTGTGTTTGAATACATGAGTTTGTAAATCTTAAATTAATAAATGAAGTCCTAGATATTATAAACACAGTGCAAAGGCAATCATGAAGGTGTTCATGATGTGAGATGTCTATCGCATGCAAATGTGTTAATATCTAAATATCCCTAGTCATAGAATTAACAAGATAGGACATTGTTAATTCGGACAGACTAGCACATGTTATGCTTCTTGAATGGTTCAAGCAATGGTTCTCATAATTGTGATTATGGATGATAATCAAAGCTAACATGTGGATGCTTGTTAGAGGAACAAGTTCATTGGAGACCTGCAAAGAGAATCCTCATATGGATATTAAATCTATGTCAGTGAGAAATCTCTTCATAGCGGTTATGCAAGTATCCTTAGACTTGAGATCACCAAAGTTATCTTAAGTAGCAAGTGGTATACTTTGACTCCATAACTGATTACTTCCAACTGGGAGTGAACATAGTTAGGAGATTGGGTATATCATGACCTACTTGAAGATAGTTGAGTGATTGACAAAGGATTCACCATCCCAGATTTAACAAGGGAAGTTATCTCACATGATTCTATAATTACCTTGTTCAGTGAATCTCTGGCCAGAGTAATATGCCGAGATGGATGGAGATCCATGAAGGGCATTTTAGGAACAATGGTTAAATTAATAGAACATACATAATTAGATTTATATGAGTTGACAGAAATCCATACTCAGAATCTAATTGAGATAAGAGTGGTGAAAGGAGTAATTGCACGGTAACTGTTTCTATGGAAGGGTACAGTCAAACCACATGACTTTCCTAACATTTGGGTAGTCATGATGCCTAGCTAGAGGCCAATCATGACTTGTATAATGATGTATCAAAATATCAATAGAGATTGATAAAATGATTTAAAGGAGTTTAAATCATGTGAGTTTTGAATAGAACTCACAATTACATATTATACTGCCAACATGGACAGGAACCCAATAGGTCACACACATATAGAGAAAAGGGTAAAATGGTAAAATGACAAGGATGATAATATTTGATATTATTATAAAGGTAGAGAGGAGAATATGATAATAATTAATTAAAGAGTTTAATTAATTATGATCAAATAAAATTATCCGCGGAACTTTTGAGAAATATTCTGTAAATTGGACCTAAATGAAATAATGTATTTCATGATTAATTATTATTGTCTTATAAGTGTTATAAGACTACTATAAGTGTTATAGGACTGATATAATAATTAATAGGACCATTGGAGAAATTATAAAGGGCCAAAGGAATGAAGAAGTTGGAGGAAGCCCTCCAGAAGAGGGCTACACGCCAACTCCATACAGAAGGGCTTAGAGGGCTTTTTCTTGGACCAAATTAATTTATATATGTTACATAAGTGTTATGGAACTCACATATTTAATTTGGTTGTATTTGGAATCCATTTGGGTATTTAAATCCAATTAGATGCACAAAGGGCCTAGTTTGTGGATTTTGTGCATGGTCTTTTATGAAAAGATTTAATTTGGATTTAATTAAGCCCAAATGATTATAATTAATTTCAGAAGCCCAATTAATAATTCTCCAGCAATTTTAAAGAGCCCAATCTCATTAAGGAGTTGGAATTTTAACCTAACTATAAAAGGCCAACTAATGAGAATTAGGGTTAAGTGATTAAAACAAAAGGAAAGTCCTTTCTCTAAAAACTCTCTCCCCTTTTGCGCCACTTCCCAAGCTAGCTCTTGGGAATTTCGGCCAGCCCTAGTTGAACACCAATTTGTTGGTTCAATTTACCCTTCTCTAGTGTGGATTACTCATTGGAGGTGTTCGATTTTGGACACTGTGGTTTGTGACAACCCGGTGCGAAGTAAAATCAACTGTTCAACAAAAATCAAAGGTGATTTTTCTTATTCTCATATAGTTATATTGTGTATTCATGGCAAGATCAGATCTAATGGTTAAAAAATTTTAAAATTCCGCTCATGTATGTGATGCATGTAACCGTTAAATTCCAACATGGTATCAGAGCCAGGTTTTGCCATGGATATACAATTCTATATTTTTCTGCGGAATAAGTTTTGTTTTGTTTTGAGTTATTTATTTCATGAACTTTAAAATATTAGATTTGATTGTTCATGAATGAGAAATATTGATTTCTGGTTGTATGTGTGATCAAATAAATTTGGTGGAAACAAAAACGAATTTTTTGAAGCATTATGATTTGGGTTTGGCGTGAAACCCATTAGGGTTTGGCGTGAAACCCTAGGTAATTAGGGGCTGTTCTAATTTAATTTCTTATGGATCCATTTAAAAATCATTTAGATGATATTTTATGTGTTTAATATGTGATATTAAGCCGTAGGATCGAACGGAATTAAAATCGAACAAGTTTTGCATGAAAACTAGTTTTGTCGAAAAGTTCGATAAATTGGTGTTCTTCGTGTGTTCTTGATGTGTTCTTGGTTAGAACGACTTTTGATCTTCTAAATATGATATATATGATATATTAAAGTGTTTTTAATTAATTGGATTAATTAAAATGGGCCTTAAATTAATTTGATTAATTTTAATTTATTAAAACCACTTAATGGGCTTAATTATGTTTACGGACTTGGTTTAAATTAGTAAATGACTTGGTAGGCCCAAGGAGCTGATTTAAATTAACTATTATAAACATTAATTAAGTTTATTAATGGGTTTTAAGGGCTGGAGTGGGCTTGGCTCATTTCAAAAAGCCCAAATAGTCCAAATGACACAAAACTAGTTTGTGTGTGAACACACTTAGGGTTTTTCTTCTGTGGGTTTCGGCCTACACTTGTTTTAAGCCCAAAATTGATTCTTTTAATTATTTAATATGATTAATTAATTAAATAATCAATTTATAATTAATTAATAATCAATTTGATTGATTATTAAGGCAAGAACACATTCATGCAAAAAGGTTTCCTAAAATGAAAGTTTCCAAAATGGAAAAAGTTTCCTAATTTGATCACATTATTAAAATAACTCAAAATATAGTTTCAAAGGTTGAAACAAAGTTAGTAATCCATTTCTTTATGCATTAGAAAGGCATATAAGGGTGTATGATTGGCATGATGGATAGTTATGGACAAAGCCCAATGTGATTGAGCATTATGCATGTTTTGGCCCAATGAGGACTTTCATGTCCCGGCCACTTGTTTTGGTTTGTATTTCATTTCAAATTTTAATATGTAATTAGATTACTTAGATTAGAATTAGAAATAGAGATGGAGACCAATATCAAGGAGCAAGATGGGCCGGATGGAGATCCAACAAGCTTGAAGATAATGTAATTATTTTCTTGTTTGAATCATGCATACTACCTAGGTATGACCTTTTGATTTCCCTCTTGGCTCGGGGAAATCAATGTAGTGAAGTCCATAACTATACCATATTTGTATGCTTATATTTATGTGATAGATATAGGATGCATACCAATGTATGCCAACCATGTATGATGAGACTTAATTAACTAAAACCCTCAAACAAATACTAAGGTATATAAGCCTTCCATTAATTTGAGGAGAACCAGAGTTCTTTATAGTGTGGGTTGTTGACCACAGTCAAGCTCACATTATATCGAATATGTTCAAATCTAATTAAATGGGTCATCTTAGCTAGCCCATTAGTTTGTTGACCACAGTCAAGGCTAATGGTTCTAGAGGCAAGATTAGGAAATGCATATATGATATGCATGCATCAAGAGTTGATAACCTAATGATCCAATAGTTGTGTAGAGACACAATTGGTATAAAGATACCTACCTTTCAAGGGTATGGAATTTGGCTTGTTGACCACAGTCAAGGTCAAATTACATATCAAGGATTGGATATTGGCCCACTAAGAAAACCATCGGGTTTTCTCGGATTATATAGTGAGGGCTATTAATTCGCAATAAAATAGTGGGAGTAAATGGATTAATTAAAGACCTTATTAATGCATACATATATATGAACATACTCTCATATCTTTTCTTTTTCACATCTAGGTCATCATCATGAGCACATCAAACATTAATATACGATCAATCTTGGATAACAAGCTGGTTGGCAACAACTATTCTGACTGGATCATGCAAGTGAGAATTGTTCTCAGGGCTGAAAAGATCCATTATGTCTTGGATAAAGATCCACCACCACTTCCATCAGATGATGCCATTGATGAGATCAAAGGCATTTATCGAAAATACATGGAGGATAGTGAAGCAGCAGCATGTCTGATGCTGGGTGCTATGTCCTCGGAGCTTCAGAAGCAACATGAAATGATGGATGCTAGAACCATCGTTTTGCATCTAGAGGAGCTTTATTCTTCTCAGGCTAGAACTGAGCAATATGAGATTGCTCGAGCTCTATTTAGTTGCAAAATGGTGGAAGGCACTTCAGCTGCTGCTCATGCATTGAAGATGTATGGGTATATTGAGCATTTGAGTAGACTTGGCTATGTTATGGATAATGATCTTTACATAGATTTAATCTTGTACTCGTTGGCTCCAAGTTATGCACCTTTTGTGCTTAACTTCAACATGAACAAGATCCAAGTATCCATTCCTGAGTTAATCAACATGCTCAAGACAGCTGATGGATCATTTAAGAAAGATCCAAAAAGTGTCATGGTTGTCACTTCTGCTAAAGGCAAGAAGCATAAAAAGAAGAAGATAACCAAGGCGCAGCCAAAGAATGGTGGGATCTCCAAGAAGAAGGTTGCCAAGAAAGAGAATCCCAAAGGAACTTGCTTCCATTGTGGAAAGGATGGTCATTGGAAGCGTAACTACAAGGCCTATCTAGATTCTCTTAAGGAGAAGAAGCAAGCTGTTGCATCTACTTCAGGTATTCATATGATTGAAATTAATACTTATTCTATTGCTTCAAAACAATCTTGGGTATTAGATACCGGATGTGGATCTCATTTATGTAATGATCTACAGGGGCTTAGAAGCTTTAGAAGAGTTGGAAAGGCAGAGATTTGTTTGCAGTCAGCTACTGGACAAAACATCTCTACAACTGTTGTAGGGACTTATCATTTGCCTCTTCCGAGTGGATTAGTACTGGAATTAAATAATTGTTATTATGTTCCAGCTTTGTCCAAGAGTATTATTTCTTTCAGTTGTTTGGTGAACGATTATGATATTTCTTTAAAGGACAAATGTTGTTACATTTTTAAGAACAATATATTTTATGCAAAAGCTATCATTGAGAATGGTATATTTGTTCTTGATTTAATTAAAGAAGTACATAATGTGGATACCAAGAGAATGAAACATGATAATCTAAATACCTCATACTTATGGCATTGTCGTTTAGGCCACATAAATGAAAAATGCATGACCAAATTGCACAAGTCAGGTGATTTGGGATCATTTGATTATGAATCATTTGATACATGCGAATCTTGTTTATTGGGAAAAATGACAAAAGCTCCCTTTGTTGGTAAAGGAGAACGAGCTAAAATGGTTTTGGACTTAGTACATTCAGATGTATGTGGTCCAATGACTACACATGCTAGAGGAGGTTACTCCTACTTCATTACTTTCATAGACGATTATTCCAGGTTTGGATACATCTATCTAATGAAATATAAGTCTGAAGCATTTGAAAAGTTCAAAGAATTCAGAAATGAAGTAGAGAAACAACTTGGCAAAAGTATTAAAACACTTAGATCAGATCGAGGTGGAGAATACTTAAGTCAAGAGTTTTAGGATTATCTTAGAGATAATGGGATTTTATCTCAATGGACTCCTCCATATACACCACAACACAATGGTGTATCCGAAAGGAGGAATCGAACACTATTAGATATGGTTCGATCAATGATGAGCCGAGCGGACTTGCCTAAGTCCTTTTGGGGATATGCACTAGAAACTGCTGTTTATGTGTTAAATAGAGTTCCTAGTAAATCGGTTGATGTTACTCCATATGAGATGTGGAATAACAAGAAACCCACGCTTTCTCATATGAAAGTATGGGGTTGTCCTACTTATGTGAAGAGGACAATGTCAGACAAACTGGATGTTAAGTCTGACAAATGTTTATTTGTGGGATATCCAAAAGAAACGTTTGGATATTATGTCTATCATCCCTTAGAACAAAAGGTGTTTGTTTCAAGGCATGCTGTCTTCTTGGAAAGAGAATTTCTCCTACTAGAGGACAGTGGGAGTAAAATTGAGCTTGGTGAAGTTCAAGACCCACAAATAGAAGATGATCAATCGATTGAACCCGAAACTGAATTTCATAATGATGAAATCACAGTTGAACCTGATTATACACAAAACCCTAGAAGATCTACTAGGATGCGTTCTATCCCTATGAGATATGGATTTCACATTGATTCGGATAGAGGCATAACTGTAGTAGAGGACAATGAGCCTACATGCTATCAAGAAGTTTTGAACAGTTCAGAATGTGATTTATGGCTTAAGGCTATGCAGTCCGAAATGGACTCCATGTATGAGAATAAAGTATGGACTTTAACTCAACCACCTGAAGGGATAAAACCCATAGGGTGCAAATGGGTCTTCAAAAAGAAGACTGACATGGAAGGTAATATAGTTACCTATAAAGCTCGCTTAGTAGCAAAAGGTTATCGTCAAAAAGAAGGTATTGACTATGACGAAACTTTTTCTCCTGTAGCGATGCTTAAGTCTATAAGAATACTTTTAGCCATTGCAGCTCATTATGATTATGAGATTTGGCAGATGGATGTGAAGACAGCTTTCCTTAATGGAAATCTTACCGAGGATGTGTATATGACACAACCAGAAGGATTCACATCAGGAAATGGCGAAAAGGTATGCAAGCTTCAAAGATCCATTTATGGATTGAAGCAAGCCTCTAGGAGTTGGAACATACGATTCAATGAGACAATCAAAGAGTTTGGTTTCTCACAGAATGAAGATGAACCTTGTGTGTATAAAAGGGTCAGTGGGAGTGCAATTGTCTTCCTAGTTCTATATGTAGATGACATATTGATCATGGGAAATGATATTTCTCTTCTCCAATCTGTTAAAATATGGTTATCCAAGCAATTCTCCATGAAAGACCTTGGAGAAGCATCCTATATTCTGGGAATAAGGATCTATAGAGATATATCCAATAGGTTGCTAGGTCTTTCTCAGAGTACATATATAGATAAAGTATTGAAGAGGTTCAATATGGATCTCTCTAAGAAAGGGTTTATACCCATGGTGCATGGGAAACACCTTTCTAAGTCTATGTGTCCACAGACACTGGAGGATAGAGAGAGCATGAATAGAATACCATATGCATCTGCAATTGGTTCTATCATGTATGCTATGTTATGTACACGTCCAGATGTAGCATTTGCTTTGAGTGTCACAAGCAGATTCCAATCTAATTTTGGAGAGGAACATTGGGCAGCTGTCAAGAATATTCTTAAGTACTTGAGAAGGACTAAGGATGTATTCTTGGTATATGGAGAGGGCAGTTTGGAAGTAAACGGGTATACAGATGCCAGCTTCCAATCTGACAAAGATGATTGTAAATCACAATCTGGTTATGTGTTCATAATGGGAGGAGGAGCAGTTATTTGGAAAAGTTCCAAACAAGAAACAACTGCTGATTCCACGACGGAAGCTGAGTACATTGCTGCTTCAGAAGCAGCCAAAGAAGCAGTCTGGATCAAAAAGTTCATAACCGAACTAGGAGTGGTGCCTAGCATTGTTGATCCGATTCCTTTATATTGTGACAACAATGGAGCCATTGCGCAAGCAAAGGAAGCACGGTCTCATCAGCGATCCAAACATGTTCTCAGACGCTACCATCTCATAAGGGAAATAGTAGCTAGAAATGATGTGAAAATAGAAAGGGTTCTCACAGATGACAATGTGGCGGATCCCCTCACTAAAGCACTTTCCCAGATAAAGCATGATCACCATATAAATAGCATGGGTCTGAGACATATGAGTGATTGGCTCTAGTGCAAGTGGGAGATTGTTAGAGAGTATGCCCTAGAGCCCATGTAATAGGGATGTTTTTCATATGTATGAAATTTATATTCTTAATAAAAGGCATCATTCATTTATTAATGCTGTGTTTGAATACATGAGTTTGTAAATCTTAAATTAATAAATGAAGTCCTAGATATTATAAACACAGTGCAAAGGCAATCATGAAGGTGTTCATGATGTGAGATGTCTATCGCATGCAAATGTGTTAATATCTAAATATCCCTAGTCATAGAATTAACAAGATAGGACATTGTTAATTCGGACAGACTAGCACATGTTATGCTTCTTGAATGGTTCAAGCAATGGTTCTCATAATTGTGATTATGGATGATAATCAAAGCTAACATGTGGATGCTTGTTAGAGGAACAAGTTCATTGGAGACCTGCAAAGAGAATCCTCATATGGATATTAAATCTATGTCAGTGAGAAATCTCTTCATAGCGGTTATGCAAGTATCCTTAGACTTGAGATCACCAAAGTTATCTTAAGTAGCAAGTGGTATACTTTGACTCCATAACTGATTACTTCCAACTGGGAGTGAACATAGTTAGGAGATTGGGTATATCATGACCTACTTGAAGATAGTTGAGTGATTGACAAAGGATTCACCATCCCAGATTTAACAAGGGAAGTTATCTCACATGATTCTATAATTACCTTGTTCAGTGAATCTCTGGCCAGAGTAATATGCCGAGATGGATGGAGATCCATGAAGGGCATTTTAGGAACAATGGTTAAATTAATAGAACATACATAATTAGATTTATATGAGTTGACAGAAATCCATACTCAGAATCTAATTGAGATAAGAGTGGTGAAAGGAGTAATTGCACGGTAACTGTTTCTATGGAAGGGTACAGTCAAACCACATGACTTTCCTGACATTTGGGTAGTCATGATGCCTAGCTAGAGTCCAATCATGACTTGTATAATGATGTATCAAAATATCAATAGAGATTGATAAAATGATTTAAAGGAGTTTAAATCATGTGAGTTTTGAATAGAACTCACAATTACATATTATACTGCCAACATGGACAGGAACCCAATAGGTCACACACATATAGAGAAAAGGGTAAAATGGTAAAATGACAAGGATGATAATATTTGATATTATTATAAAGGTAGAGAGGAGAATATGATAATAATTAATTAAAGAGTTTAATTAATTATGATCAAATAAAATTATCCGCGGAACTTTTGAGAAATATTCTGTAAATTGGACCTAAATGAAATAATGTATTTCATGATTAATTATTATTGTCTTATAAGTGTTATAAGACTACTATAAGTGTTATAGGACTGATATAATAATTAATAGGACCATTGGAGAAATTATAAAGGGCCAAAGGAATGAAGAAGTTGGAGGAAGCCCTCCAGAAGAGGGCTACACGCCAACTCCATACAGAAGGGCTTAGAGGGATTTTTCTTGGACCAAATTAATTTATATATGTTACATAAGTGTTATGGAACTCACATATTTAATTTGGTTGGATTTGGAATCCATTTGGGTATTTAAATCCAATTAGATGCACAAAGGGCCTAGTTTGTGGATTTTGTGCATGGTCTTTTATGAAAAGATTTAATTTGGATTTAATTAAGCCCAAATGATTATAATTAATTTCAGAAGCCCAATTAATAATTCTCCAGTAATTTTAAAGAGCCCAATCTCATTAAGGAGTTGGAATTTTAACCTAACTATAAAAGGCCAACTAATGAGAATTAGGGTTAAGTGATTAAAACAAAAGGAAAGTCCTTTCTCTAAAAACTCTCTCCCCTTTTGCGCCACTTCCCAAGCTAGCTCTTGGGAATTTCGGCCAGCCCTAGTTGAACACCAATTTGTTGGTTCAATTTACCCTTCTCTAGTGTGGATTACTCATTGGAGGTGTTCGATTTTGGACACTGTGGTTTGCGACAACCCGGTGCGAAGTAAAATCAATTGTTCAACAAAAATCAAAGGTGATTTTTCTTATTCTCATATAGTTATATTGTGTATTCATGGCAAGATCAGATCTAATGGTTAAAAAATTTTAAAATTCCGCTCATGTATGTGATGCATGTAACCGTTAAATTCCAACAATTTTTTCTCATTTTTCAGTGGTTCTTAACAAAACTCTGTCATGTCTTTTTTAACAAATTTTGTCATTTTTAGCTATTTCGGAATTTCTGCGAGATTAACCAAGTAATTCCTCATTCATAATATCATTTTTTATTTTTTTCTTTATCAGAGATTTCAAGCGGCATCAAGTCTATAGATTGGAGTTTTTTTTAGGCTTATAAAGATCATGAGACTGTGGCTCGTTCTTTGAAACTCACTGAGGAGAAAGTAATTGAAATTCATTTACAATACGATCTTCCCGCAAAGGCGTCTGCGATGGTTCGCCCAAATTCTATGGTGATGAATGAGGGGATGCTTGGCCGTGAGAACAGTAAGCTGTTCATTCTCCATTTGTAGACACAGCTGCGAAAACAATATAACATAAATTTTTTCCTTGTTATTGGAAGTTAAAACAACTTTCTAGACCATGCCTTTTTCAGTGTGCTTCAATTTTATACCATGACCTTGGTCAGATTCTATGCACTTTACAATTACTATATCGTCACTCTGAAAATTGGCATCAATGTAAGGAAAACCATCATTATCAAGGCTGTCAACACGTCTAATTTTGCTCAGTATTAGCCTCAAAATTTACATTATCGTTAGATTTTTGCCTCTGACCGATCGGGTTCCGAAGAAGTTTTCGAAACAATTTTTTTTTGTAACTTGTAAGAATTTTTCATATATAAAAGTCGATTTGCCTTTCAATTACACCTTCGTACTGCAATTCTCATTTTAGAAAACATTTGTCATGAAAATAACTAAGTAGGATAAACATTATCAACCATGGAGAGTGTATGAAAATCATATATGGAGAGTGCGTGAATTTGAATAAGGAGAATGCTTCCTGAATTTTAATGCGCTTTTCAAGCATCGCAGGGCACAACTATCTTGGATCGACGATCACTTAATCCGATCGGATTAAAAAACATACTTTCCATTCAAGCGAGAGTTGTGACTTAGATTTATTGCGTCAAATGCAGTAGGCAACTTTTCGATCTTTAATTTGATTGAAGTATTATCCGATTAGATATTTGTTGGAGAATCATGCATGACGAATGACCTTTCGGTTCTTTCATTATTTTGAAGATTTGACGACTTTGCATATCAAGCGCCCAAAAGAGATAATTAACTCAATTGGTGATGTTCACATGTTAGGCTTAAAATAACATTGAACTTTGGCGAATAAATTGATGGAGATTTAAACGAATGCACCTCGCGTCTTTGGCTCGGAATGGACGTCAAGCCTAGCAAAGGGATTTATCTTGTAAGTGAATGGATTTCAACTTTCGCATCTTCGGCTGTGCCAAGCCTAGCGTTGGGATAATACCGACCGATAGGTCAATGGGCTTAGTTGTTTTGTGAAAATCGTCTTTTCTGGAGATATTTTGGCCAATCAGTGGCTTTATGGAGGTTATCCATAGTGGTTTGTCCAATCACGTCCTTCAAAAGGCAAGTTGGTGAGTATACCAACATCTTGTATAGTTATTGTCGTTTCACCAATAAGAAGGTAAAAAGTATGTATTTCCAGTCTCCACCTCTTCGTAAGTGCAGTTATAAAGTCAACATTAACATTTATTACATCTATTTGCAGCATTCCCTAGAATTATAATAATCTCAGGTATGATACTATTTGTTGATCAATGTTTTTATAATGATTGGCAATGCTAACTTTTTGTGTAACCAATACTTCAAGTTCAATCTAAAAATAAAAAAAAAAATTATCAGGTGTATATACATAATTAAATTATGTATAAATTTAATTATAGATTGAAAATATAATTACAGTTTCGTTTCAAATTGCATCTGCTCGGCATTTGGTTCACTGTGTTAAGAGATCACCTATGTAGGGCTTTGGATTTATATATTCTTGATTTCTAAACTAATTCATTTTATAATAAATTAAATGTAAATACAATAACAAGTATTGCATCTGCATTATAAAAATATTTATGATATATATATATATCACATAAAATAAAGGTAAAATAAAAATATTATACATTTATCTAAATACAATTAATATCATTTTAATCCAAACTACTAATATATTTTCCAAATTTAATATTTTAAATATAAATTTTTAATTTGTTGTTACACTAATTTTTTTAACCACCATATAAAATTTTCCACCATGACCATTAAAATGAACAAGTAATTTTAAAAATATAATAAAAAATATGACAAGTAAATTTTTAATATAAACAAAATGCATGCCTTTTATAAATTAAACAAATAAATAAATGATCAATCTAACCCATATTTCATTAACAAGCAAAAGTATATATCAATTGATAATATTAAGTTAAATTAAAAATAAATTATATTTCGCAATTAAAAAATAAGTGTACATTTTTGCAATAAATGAATATTTTCTACTTTAGCACGAATATATCAATTACATAATATATAAATTAAATTAAATTT
Source organism: Excoecaria agallocha (assembly GCA_037975025.1). Classification (NCBI taxonomy): domain Eukaryota; kingdom Viridiplantae; phylum Streptophyta; class Magnoliopsida; order Malpighiales; family Euphorbiaceae; genus Excoecaria; species Excoecaria agallocha. The sequence continues at coordinate 24,305,982 of CM075809.1, read as the reverse complement.
CTATTCCATATTGACATAACAGTTCTTAATATATTAATTTTAATATTTTAAAATAATACATAACTGACCTTTTTTTTTTCTGCGTTACAAAATTAATTAACAAAATAGATCTACAAATTATACAATAACACAATTAAATATTGTATTAAAACGATATTTTTAATCAGTTCTCCAAAAAATTAATGCTAAATAATCCAATTAATTTTTTTAATTTTAATGAAAATGAACAAATAAATAAATGATTAATCAAACACATGTTTTTTTATATAATTTTTTAACTTTAATGAAATAAACAAATAAATAAATGATTAATCAAACATCAAATCTAATTTTAGTACCAAATACATGTAAAAAAAATTGTCAATTACATATTTTATAAAAAAAGTACCCATTTCAATAATAGACGAAAATTCCAGACTCTACTTAATTTGAATATAATAAATTATAATAAAATTTAAATGATTTTCAATTTTTAATTAACATTTACAAAAAATTTTTGCCAGCATTTGAATCTATTATTCTAAATTATATTTTAAAATAAAAATACAAGTTATAACTTGCCTTATTGTTTTCACGTCACCAAATTAAAAAACAAATTATATCTAAAAATTATAAAATAACACAATTAAATATTTATAATTCTTATATGCAATTAATTGTTAAAATTATGATTAATTTAACTTACTTTTGATTCCTACAGCAAGCTAAAAATTCACTTCAAAACTTAATATAAATAGCAATTTATAAAAAAAAATTATTAATAGCCAAAAAAAATTACAACTAATGAAAAATTTGGAAAAGATGAGTGCATGCGGAGAGTATGAAAATTGTCGAGTGAATGAAGAAGAAGAAGAAGAAGAAGAAGAAGAAAAAGAATATATATATATATATATATATATATTAAAAAATAAAATCAAAACCCTAAAAAATCAAAATAATTTTACTACAGTGTAGGAATTTTTCAGAAATGATATTAGAGGGGCAGAGACTGAAAAGAAAATTTTGCAGCGGCTGCAGAACTTTCTTTTCGGCCTTTGTCTCTCTAATACAATTCTTCTTTGATCTTGACCCAAAAATTTAATTTTCGTAAATAATTTTTGATATACATTAATTTTATAAATTTTTTAAAAAATATATTATTTAAGAAATTATATCCACAAACAACTTGTTATATTATTTTTTTAATGTTGAATTCAATAAAAGACAAAAAATTTCATACTCTGCTTTGAATATAATAATCTATAATACAATTTAAATGATTGTCATTTTTTAATTAATATTTACATAAAATTTTTGTTAGTATTTAAATCTAAGCCAAATACATAAATTGATAGTTGACAGTCCAACTTGATACCATTTTTCATTTATACACATTAACTGAGTAAATAACCAAATAAACACTTCAACTCAAACAATTACATATTTTCAAACCATTATTGACACAAGAACACAAAAACAATAGAGTGTATATTTCAAATGCACTGATCTGGCCATATATCCAATAGAAATGCGCCACATATCAGTTATGCAGTAAAAAAATTGGGCAAAATACCCATTAGGGCACCGGACCACCACCATCTTTTCTTGTAAAATTTAATATAAATAGCAATTTAGTAAAAAAATTATTAATAGCAAATAAATTACGAGTAATGAAAAATTTGAAAGAGATGAGTGGGTGCAGGGAATATTAAATTTTTGAGTGAAAGAAGAAGAAGAAGAAGAAGAAGAAGAAGGGGACTTTTTTTTATTAATAATGCATTTTTTTATTTTTATTTAGGGAAATGGTGTGTTTTGAAAAGTAATTAGGAGATTAGGGTGTTTTTAGAATCTGCAAAACAGAAGGACTTTTTTAAAAATAAGGTATTTGTATAACTTATTTTGAGAAATAGTGTAGTTTTGAAACTATTTAGGAAATAGGGTAGGAGTGCTCAATTCTGCAACAAAGTACTGCATAGTTAGAATGGTGGGGTCACAGGTGTAGTGAAGGGGGGACTTTTATAAAATTTCAAATTTTGGTGGGATCCGCATATCCAATTTCATAATACAGTACTGGAGAAATAGGAGAATTTGTTCAATTTCATTCCCACAATAATAGGCTATGAAAATAAAAAAATATGCACCATTTCCCAACTCACAATAATAAAATAAGTTTGAACCAAATTATTGCACGACTATAAAAACCGTTTGAATAAAATATTTACTTATTTATGAAAAAAGGGTTGTTGCGAAAATAAGTTGATAGTTATGAAATGAGATATTTATTTATTTATAGCAAATGAATAATATATTATACGATACAATAGAATTATAAAAAAGGGCTAAAATCCTTGTATGAGTTGCAACTGTAAGGGTCTTGTCCACTAAGATCAGGCAATGAATTATCGAAATTGCCATCATATATCGGTTGATAAAAAAAAATAACTTAATTTTGCATGACATTGGGATTGGCTAAAAGTACAGCAACAGCTCATATAGGAATTTTAGCTATTTTTTATAATTTTATTGTATTGTATGATATATTATACATTTGCTATAAAGAAATAAATAAATAAATATTTCATGTCATAACTATCAATTTATTTTTGCAACAATCCATTTTTCATAAATAAATAAATAAATGTTTTATTTCAGATGATTTTTATAGTCGTGCAATAATTTGGTTTAACGTGTTTTATTATTGTGGATTGAAAAATGGTGTATATTTTTCTATTTTTATAGCCTGTCATTGTAGAAATAGGATTGAATAAATTCTCTTATTTTCGTAGTACTGTGTTGCTGAATTGGACATGCAGGTTCCACTAAAATTTGAAATTTCAAGAAAGTTCCCTCTTTACTTCACCTGTAGCCCCTTACCATTTTAATTCTGCAGTACTTTGTTGCAAAATTGAATACCTCTATCATATTTTTTCAAATAATTACAAAACCCCATCATTTCTTAAAATAAATTTTACAAACACCCTATTTTTTTTTTAAAAAAAAAAGTCTCCAAAAAAGAGAATACAAATGGGACCCACAGTTAAAAATTTGGACAATCAATACCGCAGGAAAGCCTTGCGTAAATAGAATTCTTAATAATTGTGAATGGTGATGAGCCAACAATTGGCATGTCTCGCAACAATTCCGATTTTTATTTTTTACCAGTTGTTATGAATTGTTGTGAGCCAACAATCCAATTCCTCCCGTATAATCAAGAGTGATTTTAATTTTTAGTATTTTTATATATACTCTATTTAATTATATATACGAGCTTTGGAAAACCAATTTTTAAATATTTGAACAGATTAAGAGATTTAAATTATTTTTATATTTTTTATTTTCTAATACAATGGTATATCATAAAGTGCAGCAATGTACTGCACACTATATTATTTCTAAAAATAAAACAATGCAATTATATTTTCAGAAATATGAATATGATATTTGCCCCAACCTTACAAAACATATCCCATCACTTTTTATTTTATTTTATTTTTATCTATAACTTTAGTCATGATTTTTTAAATTAGATCGAGCTAAAATCTTTTTATGTACACAAAAAAAATTACTTTTGTATAAATAGCATATTGTTTCAACAGAATTAAATTATATTTCCCCTTTATCTTTTTTCACAAATTAATTTCGATTTTACTTCAATAAAATTACATTATATAAATACATATAGAGCATATATATATATATATATATATTGTTGGCTCGCAACAATTCATAACAATTGGTAAACAATAAAAATCGGAATTGTTGTGAGATATGCCAATTGTTGGCTCATCACAATTCCCAATTATTGTGAATTTCATTTCCGCAAGGCCTTCCTGCGGGATTGATTGTCCAACTTTGGGTTCAATTTTTATTTCCGCAGCTCTGTTCTGGCGTATTCTAAAAATACCCCAATCTTTTAATTTCTTTTCAAAATACACCATTTTCCTAAATAAAAATAAAAAATACATTATTAATAAAAAAAATCCCAAGAAAAAGAATAGGATATATTTATATAATATAAATATACTATTAAAAAATAAAATCGGAACCCTAGACAGTCAAAATGATTTGCCTATAGTGCAGTGACGTTTTAGAAATTATATTAGAGGAACAGGGACAGAAATGAAAATTCTGCGGTAGTTTCAGATGCCGCAGAACTTTCTTTTTGGCCTCTGTCTCTCTAACACAATTCTGCTTTTGCTTCCCAGCGGTTTGGATCCTAAAATTTCCATTCCTGTAAATAATTTCTGATACATTTTAATTTTATAATTTTTTTTTTAAATTGTCTCCACAAACAGCTTGTTATATTATTTTTTTAATGTTGAAGATGTCGATGTTGGTTAATTAATTACTAAGATCGATTATATGGTTTATGATATATCAGAATATGTTTACTGCGTACCGATGTATACGTTTATACCTTTGGAATTGGGATACGTCACTTCTATTTTGTCGGATGCTAAATTCCTATACCTATGGCATGATCAGACTTCATGCCTATGGCTGAATTGCAATTCTGCCTAATTAATTCCAAACCCTATATTCTTATGGTGTAAAAATAAGATCATGCTACCTCATGATGCAGTACTTGTAGGTTAAAAAAAAAAAAAAAACAAAATACATGTTTTACCCTACAACGTTGAATCGTGTGATTTATACCAAAATATCAAAGAGCCTTTCATATAGGCATTGTTGTGTGTGTAATGTATATTCCATTAAGCCCTAAGAAGTTTGGGAAATAATCCAGTAATTGTTAGGTCAACTCCTATCTTGCAATAATGCATATAGTTTTGGTAATTAATGGGCAAAATTGGTTGATAGCTACGAATTTTATTAGCATTTGGGCAGTCCATTAGTCCTCCACTATGCGCTTAATTCCAAGCTATTTGAAAGAAAATTATAACTTAAAATGCGAACAGGATACCAAGAGTGCACGTATCCACAATTGAAGTGCATTTTCTACATTAATTTACCCTGAAAACCATCATGCCAAACTACAATAATTGCCCTATTGAAATGTCACACAACGCAACAATTCTTTGAAGATCACAAGCAACTCTTTCTTTCTTCCATTAACTTAGTATTGGCTGTGTTTATTGTTTAAGTAAATTATAATGTTTCAGGGGAGATGCCATTAACTAATTCATGCTTTTTTGTACTAATTTATAACCAATAAGTTCTAATTTAACAGTGCCGGTCATATATAATGGCTGTAAATTTCGAGTTCAATTTCAGTCCAGTACTTCCAAATAAAATAAAAAGGTTGTAATATTATTTGAAGAAAAATCTCTAAATATGATTATTAATATTATTATTTAAGTGAGGTATGTGCCATTGTGGAGATGCCATATGTGCATTTTCTTACGTGGACAATGTACAAATTCAGGACATGACATATGTGCGATATGATGTCCCTTTGGTTAGAATTAGGTTTAGCTATGTTGTTTGTTGCTATTGTTGACAACTTGGGTGTCAATCTAAAAAAGAAAAAGGAAGTGGTTGTTTACCCAAGCCTAAGGCTATGGCGACCATGACTGGGTCTCAGTCTATGCGCCTGAGGCCTAATTCAAAACACCGGCCTATGCGTCCGAAAAGGCCTAGAACTACAATGTTGCCCTGTAAGGCTGTGTGCCCTTTCCACTCCTGCCAACGAGTTGGGCTACCTTAGATTCTGAGCAGGGATGTTAAAAAAAATGAGACTGAATTCACCAAATAGTGTGTAGTTTAAATTCATTTTTTACGTCCATTTTAGAATACCACTGGCTCTTAGTCTGCCTATATTATTTTCTCTCAGATTGAATAATCATATACTTTATAAAGTTAATTAAGTAATAAACTATAATATAGAAAATCACCTTACAATAAAATTTAAAAATTGTTTGAAATCAAATGAATTTCACAAAATTTTATAATTATTATTCATTTTAAAATTTGAAAACATACATTTAAACTCTAGATAATTGAAAATAACTATTTTAAATAAAACTAAAATAGGTGGCATTTCACAAAACTTGCACACAAATATATCTGGAAAAAAAAACATGCACCCACCCTTCTCATCCTCTTTTTCTATTTCTCTCTCTTTTCCACCCATCTTTCTTTCTTCTTCTTCTCCTATCTCTTCCTTTTTCTCTCCTTTCTCATTTTCTTCTACTTAAAATTTAGAATAGGTTTTTTTAATATAAAAAATTTTAATAAAAGGAATTTTTTAGCTTTTTGAATTTAATTTGTGTTTATTTTTTTGGTGGATTTTAATTGACAAAGTCATATTGAAATACTTGTTTAATTCTGAAAAGTGTGAGATTATGATTTTATTTGTTTCTAGAATATTAAAATGTTAAGAATATTTAAGAAAATAATGTCAATTGAATTTTAGTTTTAGATCCAAACAAAATTAAAAAAAAATTCAATTTAAATACATATTTTAAATTTTTGCATTTCAAATATAAAAATCCATTTGAAATTGAATCTATATAGAATTACTTCAACTTGTCAAAAGAGTAGTGAAAATTACTTCATTTTGTATTAAAAACGAATTCCATATAAAATCGATCCAATTTAGTATATAAAAATTATAAAAAAAAAGCCATGACCGTTCAATCCACCACTTTTTGGAGGGGAAAAATTTATCTAGCCCGGTAAATAAAAGATCAAATCAATATAAAAAAAATAAAAGATCAAATCAATATAAAATTATCATATAAAATAATCTAATTAAAAAAATCATAAGTTAATTTTATCATTAGTCCAGTTGATGAAAAATTAATGGAACTATAATATGGGCAAGAGGGAAATCCTATCTATGCACTTCATTTTGGTCTTCTCTCAGTTCATGCTCCAAGGATACCTAAAATTCAACGCAAAATACTTGGCCTATGAGATGTCATGACTTCTGAATTATTAGTTCTGATTTCACTATCTTTTGTGCTCTCTGTAAGGTCAGTTTCATTGAGATCATCATGTTTTATGCTAAAAGATTCATTTATGTTTTATATATATAACCAAAAAATCTGTCCGTCCATTAAAATAATATTCAAATAGCTCAATGTGATAACAATTTTTTTTTTATGATCTAATCCATTTAACTAGTAAAGTGACTTGATCCAACATCGATTATGTGACCAACTCTGCCTGTTTATAAACGGTTTATATTATTTGTGATTTTATAATTTTTTTATATAATTAAAATATCAAAATATTTATTTTTATAGGTTATATCTGTATACTTTTTATTTTTAGTAAAATAATTTTTGAAAAATTAAAAATTAACATAAAACTTGACAATTAATGATGTTATCAATTTGCCTTTAATTTATTTTTTTCTTTATTATTTTTCTTCTAAGCTTTTCTAACTTTTTAGTTTTTAATTTACTCTTTTATTTTAGCCTCTTATATAGCTCATTGTCTATTGAAACTACTATGGTCTAGACCTTATTATAGCGTCCAGTGTAGCTCCTTCATTAGCATAGTTGATCATTAATTAGTATACTTGTATGTTAGATTTCTGTTACAACTGTCTCTATGAGTTTCATCTATGGATATATCAAAATTGCTGGTTCATTGTAATTACTATGCCAATCAATCCTTAATTTGTTATAAACTATTTAAATATTTCAAACAAGTTAAATTCGCTATTTCTCTTTTAGGGATGGATTTAGAATTTTATGCTAACAGCAGCAAATTTAATGGAACTCAATATTAAAATGGATAAATTTGATTAAAATAATATTCAAGGGATCAAATTTGGTGAAAATAAATATTAAAAAAGATAGATTTGATTAAAATTAATAATAAAGAGGCCAAATGGTAAAAATTAAAAGAATATATGAAATTTGTAAAAAAATAAAGAAAAAAATTATTTTTGAAAACATAAGGGCGCAATTTGCCCCCTTCTCCGCCACATGGATCCAGTGCTTTCTTCATATACTCCATCCGTTTTTTTTTATCTGTTACTTTTGAGTAAAATTCAAATTTTATTTATCTGTCACTTTTAGACTTTAAATGTAATTTAATTTGCCTTTTCAATTTATTTTTTTTCAATAAAATCAGAATCAATCATATTTGATAATTTAGTTTTAATCACGTAATTTAATACTAAATTTAAATCTATTTATTATTCTTAATCCTAATAAAAATAACAAAAGTGACTGATAAAAAAACGGAGGAAGTATTAATTAGAAGTTTATATAATTGGATATCTAAATGATTGTACATCACTGTGTTTCTGATATTATGTTGAAAAATATAAATATGAGCCTAATTTGATTTCAAAAATTAATTTACTAGATAAAAATTATTTAAACCATTATAAATATAATTAATTTCAATCATTTATGGTCACTAAATTTATATATTAACAATGACTCGGTTAGAAAAAATTTTTTGTTTCATAAAAATATCTCAATTTTTAAATTATTATAAAGTCATTTTGATCAGAAAATTATAAATTTAGTGGCCATATATTCCAAGCTGATATGGCTTGCCACAATAATATTTTATGACTAAGTTTATAATTTGCCGATTAAAGTAATTTTAGTGGTAATATTTTAAAAATTAAAATATTTTGTTAAATAATTTTTTTCTAATTAAGTTATTGTCATGAAATAAATCCAATAACTATAAATGAAATTAACCCTTATAAACCATACTATATTTCAAAAATCAGTTAATGTAGGATATTTAACAAATTTTGTAAATAAATTAAGTCGACAGTCTTTTTTTTTAAATTAAAAAAATTGCCCAAAACAAATAAATATGTACTATAATAGCATTAAGTTCTCTATCTTTCTTCGAACAGATTTTTTAAATGAATCCAACTATTTTTTTTATGCACTTGTGATTAAATTTTAAATGCACATCCTTACAGTTCTTGAAAACAATTATTAAAACTCATTGTTATTCATGTTTTTATAAAAATGAAAATGGGTTGGGTTATAATAGGGTTCGTACTGTTGTATGTGCATTTTTAATATTAAATCGCGTGTATATATGCAATCAAATAATACAGATGCACATACTCGTGCACCGAACAACCACTCAAATCATGTATATTTTATTTAAATGAGCAGAATTCAAACCTATTATTTGATAAATTAGCTGGACTGGAGAAAAGCTTTCCAATTCTATGACCAGTAACTTTTGGCAAAAATATTCTACAGCGAGTTAATCTTACATGTTAAAAGTAGTCAATAGCTATTTATTTATTTGTTTAATTAATGTTTGACTTTTAATAAAAGATAAGATATAATATATAAATGTAAAAAGCCTTACCAGCAGAGATGAAAATTAATCTTTCCAATTTCATGAGATGGACACGATAGCTATCATCATTTGGTGCGTCATGGAGCTCGGTAAATAGCGGTTGACCATTATGATTAATTAATTATAATTATTACATGATAAAAAGGAAAAGAAAAAAACAGAAAGCCACCACTTACTTCTAACCCAACAGCTTCCATTATCAGCATTAAAAATTAAGGATCGTACATAGCTGGCAATTAGGGTTTTATTGTTTTAACCTTTGAAAAGATTTTGATTGCATGGAATTTGGTGCTAACGTACAATTGATCAACTGATCACTTGTGATGCACGATAATGACCACCACCTAATTATCACTACCGTCAAAACTTTAAGTCAAAAGTCAGTCACACTTGATTAATGATTATCCATAAATTTGTGTTACGAAACCATTCACTTATGTATAAAGTCAGTCAAAAGTCAGTCACACTTTAAGCCTTTAGATTATCCCTTGATTAATGATTAATGGTAGCCATTTGTGAACTTGTAAGTTTGTGATTAAGCCCTCAATTAAGGTATCATTAACAGTTTGTAAATTTTAGTGGTTTGATTAATTATGTATTAAAAGTCATAACAGACATATCAAGTTGATATGTACAAGTGTGAATCATAGGTGAAGAGATGGGATTTTTGTGGAGACAAAGTGATCGTACGAACAGCAGTGGGTAAATAAAGAAATTTTATTAAAAACCGAATTATAGTATTACAGTTGTTCCAATATGTGAACACAATAGTGTTAATAGAACATACCTAACAGCAATTAACACAGCACATATAATAAATAAATAAATCAAGCAAGCAACAAATAATGACAACAAATTGTTTTATCCATCTCCGCATACTCAAAGCATTTGTTTTTACAAATAAGAGTAAATATGAGATATTTTGTATAATTTGGAATCATTTTTCAACAAAAAAAAATAGTTAAAAAAATAAATTTATACCATTTCGCATAACTCATGAGCAAATTTGACATTTATCCATGAGGATAATTATGGAATAAATGGTTGGTTTGTTGGATGATGTCTTGAATCCACATGTTCAATACAAAAAATATTTAGACCTAATCTAACTATTAATATTGATTAATTGTACTCCCTTAGTCTCACTTTAAAAGATTATTTTTTCTATTTTATTTTATTCAATTTTAAATATCTTTTTTAAAATTTGAGAAATAAATTTATATATATATTCCTATATATTATACACCTTATTAAATATTTTTTTTATCACTCTCTACTTTTAAATAAATTTAAATGAAATTTTTTGAAGATATAAAAGGGTGTTTTTATCAATAACTATAGTTTTTTATGAAATTAAAGTATTTTAATCATTTTTTTAATTTCCGTGAAAAATATAAAATTACATTTTAAAATGGGATAGAGGAAGTATTTGATAACATTTTTGAAAAATTTTGATCCGAGTTTAATACCTACAAAAGAAAGTAAAGGACCTGCGGAGGTTTACAACTATTTCGACGGTCAAATCAGTTTTTTCGAATAAAAAAATCATACAGAGATCATGAAAAATAGAGAGAATCGCGTAAAAATAGAAAAACCGTATATGAGTAAATAACTAATTTAGTTATTTATAGGATTAGCAAGTTACCTTACATTATGACTCTAAATGCCATAGAGTTTTATACTAAATTAAATTAGTTTTGTTATTGGCATCAATAGGTAATTATACTGATCTTAACCTAGAATCACGCAATCATGAGCAATTAATTGATTTTATAGTTTTAATATTGTTTAAAGTAGTGTTTGACACAAGCAAAATATTACGTAAAGTTAGTGTGGGTCTGAAAAATTAAGCTTCATAGTTCATAATTATAACTTCACATTGCTTTGAAATAATTTAAAGCGTAAGCGTGCTAAACATCTGTGGTTAGTCAAAGAGAATGCGAAAACTAGACTTGCACCCCAATTATTAGTTGCTCTGGGAATATTGTATAGAATAGATTACTAAAAGAATAAAAAAAATCGCTGGACTCTTCACAAATTAGATGAAATTGTAGTGGTTCTTTATTTTTTAATTAGTAATTTCGAATTTGAGTTTTGGTATATAATATTTTTAAATATTTATAGAGATCATTTTATCCTTTATAAATTTGTTCAATACAAATCCAAATTAATTAAATTAGTTGACTTCAAATATCGTGTTAAGTATTTTATATTGGCTAATTATAAATATAAATACCTTGATAATTCTCATTTTACATATTAATTTTTAGAATTGAATTAAACTTAACTCCATTTTTTTTTACATAATATTATAGCCACCAATCCTTGATGTCGAAAGAAAATTGGCGGGTTTACTAGAATTCTCAAAATTGTAGAGGTTTAAATGAAAACGATAACACGAAATATTACCATATACTGCATTTTGCTACTTGAGGAATGTTTTCCTTTTATACTCAGACATTTGAAATTTAACAAAATTTATTGTTCTTCCCTCGAGTCTTTAGTAAAAAATAACTGAAAGTCTCTAAAAGATATATATTGCTTATCCTGTTATATGAGAGATCTCAATACGTATATTCGCTCTTCCTTCTTTTCTATAAAAGAAACAAATCGAAAACTACATCTCATACGTACAAGACAGTTGTGTTTTTTGAATATATATATATATATATGTGCGTAGACTTTATTTACATAGAACAACTCAACACTCTAATGCCTTGTAAACAAAAAAAAAAAAAAAAGGTAAGATTTTTAAATTCATTTTAATGATGATATTATAACTGTAATTAGATTTTATATCTTTATTATAAAAATATTAATTTTAAATGAATTAAATATAGTTTTATAGAAAGAAATATTAAATTATTCTTTTATATGATTATTTTCTTTTAATATAATTCGCGTATCCCGTGAAGTCTAATACTAATTATTTTTTTAAAAAAATAAGAAAATCATACAATACAGAAGGAAAAAAAATTCTTGTTTTTTTCTTTTCTTTCCTTTTTCTCATTTTTTTTAAAAGAATTTTTTTTACCATAGATGAGATAAAGATGCATAGAATAGGGGTGACAATACTGTTTATAAAAAAGATAAATATAGACAACAGTCAATTTGAATCTTATAAAACAGGGTAGTGAATAGTGGGTATTAATTGAGGGATGGATGTATATAGCCAAAATATATGTCATACACTAAGATCACTAAAATATTCTTTGAATCTCAAACTCAACATATTGAAGTGGATGCTTCACTTTAGCACGACAATGACAAATAATTTTGGGCAATTTAGATCAGACCATTAGTTACCTAAAGCTATCAACATATGGGCAGTGGAGAAATTGGACAATGTTCGTGTTTGTGTTTTTTAGTGTCATTAATTTTGGGATAGCCACTTCCCCCTCAGAGCTGGATTTTCCACTTACTTGGCCTACTCTGTCGTCAGATTTCTCACTTTTACATATGACGTTCGTGCACATCAACTTGCTTCCATTTTTTGCTTTTGCTTCGCTTAGAAAAAGAAAGGAATTTTCTCTTGTTTTCCAAAGAAAAGGGAGACCATACTTTAATACATTTGGATCCTAATTAATTAAATGCGTTGCTTGATGCTTTGGTGGCCGGGGCATTATTTCCTTTGTCTTATTCTCCAACTTCAGCATTTGCATAACATTAGCATTTTCTTTACCGATTTTTGCGTTTAAGTTAAGGTGGATATTGTTGAAATTGAGTTTGAATTAAGCCTCGGTGCCTTTCTAATTAAGACTTTGCATACTTATTTCTTCTTACATAAGTTTTATTTCGGCTTGATGTACAAGTAAAACAAGTTTTTATTCTTTACAATTCTCACCAATCTAAAACACGTTTCGCTTAGGGGAAATGGGTAGAGTTAAGATAATCTAAGAAGCAACTTTATGCAGCTAAGGGGGTGTGTATTTAGAGAATATGCACAACGCCACTTTTAATTAGTGCGGTCTCGGTGACCTCATTATGCGAATATTGTTATGAAGCTCTGGAGAATATATTTGAGTGTTTTATCATATTTGTACATCTTTTTAATTTTTATTTAGTGGATTTTCTCACTTTCACAAGTGGGCATAGTTTTTATGTCAACTATGAATGTAAATTTTGGTTCAATTATAGTTTACTTTATTTATTACATCTGTTTTTTCTTCATAAATATTTTTATTATGCTTTTTATTTACTTCCAACATAACTGATAACCAAGTTAATAAAATAAGAAACTCGATAAGCCACTTTTGCCTAATCAATAACGAGACGTTATGACCATTAGAATTTTTGATTGAGTATCTACGATAAAAACATTATTGAGGAACATTATATAATGAGAAGAGCCATACACTACTCTTTTTCTAAAAAGGCACCAATTTGATGGTCGGAATGTTCTTAATTGGGACCTCAGCGGGTATTATTTTCTTGGAAACTAAATATCAAATACAAGATCAATGACCACTTAACATCTATGGAGAACAGCTTGGTGTACTGAATTATTATCAATAACCTTACGAGCAAATACATATATATAGAAAAAAAAAAAAAAACAATAGTTGCAGAAAAACAACTGGCATGGTTAAAGTTGGTGAATCTGAATGGCCACTAAAATATACATAACACAAAGTTTGAAGCAAGATCAAGGGAAATTAAAGATAAGGAAAAGGCAGAGAAAGAGTAAGTGACGGACTTGTACAATGGAGTACTAGTGGAGGCTAATGGGTTAATTCTGAAAAAGAAATAAAAAAAAATTTAATTAAACTTCTTATTTTCTATTTGCTGTCACAAAAATGTTTCCCATCTATGTTTCCTTTAGTGTCCCATCCAAAATGGCACTCTGCATTGTTGTTTTCTCTTTATCATTTTCCAATTTTCCATGTCAATGCCAAAGTTGCTTTATTCTTACTCTCTTTGTTTTCCTTGCCTTGGATGACTCTTCAATGGACTCTATGATAGGCAATTCAATTTCTACACAAAAAGAAATAGTCCCATATCCAATTCTTCATTCTAAAAAAGTATAGTTACGTGTTGTGAATGTTGGAATAATTTTGGATATGTTAGTTAGTTCCCTTAAATGTTAGAGAGCACCATATATGTTCGAAGTTCAAAACAAAACAAAAAAAATATATATATTTCAAGCGACTTATATTATCTACTATTATTTGATACTTGAAAAGATTAAGTAAATACATAAAAATATAGAAAAAATAAGATTGTCATTCAGTTTTTAAATTCTGTTGAAATAAGAGCAATTTTTCCTTCTTGAATTGTAGGCATAGGAATTGAATACATGGTGCACTGCATTTTTTTTTGGGTCCTCTTGTTTGGAGGACATTGAGCTCATAAGAAACAGTGGCGATACTATAATTTCTAGGACGTCCCACCGGATATGGTGAAACTGATTTTTTTTGGCCTACAACTGGATTGCATTGTTGGATGTAGAAGCTGACTGTCATGCATGGTAAATTGGAAAGATTGACTGAATTTTATAACAACTAGCTAGGCTGACAATCAATCTCCATGCCCACCAATGTGCTATCCTCTTGAAATTTCAGAATAAGGGGTTAAATAATTTTATGAGTTTAGGTGTTAAAAATAGCTTTCAAATAATTAAGATACCCCATATATATATACATATATATAAAAGATCCAATGATATATTAAGCATAAAATTAATTAAAAAGAAGAAACCCACGCGTAGATGTATGATGTATTCTCTAAGTAATAATTGGGTTAAGCCAATTGCATTTAGTATGGATAACTAAAAAACTATATATCTCATATATATGAAAACTTTAAGAGAATAATAAAAATGTAAAATTGTAATTAAACGAACTCTAAGAATACTTAGTTTTTTTTTTAAAAAAAAAGCTCCAAGAATACTTTAAATCTTCATAAAAAAAATACTTTAAATCATTTTGGAGCAATAATTAACTATTACTATTATTAAATCTAACAACTTGGCTATATAACCTATAAATAAATGCTCTCATCAGCAATATTGCATACGTTAATGCACCTCTGTTTCATAATTCCTTGTTGACGAGGATATAGAGCCTGCTGGCAAAAGAGAGTGTGTGTGTGTATATATATATATATATATATATATATATATATATATATATATATATATATATTCATTTAAATGTTTGGATTTAAAGTGGATGGTTATGATTCAAAATCTCAAATGATATATTAATTTAATTTTTTTGGGTATAATTATTGGATAATTCCAGTTCGAGTTGAATTCATCCACTACAGTGATAAAAATTTTAACAGTTCGTTAGTATAATATATTCGTCAAATGGATTTAGATCGAATTATGAACACCGAGCCATATTCAAAATAGTTCGTTATTAAATTAGTCATAAATAAACGGATTAAAGCAAATCATTTTTTTTAACTGCAATCTTTTAGTTACCGATGAAAGAAATATGCATGATAATTTATAAAAGCAATTATATATATTTACATTCATTTTAATATAAGAAATCGTTAAAACTATAAATAATATAAACATACCACAAAAGAGTCATAAATAAATAAATAAGTCGTGTCGTTTGCAGATAATAAACGGACAAATTATAAATAAATCATAGGTTGATCATGATTTGGCCAGATTAGACTACCGATTAGAATGGCCCCATTGTGGAGCCAAAATATGCAGGGTTGATTAGAAATAAAATCAACCTTCAAGCGGAGACAAGCCATAATCCCAAAGTTTACATTATAAACTCACATTTTAAAAATCATATAAAGAAAGGGAAAGTTTTAGCGATTAATTAATACACGTATAAAGAAAATCGGGATAAGATGTTATGAAAAAGAGAATATAATCTCTAGTTACCTGTCGTTAGCAATTAAAGTAATTAAAAGTAGAAGATACATGAATGAGAAATATATGTTTATATAAGAAAAGTACATTTATTTAGTTTTTTTTTCCAAAGCAAATGAAATCTTCACGAATAATATATATAAAAAATATCTATGGAATATAAATAAAGTCATAAAATTTTAAATTACATAAAATGTTCAAAATTATTGAAGTTATTGATTTTTTTTTAATTTTTGAAATAAAAATAATATATAATGATAATATGTCTAAAATAATTTGATTTTTAGCAAAATAAAAAAAAATCAGTTTATCTGTTGTTTATAACAAAATTCTGAATCATTTTTCCATTTAAAAATGATACTTTCACAACATTGTCAAACCATGTGTTTCCAAAGCTGATTTGTCGTGCAATTACACGCATAATTGATTGATTAGGGATATATCGTTTTCGTCTCTGGCTTTTTGATACCCGTAAACAATTTTGTAACAGCCATATTTTTCAATTTTTTTTCTTTTTCTTAATAAATCTGTAGTTGTTAATTTATTTGTACTATCCAAATCAGGAGCTATGCTCATGTGTATTTTAATGTCTAAAATTAAATTACATAATTCTAATCATGTAAGTTTACTAAAAAAATTAGTATAATAATGTAATTACTATTGAATTTGTTGAAAATTTTCATATATTACTATCATTAATTGTCCATCGAAATATACAGTGAAAAGAGCAATTTTGCACGTGAATGGTAAATATTAAAAAAAAAATATTATGTATTTTAAATCACTAAAATTTCATATTATAGAATAAATATTTGCATATCACTTCTTGCCATATACTAGAATAAATGAGTAAAATATTTTTAGTCTGTTTCATCTGTACATCTTGATTTACATGAAAACTTTATTTATATGCTTTCATTTAAAAGTTACATAAACTTTAATAAAGAAAAATAAATATTGATCTACAAAATAACAAAGCGAGGGAGTTGTAAAGTTCGAAATTATGAAGGGAGTTGTACGGCTACGAGTTATGGACATTTACATTAAAAATTTTGATCAATAAACCTAGTAGTTAAAAAATGCCCCTTATTCAATAAATATTGAATTATGGGTTTTCCATCAATTTTTTTTTTCCATATAAAATTTAGAGTGCTCTAAAATCTTAGCATGTTAAACATTTCTCTAAAATGTTGCAATATTAATTAGTTTTGAATAATGCACTCAATCCAATTTTATTATATATAGACATAATTTTTTTTTTCATTAGTCCATCATAAAGTCATTTTTTATTTTTTCGTTTTGCTTAATTGCTTTTATGCTAATATGGTAGTCATATATGCTTACATAGAGTTAGCCCTTTTGCTTAATTTAATAGAATGAAATTATAATTGTACCATTATTTAACGTAAATACTAATATATTTTTATATTTAGTTGGATTATATACATGTGATGTAATTATATTTGTAATAATCAATTAATTTTTTATATAATTATTTTATTTTATTTTTCATTATTATTTTATATACTTATTATATTATAAAAATATAAAAGTTCAAACTTATAAGACATATTTAAAAAAAATTATATTAAAAATACAATCTCTTATAAAACTATAATTTTACTAAATTTGAAAGATTCAGATGTTTTAAAAGAATAAGATTTTATTTGAAACAAAAATATGTAATGAAAAATAATAAAAAATATTGTATATTAGAAAATACATCTATTAATGTATTAAAAATTACATGTGTATTCGTAATTACAATATCTTGTAAAAATTTTGAGTTAACAAATAAAATAATCAATACATTAGTAATTATATTATGTTACATTATTGTATACCAAACATAACTCAAGTTTTCACTTTGAATTGCACTTGTGATTTCACATAACTTTTTTTTATTAAAAAAAGCTAATATTAAATAGTTTTTATAATATTTTTTAAGTATGAAATTTAATTTTTGGCTTATATAAAAAGTATATAATATTTAAATTTTTCAATTTTTTAAAAAATAATTTTCAACAAATAAAATAAAGAATTTGGATATTGAATTTTTAGGATTTAAGAAATTTTGATTTTGCAAAATATTTGGAATTTGGATTTTTTTTTTAATTAGGGATAAATAGATTTTGTGTGTAAAGAATTTAGGAAGAGATGGTTACTTATAGGAGAAAATTAGGGTGGGATAAAAAAATCAAAAAACCATTAAACCGGCGATTGAAATTGAGACTAAACAAGTAATTAATTTTTTATTTAAATATAATTTTTCAAAGGATATAGGCTTAAATTATTATAAACGATGTTAAAAAATTAATTATATAAGCCAAATAAAATGTAAAAACATAACCGTAATTGAATGTAGAGAAAAAGTAACATAATTGAACAAAACTATTTAGGTATTACATCTTAAAATGAACTTATCTATACTACAACGTAATGGACAAATTTAATTCTATTTTTCACATTTTATATAATAAATCAAAATTTGTGATTGTTAACAATGAAAAGTGCCAAGTAACTTTAGTGCATTAATTTCTCTAGCTCTCTTTTACTTTCTTTTTTTTTTTAACTCATTGACATGTAATTTTTTTTTTTTGCCATACAATTAAAATGTTTTACTTTCTTTTTTTTAACTTATGGACAGGTAAAAAAAAATTATTTTTTTTCCATACAATTAAAACATTTTAATACATTTGTGTACATGCCTTAAGAGTAGAAAATATAAAAGACAATGTAATTAATAAGCACAACGTATTCAGTAGTGGTAAGTATTGACCGGTTAATCGATACATTAATAATTTTATTAATCAATCCATTAATTTTAATTAACTAATATATCGATTTTAATTTTTAATTATTTTTTTTCAGATCGATTTATTAGTTAACCACTAAAAAATTTTAACATATAAATTTAATAAATTATAAAATTTGTAATATTATTTTTAATAGTTAAACATATTTTAGAAATAAAAATATAAATTAAATATAATATCCATTAAAATAATTAAAATAAAAAAATTCATAATTAATTATAAAAATTAAATATATTCAATCTAAAACTAACAAAATAGTGCTAATTATGCACATATAATGAATAAAAAGATAATTTTAATATTTATTTGCTAAGAATATGTATTATAATAATATTTTAAAAATTTATATACTATAATATTTATAAATTATAAAAATATTGAAAAATTTAAGTGTAAAATTTGAAATATAATATATAAAAAATATATAAATCTGTTAACCGTTAGTCAACATTTAATCACCGATTTTTAAAAATAAAAACAGTAAATTTAAATTTTTAATTTGTTTAAACTAAAAATTGCTAACTAAAATTTCGGTTTTTTTTTGCTCACCCCTGGTATTTAGCACTTTTTCTTTTCAAATTCAATTTACTATATATTTTAACCCTTCTAGAATGAGACAATTTTTAATTCTTCACACATACTAAAAAAATAATTAATCAATGTCAAATTTAATTAATATTCATTATAATTTAATAAAATAATTTTATTAATTATCTATAATTATATAATCTCTCTAATAATTATTTATTTGTTTTTGCATATATGAGGATAAAATAAATGCATAATTAAATTTCTTGAAATTTAAAAATTATCACATTGAATTGAATAAAGAATTTTCACAATATATAAAATGGAGGGAGCATTGTTTTTCAATTAAAAATAAGCAAAAATTGTCACAATAATTGAAACCGAATGAGTATTATTATTTTTAATTAAGAATGATCTAAATTTAGCTATATACATTAACTGATATTGGTTCCAACTTCCAAGATATATAGCAATTTGCAGCTCTCAGCCGACCATGTATTAGTAGCCATGGAATCTTAGTTATCGACAGTAAAATAAACAAACTGAATTATTCATTTACCAAGAACTTCAATTACTATTTTTGATCTAATAATTTTGGTGAGCATATCATTTTTAGGTATACATTACCTTTTGCCATATAACTTATAGTCAATTCAACCTCTTGCTCTCTCAGTGTGTCTCATACTTTCTTTGCAAAAAACAATCAAAATTGAATTTTTTTTTTCCTAGATTTCATATTGGGCATTTTTGCAGTTAGGCATATTATAAAAATTGGACACGGTTTAATTTAACAAAAGAAAAAGAAATAAGAGAACTGATAGGTTTTGTGTGTCCATGGCCAATTAGACCACGTGTACATGTAATAAAAGGCAAAGGAAAAGTAAAAATTATTCTCATTTTGATATTTATATAATTTATAAAATTATAGAGGGACAAATTTGTACATAAAAGATCTTATTAAGCAGCGAGGGAAAAAAAGTAATTTCATTAGGGTAAAAAGAAAATTACACAAAGAATTTAGGGAGAAGTTTCTGATGCGCTGTTTTTCATTATTCTTTTTATTATTATTTTATAAAGGAAAAAATAGAATAAATATTCGAACTCGAGACATTTTATTTTTACCATTGGAATGTCTTCTAATATTGTATGGATTAAACATTATCCTAATTAGAAAATACAATTAGGTTGACTAAAGGCATAAAGTATTCTAAATTAAATACATTTTTTATTTAATATTTTTTTTTTCGTCCCCGAGGGGAAGGAGCAATTGTTCTTTTTATGACACAAATTTTGGCTTTATAAAAGAGATGCATTCTTTTACAGCCAGAAAGGAAAAAATTCTATATCATTGAAGCTTTGATTGTCTATTAAAAACCCTCTTTTTCCAAACCATTTATTAGTTTTTTTTATTCCCTACAAAATTTCGATTAATTTATCATTTCTTTTTTATGAGGAAAAAGAAAAGTAGTGGTAGAGAAACATGATGGCATCCAAATAAAATTATCAATACGTGGCAACCCTTTTACAACATCCAACCAACCATGCAATATTTTATTTCTCATTTTTCATTTCGGTGATTTTTTAGAGATGGAGCTAATAATATATTGCTATATATTATTAATAATTAAGTTTTATTTTTATTTTTATTATTCAATACATCATTCAAGCTTATGAAATTCTCCAAACATTCTCTTGGATAAACACTGCACGTTCACGTGTCCCTAATTAATAAAGGTACATAGAAAAAGATGAAGCGTCTTCCCAAACGTGTGGGCAAACGTGCAAGTGTTAAATGCACGCCAAACGGATATTGAAACGTCGCCTTTGATCCTTGTGCGAACATTGAATGCACAACGGTTACCCGAAATTGGCGGATATGACTCCTCGAATTAAGCATCTCCAAAAATTCGAAAAACCCGCCAGAATAACAGGACAACGCCACGTCCGATCGGACCAATTAGAGGAGGGACAAGTGATAACTGAAAAAAATACATCTCCAGAGGCCCAATAAGCACAACCCATTAATGGCAAAAGAGTGCGAGCTGGAGGGCAACGTCAACAGATGGAACATCCGATCGGACTGACAGGACAGGCTGTTCCATCAGTCCACTGGCACAAGGCAACACCTATCACCTACCTGCTCCCTGTCACATTGCCGCTCACCCACTCTAACTGCCGGTTATCATTTCCCAAGGTACTCAAGTACCCCCTCCGAAGATCTCCTATATATAGCCAAAAACATGATGACACCGGGTAATGAAATCCTGAGACTCTATCTCTCTCTAACGTTTTTTCTCCCAAGTTGCTAACTTAAACTTCGGAGTGCTAACGCCTGGATCAGACCGGGCATCCCTTTTGCAGGTCCAACAGCTTAATCGGCCTTACAACCGCCGTATTCTCTCATTACAAGATAAAGACATCCTGAGCTTTATCAATTTTATTATTAATTTGCTAATTTGTAATTTCTTCGTGGACGAATTTAATTAAGTGTTTTATAAGAATAAATTTTGATTTTATAGGAAGGTAATGAGCTATTTGGAAAAAAAGGTAAATAAATTAAGTTAAAAAACTGAATAAAAAGAAAAAGAAATATACATCAATAAGAAAAAATATTGAAAAGCTGAAAAACTAATTGCATCAAATAATAACATAAACATTAGAATATTTCACATGATTTAGATGGTGTAAATTCATGCAAGTCTTCCAAACAGTCCTCCATAAATATTGGATTATGATTTTTGTTTTATATGGGGAAATGAGTAAAAGAATTGTAACTCGAGAATTTCAAGTGTATTAAAACTAATATTTATAGAAAGATGTTTTTATGGAGGAAAAAAAATATAGTCTTTATATTCCAATTATTGTTATTAATTAATAATTATATTTTTATTCTCCGGCAAAGAGGCGAACTAATATTAACATTAATTAGATTCCAAGCATCACCTCTCTCATTAGTGTATTTCACACTTCTCTTACAAAAAAAAAAAAAAAGATCTAACCGAAAGTCACCTAATTTGGTGATCCTATAAATCAATCTTTGCATACTTAACCAAAATTTGAAAAATAAATAAATAATCTTCGTCCACTTTGATAGCAAAGTGAAAAAAAAAAAAAATTCATTTCAAAAAGACCTGAAGAAAAGCAAAGGACACTTGTCAGACAAACTGAGGCAACTATGTTAGGAGAATCCAATTTAGTGTTGGCTACAGTCAAATGACGAATTAGAAAAATAAAATCACAGACAAAATATTTCTATTTTTCATTTAAATTAAGAATCCAAAGCTTGAAAATGATTATTATTATTATTATTATTATTATTTTTTTGAATAGTGAAAAAACTGTTTATTACGATTTAAATTTCTCCTTTTGGCAATGGTGATATTGTTGGGTCCCTAAATAGAATAAGTGATGTTAATGTCGGACCTAACTAAATACATTTCCCAATTCTCCAAAACTATAATTTCGCTTATATTCTTATTTATTTATTTATAATTATAGGGTGGTGTGATTATGCTTGTAGTGAACAAATGCACAACTCACGAATATTTCTATATATAAGGCATCGAACATATTACAACCAAAGATTTGCAGAAAAGTTTGATTTTTCTATTAGACAAATATGGAAAAAACAAAAATGATTTTCATATCTTTTCTGTATTTAACTTCAAATCAAAATTTCTACTGTCCTTTCATAAGAAAATACTTTTTTTCTAAAAAAAAAATTATTAAGCAGTTTTTAGGATCTATAATTTCGATCTTCAATCAAAATGTATTAATAATTATATTCTAATATTTAATTTTCATAACCAACAAAAGAAAAGGTATAAATAAATGTCTTATCAAAAGTTAAAACTTCGAAATCTTAAGCTTATGCCTCAATGGAATTATTTGTGTACAATTAAAATAAAGGAATTAAATGTTGCAAAAATCATAGGTCTTATCATATCAATTGTGTATACCAAAAAAAAAAAAGAAAGAAAAAGGGTAGTATATACGTAGTAGAAGTAGTAATTAATGTATACTCAAAAGAGAAGAGTAATTAATTTAATCACGAAATTAATTCCCTTAAAGTAAGAAAAGAGCGTTACATTTACAACTTTCAAATGCATTAATAATTAATGACTCCAACTTTTAAAGGGGGCATAACCGAATCTCAGCCACTATATTTCTCGGATTGAATTGCAATTGGCCACCTATAAAAAGCACGAGGAACCCACTTTTTATTTTTTTTAAATTTTTTTTTTCTTAATATTTTAGGGCTCCCTTTAAACTAAAAGGTACCATACCCAAAAACTCCTGCCCCAATTAAAAATAAAATAAAAATAAAAAAGGAAAAAAAGAGAAATGGGATAAAATAAAATTATAGCTCGTATCACACACACGGTGGATGATAATAACCTTCAACTTTAAATATTGGTGTATATATGAAAGAAAGAAAAAGAAACTGTAATGAAAATATATTCTTTGTACCATATTATATATTAAACATGATCATATAGTTGTGGATGCCTGGTTGTCAAAATCTTGGCCTTTGTAAAGACATTTATTGAATAAATAAATATATATAAAAGACACGTACTGAATTTCATTGGCCATAAAAATGAAGGTTCTCTATGGTCCACGATGGATCTGTTTGGGATTTTTCCTTTCTAATTCAAGTTTGTATACTCCTTTATCTTGCTTTAATTCTTAACCAATCATCTAACTTCAATAATAGCAATTTTATTATGCAAACCATTTTCATCATTTATAAATTTTTATGCTGCATGTTCCATCAATTTTTTTTTTTTATCTAATTTTCCTTCAGGTTTACAATCTACATTAGAAATTATATAACTAGCAATTTACCTTTTCTTAATCGCTAAATTATACAACATTTTTTTTTTAAATTCCTATTTGTTGAGAGAAGGATAAGGATATCAATTTCAGCATAAAATCGTACTACAATATATGATGGTGTAAATCTGAGTGAAATGCCATTAATGTCTTCTGAAGCTTTTGGTTGTGGAATTGGCCTTTTTTTTTTTCCTTCTTCTCTTCGACATAAAAAGAAATCAGAAAATATTTGTTAATTTCGTTACGGTAAACAAAAATAATTAAAAAGACATCAATTCTGATGATTTATTCTCAACAAACATAATAAATTAAACTGCCTTCGAATTTTTTTTAGATTATATACCTCAATCCAATTATTATACTATAATTAATGTACTTTACATAGAAAGTAAAATATGATTTGATTATTTATAAGTAAATTTGATTTAAATAGGTTTTTCTCTTTATAATTCGATTAATCTAATAGTAATCAGATTGCGAGGTCTAATTAACTTGGGACACGACAATGAAGGAAAAAAAAAGTTAAAGAAACTGATAGAAACAAATATGCATTGTTTTTGGGTATAGTAGGTTTCATATTTTCAATTCTGATAATAACAGCATGCAACAAATTAATCTATAGTGTGTTGACCATATATATGTAGTGGTCTGATGCAGAGTTTCTCCACGTGGCAAACACAAGCTCACAACAAATAACCAGTTGACACGTATAGAGGCTAGAAAACAGAAAGTAACAAAAAAATAAATAGTATTAAAAAAATAGAGAAATGAATACATCTCCCCCAGACTGCCATAATACCAATAGCTACAGTAGTTGAGTATAGGTAAGAGTAGTGGTAGTTGCTCTGCCTATATCATGGATCACACCCATGTCCACTTCTCGTGCCTCCTCCTTCTTCTTCACTTTATAACCTATCACATGTTCTTTTCTTCCCTCTCATCTCTTTAATTTCCTTCCATTTCTCTTCTTCGTTCTTCTCTTTATTTTTATTTTTTTATTTTTATTATTATTATTTTTGTTCTGAGAAATGATGCCCCCAGAGCAAGAAAGTTCCATTAATGGCAGTACTGCTCCACATCAACCTAACCTCATGCTCACAAGTTGGACAGAAACTGTTCCTGTTCATGCTGAGCCTTCTCGTTCATCTATCAACATAAACCCAACTTCACAACCTCCTTTTCCTGATCATCTAGACGAACAAAACCCATCAAGATTCTCGATTTTACGCGAATCCTTGCGTCCTATAACTCTCAAGGTTTATTGATGTTTATTTAATTATATACATTTTCACCTTTCAATTTCTTTATGCCTAACTTGTTTGTTTTTGCAGTTTGAAGATGTTTCATATAGAGTTAATTTATCCACAAAAGGAAGCACATTTTGTTTCCCCAATCAACCAAAATCAACTAAAACGGTACTCAATGGGGTAACTGGCATAGTTCGTCCAGGTGAATTACTAGCAATGCTAGGCCCATCAGGGAGCGGAAAGACAACTCTTTTAACAGCTCTCGCCGGGCGCCTACCGGGAAAAAT
Source organism: Excoecaria agallocha (assembly GCA_037975025.1). NCBI lineage: Eukaryota > Viridiplantae > Streptophyta > Magnoliopsida > Malpighiales > Euphorbiaceae > Excoecaria > Excoecaria agallocha. Next base: position 24,280,190 of record CM075809.1, on the reverse strand, counting down.
CTCCGGCACTATAACTTACAATGGCCAGCCATTTTCAAGCTTCATGAAGAGGAAAACGGGTTTTGTCACACAAGACGATGTGTTATACCCCCACCTCACAGTCTTAGAGACCTTAACCTATGCTGCTCTTTTAAGGCTGCCCAAACAGCTGACCCGAGAAGAGAAAATAGAGCAAGCTGAGATGGTGATCAAGGAGCTTGGCTTAACCAGGTGCAGAAACAGTATAGTTGGTGGACCTTTGCTTCGTGGTGTATCGGGTGGTGAAAGAAAACGGGTCAGTATCGGCCAAGAAATGTTGGTTAACCCGAGTTTGCTGTTGCTTGATGAACCCACTTCGGGTCTCGACTCCACCACCGCTCTACGTATCGTCGCTACCTTAAGAGGCCTAGCTCGTGGTGGTAGAACCGTAGTGACCACCGTTCATCAGCCTTCAAGTAGGCTGTATAGGATGTTTGACAAGGTAGTGGTGCTATCCGATGGTTGGACCATTTATAGCGGGCAAGCGGGTCAGGTCATGCAGTATTTCGAGTCCATTGGCTATGCACCCGGTTTCAATTTCATGAATCCTGCTGATTTTCTGCTTGATCTAGCTAACGGTAAGCTATGTGATTAATAATTGGTTTTGTGGTATTAAATTAATTTAGATAAAGAAAACTGATTTTAATTAGTGTTTGTTTGAAAGAAGCAACATTAGTTGTAAAGGTTAGTGTGTCATAAAAAACATGGGATATGACAAAGACTGTATATATAATTAGATATATAGTACGATTAAATTATTGTGGAAATAGGAAATGTCTGAGAAAGTTGTGTTTTTTGATAGCTCGAATTAGGAATTTGGCCACGCTATGTGCCATGAAGCTTACGATTTTGTGAGTGTCAACTCAAAACTACCCGACATTTTACCATTAAAACTTTTGCCATTCATGGCACATATATTGGCACAAGTCCCAACATGAAACTTGTCCTTCTCCGTGAAAATATCTTATTCGATCTGAAAATTTACCAAATACTCCCTCTGTTTTTTTTATCAGTCATTTTTGTTACTTTTACTAGGATTAAAAAATAATAAATAGACTTAAAGTTAGTATTAAATTACGTAATTAAGATTAAATTATCAAATCTGATTGATTCTAACTTTATTGAAAAAGAAAAATAAATTAAAAAAGCAAATTAAATTATGTTGAAAGTCTAAAAATGACAGATAAATAAAATTTGAGTTTTATTTAAAAGTGACTGATAAAAAAAACGGAGGAAGTACTAACTTTAATTTTTTTAACATTAATTTGAAAATGATAACCATTTGTCAGTTATTCAGCATTGCCTGTCTAATTAGTTGCTAAAGGATCCTTTTTGCGCTAATTTAATTGAGTAGCAGTGTAGAGCCCGCGAAAGACCGTAGCAGACACAAATACATGGAACTTTGAAATTTGGAGGGCATGCATTTATGTCAAGTCAATCTAATGGTGATTCATATATTTTGTCTTATTCGTATATTTTTTTAACTGATATTTCTTTTTCTTTCAGAAAAAAATTTAGTGGTGAGTTTTTATTTTTTTTGGGATAATTGTAACTTTTAACTTCTTTTGGTTTGTCCCCACTTGATCTTTTATCTTTGGGTCTGTCATGGTTAATTAAAGTAATTATGTGGTCCAATTAATTTACTTTAGACAAGATATTATCTGAAATATCTGTCCCCTTATTTCTTTATTTAAATTAATTCTGAAGTGTTTCTGGGGATACAGGCATAGTTCCTGATCGCACAAAACCAGACGATCAACAGGACATTCATGGTAGACTGGAGCAACATGAGGATCAAAATAAAATAAAACAATCTTTAATATCATCATACAGGAAGAACTTATATCCTACATTGAAAGCTGAAATTCGCCAAAATTTTCAGGACTCTGTAATTCCATCCTCATCATCAGGAATTTTATCAACAAGAAGTATGTTAAAAACTCATTTGTTTGTTGGCATTAATTTTGAATATTTGAAAGGAGCTGTAGTAATATTCTCTTTTGGTGTTGCAGAGAGTGAGGATCAATGGACAGCCAGCTGGTGGCAGCAATTCATAGTGCTGCTCCGAAGAGGTTTACGAGAAAGAAAGCATGAATCATACTCCGGCTTGAGGATTTTCCAAGTTCTGTCAGTTTCCATTCTTTCAGGACTTTTATGGTGGAATTCTAATACTTCACACATTCAAGATCAGGTATTGTTTCTACCTCATGATAGTTTGACGTTTTATTTTAGTTAGCGGAGTTAGTTGGATTAGTGGAATTAATGGGGTTGCTATCTTTTAGTTTATGCGTTAATTGTAAGCCTAGAAATATGACAGTTTAATTTAGTATTTTATCACAATAAAATTTTATGTTTTTAATCCAAAAAATCCAACATTTTGTTGACAGTTATAATATTTTGAACAGGTTGGACTTCTCTTCTTTTTCTCCATCTTCTGGGGATTTTTTCCTCTCTTCAATGCCATATTCACATTTCCACAGGAGAGGCCAATGCTAATAAAAGAGCGTTTTTCGGGCATGCATCGCCTTTCCTCGTATTACTTTGCTCGAATCGCTGGCGATTTGCCAATGGAACTTGTTCTGCCAACTATCTTTGTCACAATCACATACTGGATGGGTGGCCTCAAGCCTTCTCTGATCACATTTGTACTAACACTTTTGATCATCCTCTTCAATGTACTAGTATCACAAGGCCTAGGACTGGCCCTCGGGGCGATTTTAATGGATGTAAAACAGGGAACCACATTAGCTTCTGTGACAATGCTCGTGTTTCTACTCGCTGGAGGATACTACATTCAGCATATTCCGGCATTCATAGCATGGTTAAAGTACATTTCTTTTAGTCACTATTGTTACAAGCTAATGATAGGGGTACAGTACTCGGCGAACGAAGTGTATGAATGTGAGATGAGAATGCATTGCAGGGTGATGGATTTTCCGGCAATCAAGTATTTAGGACTTGATAATAAGTGGTGGGATGTGGCTGCTTTATTGGTTATGTTGGTGGGTTATAGGCTTCTGGCTTATATAGCACTAAGAAAGCTTCAGCTCATTTGATCTTGTTTATAGCATGGAACTACGGAAATATTTTTCCAATTAGGTTATTTGATCTTGAACTCTTGATGGCAATTAAGTATTAATTAGCCATAGGAATTCTTGAAGACTAGTTTTCCAGAAATGTATATTGGAAGTTTGTTACATTTGTTTTCCAGTTGTATTACTAGCATTGGACTGATTATGACTTATGAAAATTTCTCTATTCTTGGTCATGAATTTCCGTGCCATATCAAAAACAAGTAACAACTATTTCAGAACAAGTCCAAGAAGATGATATTCATAAAGTGAAGTTATGGATTAAATGATATTTATAAATTTCACCTCAATTTATACTATCATAACAATTTAGCCCTTATACTTTAAATTGGAGCATTAAATCCACAATATTAAAAGTAACATGAAACTTCATCTAATAGATAACCGGTAAAAATGTTCTTGCCTACATCCAATAATCCTAAGACAATATTAATTGTTTATCTAACTATAGATTCTTGATAATAAAATATACATTTTAATAAGTGATAATACTCAATTTTTTTTTAAATGATATTATATGGAAATTCAAGTAAGTCAGCCTATTATAATAGGCCCACATAGTCAATTTCCTCCCCTTGAAGGCAAGTTTGGAATCCATACACTATGTCATTATGGCCCATAGCAGACCTAACTCAGATCACATATCATTGGCGCTCAAGTTTATCCAATCACTCGTTCATAACAATATTACCCTCCAATACGTTTCTATAACTATATAAATGGCTCAAATAACAAATGGTAACATTTTTGAATTCCTAAAGGTTTTCTTTATTTATTTTTTTTTATCTCTCTAATTTTTCTAATTTTTATTTCTGAATTTATAAAGAACTCATTTTCTATTTGATTCCAAATTTTGATCTAGGCTGCCAATTCAAATATCTTTGACCAGGTTCTCCCGATTTCGTTATTTCTTAACTTAACAGTAAGAATCTCTTTGAAAAGAAATACTGTTGAAGTGTTTAATTATATGGTTCTTCTGCCTCACATATTTTTATGCTACTCTTTTAGTATTCAAGTTCATATAAGTATTTTAAATTCCATAGGATTTAAATCAAATCAATATATATATATATATATTTTTAATTAAGAGTAATTTTTCGCTCCTCTCCGCCGTAGAGGTTTTCTCCCTTGGGTTTTCTAAACTCTAAGGTTAACTCCTTAGCCCAGCTAAGGTTTTTTCGCCATTGCTGATCTTAGGATGAGATAATGGCAAATCAAGATTCGCTGGATACGCTGCTCTCTTCTCTGCATCTAACAGAGGAGTAGAATCAGGTAGGGAAGCTAAATCTGGATTATCGAACAAACAAGAAACAGAGAATTCGTATATCGCTCTATTTAGTTGGGAAACTCTTGAATGTTAAGAGCATAAATGTAAATGCATTTTGATCTACTATGCTGAATATTTGGAGATTGCAACGGGTAGTTTGTGGGAACTGGGAAATAACGCTTTCATCTTTCAATTTTTTCTAGAATCTGATAAACAACGAGTTTTGGATTTTGGCCCTTGGTGTTTTGATGACCAATTGCTATTGCTAAAGCAGATGAAGGAAACTGATGTAGGAGCTATGTCACTGATTGATGACACTACTCTGTGGGTGAGGGCGTATAAAGTTCCCTTCTTGTGGCATTCTAAGGAGACTACCGTGACTATGGCAAACATGATTAGGACATTCGTTGATTTTGATGAGGGTGAAAATTGGGGTTGGGCTCTATACATTAGATTCAGAGTCAATATCTTGATCCTTAACAAGCTGAGAAGAAGGGTCTTATTACAATTGGGAAAAAGAGTGGTATGGGCGAAACTCAATTATGAACGGCTCCCTGTGTTTTGTTACAACTGTGGTCTTATTGGCCACCGAGTTCAAGATTGTAAGGAGGACATCCAAAATCTATAATACGGTGACTGGCTATGTGCTTTTCCCCGCAAAGGATTTAAACTTCGTAACCCAGTGGAAAAAGAGAAAGAAGATAAGCTTCTTGCCCAATTAGACGCGTTGAGTCTTAATAAAATTGACAACGATTCTTGTGGTGAAGCATATACTAGTTCGACATGCTCTAGGTCGCTGAAAGAAATCCTTGATAAACTTAATTCTAAGGATGATGCGGCTATTGTTATCTCTAGTTCCAGCAACGACGATGTCCCAGAGTCTGAAACAGGGGTTCCTCATCATACTAATGTGCCTAATGCTCCCTTGTTAAGCTTGTCAGAGGCTAATGCTCCTATCCCGATCGGTCCAATGCAGGTACCATCTAATTCTATTATTCCTTCAATGCATTTGTTTAAAAATTCGTTGCATGAACAAATGGATAGTGGCATTTTAGGGGAAGAGATGGTAGAGGTGGAGTTAAGTGAGGTTAATATGGTGGCTGTAACAAAGGAGGGAGGGGATAAAGTATTAAAAGTGAATTTAGTTGATACTGCTGTTGATGGTTTAGGAGTGAGGGCTACGGGAAGTATCAATAAAAAACAAGGATCATGGAAGTGCTTAGCTAGAAGCATATCTAAAAATGAGAAGGGCTCTTTCGAAAACGGTAGTAGGAAACAAAAGCCGGGGATGGCTAAGAGTATTTCTGATGGAGAGATGAATGCGGGGGAGGAGGAAATAGTAACAAAAAAGATGAAACTGGTTATGTCGGCTTCACAGTCAGTCGATGATTTAGAGGTGACCGGGGAAGTTCACCCTGGTTGCCTACCGCAATGAGTATCCTAAGTTACAACTGTAGTGGTTTGGGGAGCGCCGTGGTAGTTGCTAAGTTATGACGATTAGTATATTCGCAAGCTCCCTCTATCCTCTTTTTAATGGAGACTAGGGTGTCTAGGGATGATCACGGGACGGGGCGGAGAATCCCCGAATTTTCCCCCGTGGGGACGGGGATGGGAGAAAAAAATTCCGTTATAAAATCGGGGGCAGGGACGGAAAATGGGGTATCCGCCCCAACGGGAATTCCCGTCCCGCAAAATATAATCGAATATAATCAATTATCACACTAAAAAAATACAATTGAATAGAATGTAGTCATTCATTAAGTGAATACATTGTATTAAGATTTGTTTTGCCATGTATATGATGTATTCGGTTTTATTTTGACTTTCACTTTAAGTTTTTATTTTCCTTTCAATTTTTTTTTTGGGATGCTTCGTGTTAATTCAATAAATTAGAAGGACTTTACTATAACAAATATAAAATTAAAATACTACATTATATTGTCATATTCAATTAGTGTAAAATATTAATACAATATATTAACTAGTAATATAACAATATCATATTCACTTATTCCCAAAAATAATATAATCAATGTTGTTATTCTATATTAACATAATACATTGTATATGGTAAATTTTATAAATGGTTTTGTTATTATATATTAAAATAATACATTGTGTATTGTATACAATGTAATCCGATTTGTTATGCCATGTATATTTTAGAAGAATTTAAATTCATATTTTAATTCACTTCTAAATTTTAATTTTAATTCACTTGTAAAAAAAAATTAAAGTACAAAAATTGAGAACACTAATACTCTACTACTCAATTTAATAAATTAAGAATTTAAATTTATATCATTTCTAAGTGAATTCATTAGCAACTCTTTCCATATAAATTTTGACAGTGTATCTACTTTTGCCCAAAAAATAAATTGTGTTCATTTCTATCTAACTGAATGTATTGTATTTATTTTTGTCCAAACTAAATAGAGTAAAAAGAATGATTCCCATGTATGAATAAAATTATTAGCTCTATATATAAAAATTAAAAAAAAGTCATTAATTAACAAATTACACTGATATAGAATATCACATTAAAGAGATGTCCATATATTAAAAAAAGAGATGAGACAATCTATATAATATAATTAATTTGCTATTTATTTCATATCAACATAAAGAAATGCATACGTTGATGCTGAACAACTCAAAATAAAAAGTAGTGCAGCAAAATCAATTAAAATAACATTTGTAATTTCTATTCAATTTTTATCTTCCTTGACATTAGAAAAGATAAATTTAAAATAAATAATTTTAATTTAATAAAGAAAAATAAAATTAAGAAAAAGAAAAAATATAGTTAATTAAATAAGTTAAACACCGTTAACTTTGAAATAACCCCACAAAATTTATTGTCTTTTTAGCTTTCTTAACACCAACAGTGAAGAGCAATAGTAAAAAAAATATACAGCAATAGTGAAAAGATCTTCTATTTCTAATTACGATTGTCTTAATTGTCCACTGTCAACAACACCTGCTGCTGATAGATCGTATACAGTTTCACTAGAGCTAATACACTCTATCCAATTTGGTTAAAATTAAATGTCATATATTCAGTTTTGCTCCAAACAAATATACTATTTTTTAAATTGAACTCAAATTCAATCTTCTTTTTAATTAAAATTGAATTTGTAAACTTAATTTAAATTGGATTTAATCTATTAATTTAATTTTAATTGAATACTATTCAAATTGAAATTAAATTGAATTTTAATCAATTTCAATGCCAAATTTAATTGAATTAATTCAATTTTTTTGAATTTGAATTTCATTTGAATTCACATTTTAATTAAAATTAAGTATCAATTAAATTAATTAAGATCAAATATAATTACACTAGGCAATTCGATAATTTAATGAGTGAAAGAAAGCTATCAAGGAAAATGTATTTTTACTTTTACCCAATCTCCGTATACAAATTTTGAAAATTGTGTTGGCTATTTGATCAATCATCCTTTACAATGTATTCATTGCATGCCTATAACTATATCCCTATTAGGTCCAATTGCAAGGTGGGAATTTTAATTTAATTTTAAATTTGATGGAAATAATCAATATTAAAAAAAGTAAATAAATAAATTTAAAATTTATAAAAAATAAAAAGAAAAAATTTATTTTTGAAAATAAGAGGTGTTATTCAATTAAAATAAGATTGAATTTGAGTTTGATTTGGATAATTGAACACGGTTTATTTAGTTTGGATAAAAATAAATATAATATATTTAGTTTAGTAAAAATGAATTTAATTTTTTTGGGTAAAAGTGAATATAGTGTATTAAATTTAGATAAAAGTAAATTGAATGCATTTAATTTGACTAAAAATGAATGCAATATATTTAGTTTACATTTAGGCAATGAAGTTATCGGTTTTCTTGCTTTTACATTTTTATAGTATATAAATTATGGTGCTAATGCTATTATAGTGTATAAATTATAAGAATTATATTCAAATCAACAGAAAAAAATATTTAGAAGTAGAAAATTGACAAATTTAAATTTCTATTTTTTTTTAAGTTGAATACTTTTTAGGAGGTATTACTTTCTTCACAATTAGGACTCGACAAAAAAATTAAAAAACCACTAAATCGGGAAACAGGGATCCCTGTGGGGGACGGGGATCCCCGCGGGGCGGGGGACGGGGGGGATTTTCTCCCCATTCTAAAGTCGGGGGTAGGGACGGGGAATCCCCGACCTCGGCGGGGCTGTGAGTGGGGATGCAATCCCCGGCCCCGCCCCGCCCCGCCCCGTGAGCACCCCTAAGGGTGTCTGAGGATAGAATGAATTTCATAAGAATTAGTTTGGGGTTTAAGAAAGGTTTTAATGTTTGGGGTAATAACAGTGGTGGAGGTTTGGTGTGTATGTGGTCGGATCAGGTTAATATGTCCTTGGTGTCATTCTCATCTCATCATATAGACTTTGAAGTGTCTTTTGATGATAGCCTTCCTTAGAATCTTACTTGTTTCCATGGATGGCCAAAGAGAAATTGGAGATATAAATCATGGGAATTACTTCGTCAACTGAAATGCCAAAATAGGAGGGAATGGGTGGTTATTGGGGATTTTAATGAGATCTTAATTCATTTTGAGAAAATAGGAGGTGTTCCTAGGCAAGAAGCAGCGATGCAGTCCTTTCAGGAAGTATTGGTGGAATGCGGTTTATGTGATTTGGGATTTACAGGTTACCTATTTACTTGGGATAATGGTAGAAGAGGGGAAGATTTTTTTGAAGAAAGGTTAGACAGGTGTGTAGCATCCTTACTGTGGATCCAAAGGTTTACTAAGGCACGACTAGTTCACCTTTTATCTGCAGGTTCGGACCATCTCCCTATTATCATTAAATTTGATGAGGACACCAATTTTGGTAATTTGTCTAATTGGTTTAAATTTGAGAGTATGTGGAGTAGGGATCTTATGTTTGGGCTTACTATTAGTTCGGCATGGAACAAAGGGAGTTTATGGGAGGATAATCTTTGGAGTAGAATTTCTTTCGGTTCTCTAAAATCGAAGAGAAAGAAGCTGGAGTTCCGCCATTCATCTTAGAGCCGATTTGAAGGAGTTAGCAGAAGTGTCCTTAAGGGAAGAGTTAAAATGGCAACAACGGTACAGTGGTTGAAGGAAAGGGACAAAAATACTAAGTTTTTTCATGCTACTGCTTCACAAAGAAGGCAAATCAATAGGATTCATAGTTTACTTAATGGGGATAATGTCTATTTGGAGGGCCAAGATTTAGAAGCTCATATAGTTGGGTTTTATTCTGATTTATTTAACTCTAATGGAAGGCGAATTACACCAGATGATATCTAGTTTATTCACCTGAAGGTAACAGCAGACATGAACATCAGTTTGGACCAGCCGTTCTTTGCCGAGGAAGTATACCAGGTTGTTCGGATGACGCACCCCCTAAAGGCACCAGGCTCAAACGGTTTCCCACCTATGTTCTTTCAAAAATATTGGAATATTATTGGTAGTGATGTGGTTAAAGTTGTGCTGGAAGTCTTAGAATGGAGTGTCATGCCTCACCAATTCAATCATACCTTTATCTGTTTGATTCCGAAAGTCAAAGATCCGAAGTTTATCTCGGAGTATCGGCCAATTAGTCTATGTAATGTGGTTTGTAAAATCGCTATGAAGGTCTTGGCTAACAGACCAAAATTGATTTTGGGAGATATAATAGATGTCTCACAAAGTGCTTTTGTTCCAGGAAGGTTGATTATGGATAATGCACTAGTTGCTTGTGAAGCTTTTCACCACATGAAAAGTGATGGAACTGGAAGGCATAAATATATGTCTCCCAAATTGGATATGGTTAAAGCCTACGATCGGGTCAAATGGCCTTTTTTAGCAGCCGTTATGGAAAAATTGGGATTTTCAGATCGGTGGGTTGCTAGAGTGATGAGGTTGGTATCTTCAGACACTTATTCAGTTCTTATTAATGGTAACCTGGTTGGGCATATTACTCCTTCCCGAGGCCTTCGTCAAAGGGATCTTTTGTCTCTGTGTCTCTTTCTTATATGTATGAAAGGTCTTACTGGTTTGTTAAATTCGGCTATTAGTCCGGGAGCCCTACATGGCTTGCGGATCTGTCAAAGAGCTCCTTAAATCTCCCATCTCTTGTTCGTGGATAATAGTTTACTCTTTTGTCGAGCTTCAATTGCAAATACAACTGCAATTTTAAATGTTCTACAGAGGTATGAATATCTTTCAGGACAAAAAGTAAACCTCAGTAAATCCGAAGTCTCTTTTGGTTCTAGTGTAAATGCTGAACTCAAAGCAATTCTTGGGAGTAAAGTTGGTGGAGCACCATGAACTTTATTTGGGTCTTCCTACTGTGGTGGGGCGGTAGAAGAAAATTATCTTTAATTGGATTAAGGATAAGCTGTGGCAAAGGCTAGAGGGTTGGAAGGAGAAGCTTCTCTCTTGGTCAGGTAAGGAGCTGCTCATAAAAGCAGTAGCGCAAGCCATCCCTGCATACATTATGCAATGCTTTCTTTTCCCATCTAGGTTTTGTCAAGATATAAAGGCTATGATTTGCAGGTTTTGGTGGGGACAAAAGGAAAATAGTAGGAAAATGCATCTGTGTAGTTGGAAGCAAATGTGTAAACCAAAGGTGAATGGAGGTTTGGGTTTCGGGATTTTGAGTGTTTTAATATTGCCCTGTAAGCTAAGCAAAGTTGGAGACTGGTTTCAAACTCGGATTCTCTCTTAGCGAAAGTTTTGAAGGTGTGTTATTATCCGAACAGCTCCTTATTTGATGCTTCTATAGGCTCTAACTCGAGTTACACATGGAGAAGTATTCTGGCAGGGCGGGATTTGTTGTTTTTGGGTTCTTACTGAAGGGTGAGAGATGGTAAAAGTCTTAATATTTGGCGGGATAGATGGATTTCTCAACCATCATCCTTCAAACTAATGACCCCTTGTAATTCAGAGTTTAGTTCTGCAAATGTGGCTTCTCTTATTGATCATGTAGAAGGATCCTGGAGATGGGATCTCATTAACAACCTTTTGTTGCCGGTTGATGTGGAGAGCATTAAAATGATTCCTGTAGGTTTGGCTGGAAACCCGGAGAGACTTGTGTGGCATTACCATCCATCAGGGCAATACGTGGTGAAGAGTGGCTATAGACATGCCATGAATTTGCAAGAAGTCCAGCATGGTCTTTCAACTTCAGGTAATCAGCTCATGAACTTCTGGAAGAGATTGTGGTGCATTCAAGTCTCCCCCAAAGGTTAGTAATTTTCTTTGGCATGCTGCTTTAAATGTTATTCCTGTTAATGAGGTTCTTTATGAGCGTATTAATGTTATTCATCCCTCTTGTCAAAGATGTGGTTGCCCTGAGTCAGTGTTACACCTGATGAAGGACTGCCTCTTTGCTAAACAGATTTGGGAGAGGGCAGGTTTAGCTCATATCTTCAAAAAAAAAAAAAAGAATCTGCAGGCTTCGAGTTTTAAGTTGTGGATGATTGAGATCATGGAACTCCTTCCCTTTGAATAGGTTATCCTTGTCTCGTTCCTCTGCTACCAGTTATGGCATGCTAGAAATAAGCTTTTTCATGATAAATGAACCTAGAGTGCTCTCAAATATTTATCTTAGCTAGAAATTTGAAAGCTGAATTTTTGGCAGTGGCTTGTTCATCTGTTGGGTGCAGCGGCACTAGTCCTCAGAGCATAGCGAAGTGGATTCCACCACCGTCATTTATAGTGAAGCTGAATGTGGATGATGGGGTTGTTGGATCTGATCTGGTGGGGCTTGGGGTAGTTTTTAGAGATAGTCATGGCCAGGTGTTGGCTTGCGGTCAAAGAACTAAGGCTGGGGCATGGAATTCTTTCATCTCAGAGGCGTTGGCTTTGGTCTGTCTCTAGCTAAAGATCTGGGTTTTTCCAACATTATAGCAGAATCAGATTGCAAATTCATTATTGACTGCTTGGTGAAGAGGGTGGATTTGCGAAATAGCCTTGGGGGTATTCTTGATGATTGCAGGCGCCTAAGTGTGGGTTTTAATTCTTGTTGCTGGTCTTTTATTCCTAGATCTGGTATAGGTTTGCTCATGGCTTAGCCAAGAGCTGTCTCATTTCTCCTTCTTCATCTGTTTGGATAGAAGAGTTTCCGGTTGCTCTTAATCATTTGTTTCTTGCAGATGTAAACTCTGTTCTTGGTTAATCCATTTGATTGTTTCTCAATATATATATATATATATATATATATATATATATATTCTTTTTTTTTTAAATTGTTCTTATTAAATAATTCTCATTTCAGTTTCTCTACTTTACTTTTTTCCTTTTCTATCTTTCATTTTTCTTTTTGTTGCCATTCTTCACAGGGTTTTTGATCCCTTCTTGCCATTTCTTTTGGGAATTAAAACGGATTTTGTTAATTTAATTTATTTTTTTCTGTCAGCTGTTAAAATCAGATTTGTAAAATTGCAATAGATACCACTGGAAACTTTCTTTCGGCCCCGAACAATATATGCTGGCCCTACTGAAAATAATACCAGAATGCACAACTGAGTGCATATATTATCAAAATACTACATAAAAGGCTATCCAAGCTCTAAAATAAGATATCCATACTTCATTTTCTTTATTTTCTTTTTCAAAGTATTTCCTAATTTAATTGTTAGAAGCTTTAGCGTTTCTTCTTTGCTTTTCCGGTGGCTTTGTGTCTATCATATTATGGATTTTCCCTTCTTTGATGGCTAGTTATTTAAAATTCTCGTCATTTTACCTAGATGTAATCTCGCTAAGAGCGATAGAAGTTTTCGATTGGATGCCATGTGTTTTTCAAATAATTAGCCATCACTTTATATCGTTGGCACCGTATTTTAATGAAAAAAATATAAATTTATTTCTAATATTAAAAATAGTATATATTTATTGTACATTTAGTATTTAAATATATTTTAGATTAAATTATATTTAAAATAATGAAAATGGTACGCATTTGCTCATTAAATATATTTGTAGACGTAACTTGCTTAAATTTGCCAATAAAATAATACTACTTCAAGTAAATAAATAAATAAAAACACATATAATAAGCTGATTGAAATAATATAAATTTGCCATTTGTATACTCTATATTGATATTTTATTTTAATTTTTAAAAAATCTTAAAATTTTTTATCATGAGATATTTTCAATTTACTTATTTATAGTCTGATTATTTTAACAAGTTTAATATCAGAAATTTTAACTCTTTTTTGAAAGTTAAAAGTGGTAACAATTTACAATATGCACAAGTCTGTTTGTGTGACTTTAAGCAGCATGCTCTGTGTCTTTACGTTTATTTATACCTAGATTTTTATTATTTTCTATGAAAAATTTAAGTCAATTTCGAGAGTAATTTTGACTCAAAAATATATTTAAAGGACAAACGTATATCATATTTAATATTTTATGAGTAAATTTATCTTAAAATATATTTAAAAGGAAAATATATACCATTTTTAATAATTTATGGATCCTATTAATCCCAATTGTAATAATAAACGTGTCAACAAGTGAGCAATTTTGCCAAAATTGGGTGGAAAATGAATGAAGGACTCGGATTGAAAATAAAATAAAATTTAGAAGGGGCATTTGGATTAATTTTATTTACAGTTATTATTGACTGGAAATTTTTTCTATTTCAACCAGAATGTATATGTGGCACGACAACTTAATTGAACTCACATAGGTACATGACGAAATTATGTGCTGGATAAGATTGACATGTCAAACTCAAATATTCCCACCTTTTTTATGTTCTATAAAATGCCAATACACCTGAATTGTAGTGCCATGTGTGCATTCGATTGGAATGAAAAAGATTTACTGCCAAAAAGACTTTTTGGGATAAATTGAGAAAGTTCAGTTATTTTTATATTACAAATTTTTTCTTTTATAATTAATCCGTTATTAATTTACAAGTTCAATAAACATGAAAAAAATTAATTCGGATATTTACTCCCCTTATTTTCTTAAATTAAATTTTTTCCTTGAATATTTTTATAAATTTCAAAAGTTTAATTTTGATTATTTATTTATCTATCTTAATATTGATTTTAATTAAATTTTTTCCCTTTAATCTAAAATCCTAGATTCGTCTCAGTTGATGCCTACCAAAATAAGTGAAAATCTAAAAAAGTCTCGACGAAAAACTGAGACACAAAGCAATGCTTGCAAAATGTACTCTTTTTGTGATGTAATGTAACCCGGAATTGAAATACCATTTAACAGGAGGAGGAAGCAGCATAAGCATCAAAATAATATCAACTTGACATAATATGCCTTGGCATCAGATGCAGCATAATATATCTTCTCTTGAAGCTTGTTTATTATATGAAAAACGCATTTTTAATCCTCGAGTTTTAATATTTTTTTTTACATTAAAATTTTTATACTTTCAAAAGTCATATTAAAATTTTATATTTTTTGAATCTCTCATATTATATTAAAGTAGTGGAATTAAAAGACACGTTTTATTAATTTTGCATGAAAAATTTATCATTATTTTAGACATATAAAAGGCGATGATTTGATATTTTTTTTATAACTTTTTATGTCCTAAAGAGTCACGTAAATAGTTTAGATTGACTTCATACGAGATTAACATAATTTTTTTTTTTCAATTCTGTTTAAATTAAATTTAATGGGAGTGATTTAAAAATTATATGAATCTAATGATAATTTTTAATATTACAATAATTTATCTTAGAGCAAAAGTTAGAATTTAGAATTTGCAGGATGCGTTCTCCTTTATTCTATTCCTAAATAATATCATCTTTCTTCGCCCATTTGATGTAATTCTTGATTCTGTTTCCATCTATATATAAGTATGGATTTCTGTATGGAGCTAATACAACTCAAGGCCAGCAAATCACCTAAAACCTTATAGAGGAGCTTTGTTTTAGGGTATAAACAGAGAAAAATGGCATCATTGAAAGCTGAGAAACCTGCTACTGGCGCTCAAACCACCGTTCAGCTGAAGAAAGAGCCAGCCAAATCTACCAATACGGCACCCAAAGCTCCAGCCTCCAAATCGGCCCCTAAAAAGGCTGAACATAAGCCCCGGGAGCCTAAAAAGAAGGTTTAATCCCACGACTTTCTTAGAACTGGTCCATGAGTTATTATTATTATTATTATTTTTTCAGAATTACTTAATTTTAGGTTGCATTTTACTGCTACTTGCTTTCTACCTTTAATAATAATAATTGTATTTTTCTGTCTTATTAACTGTCTATTATGATCGAACAGGCTACAACAAGCAAGCCAGCAACGAAATGAGGAAATGCTACAAGTAGATAAACCCATGAACTTGTTAGTTTAAGGCAGGGCCTATTAGTACTTTAAACCGTTAAATGTATCCATGTCATGTGTAATTTGGTTTCCTACTTGAAGCCATGTCTCTCTTTCTAGGCTTCGTCCAATCACGAATACAAGTTTACATATATATTTAAATTATAAGGCTTTTTTTCCCCCCTCTTTTTAATTTGGTGTTGCTGATTTTATTTCTCCCTTGGGTTGCTGCATGAATAGCTTTGGAAAATCAGAACTAATTCACTTCAATTCAAAGATGCGATCTTTCAAAACTGTTGAGGCTCTAGTTAAAAACCAATCTAATTAACCATAAATTGCTAAGTAATTTGATTATAATAATCAAGATGCAAACTTTGTCAATTTATCATCATAAGATAGATTTTGTCCCTTTATATTCTTGAGCGTCATTGCTTTACCAAACAAAATAAGAAATTCTGAAACTTTAACCTTCAAGAAAGTTTACACTGAAACTTTAACCTTCAAGAAGTTACAGAACAGGATTGTAAATTTTCTCCTACTCAATTTCATTAGGGCGATCAATTTTCATAGACTTTGCTTCACTTGTGTCCATAGAATTTACAAATTTGTTTGAATTTGCAAACCAATGAAAAACTGACCGCTTTATAGTGACAGAATCGCCCCATTGATGAAATTTTGGGCATTTGTCGTTTGATAAAAAACAAAAGATCTATCAGTATAGTAAATCAATTTTACAGCTAAAATATCCTGAAGAGTCAGGAGACTAGTTTTATAATAAACTATTTAGCATAGTAACAACTCTCTTAACTTTTCTTTTATTTTTCTTGAGGACTTATAAAATTTATACTTTAATATTTGCCAAGAACTTTTTCTATTCAACATTGCGGTGTCCAAACAGCAAGGAAATAATGTAGATTCAAAGGAAATAATTTGATAAAAATATATAATCTAGGGATCAAAATGTTATAAAATTTATGAATAATTCCAATTATAGAACGGATTTTTTTTTCTACACAAGAATTATAAAAAATTATGTAAATCTCATTATGCAAAAAAAAACTTTCCTGATGGATTTTGAGGACGGAAATTATCCGTCGCCAAAGACAGAAATTTATGTTTGCCCCTAATATGAGAAATTTGGGGTTATAAAATTTAGCGACGCCACATGGCTGTCTCTAAATGTGTGCTAAATTCCGCCTGCTATCGAATAAGTATAATATAGTTCATTAAAAACATCTAATAATGTTCTCAAACAAAAATCTAATAAAATATTGAATTGAAAAAATCAAATTAAAGTTGATCAAAACATAAACATAAATATATATGATATATATTTACATATATATGTACTTGACAAAGAAGGCTTTTAGCAGCTGATCTTTTTGGTTAATATATATATATATATATATATAGATAACAAAGATAATTAATTTGATATAAAATTTTATGACATTCAAAATTTTAAATTATATGTAGATTCTTACCTTATAAATAATTAAATCAGTTATTTACTCAGGTATAATTTTTTTTTCTTTTTATGAAATTTTTCTATTTTTTATGATTTTTTACAAGTTTTTATAAAAAATACTGATTTAACTGTCGAAGAATTTGTAAATCTCTACATATCATTTATCCCTTTTTACAGATATCAGGTTCAGGTCAAATTTTTTTCAAAATATTATTAATGGTACGGTGAGCATGAAATATACCTTCACCGATTTTCATTGCAATCCAATGTATCAATTGTACAAACACAAAATTTAGCTGGTTGGTTGGGAGGACAAAAAATCAAAACAAAAAGAAAAAAGAAAAAAGGAAAACTAGATCATTTGGGGTTTGCTTGGTAGTAGACCCAAAAGAGGGGAAATTGAATCACGATGGGGCACCGCCGAACGTCGCAACACCACCACCAGCGCCACCCATTGGCCCATCTAAGTTTCCCGTGGCAAGATGAAGAGATCGGCGCTATTTCACGATCGTCGTTCGGAGAAGCATCCCGAGATCGGCGCTAGTTCACAGCCCTTTCTTCTTATAAGTCGCGAACAACCAACATCGCTTTGACTAGCCAAGGCCGGCGGTAACAACCGCCACACCAATTGAGCCACTTCCGATGTCAGAATCGACTCGAGCACCACCATCGCCAACTCATCGCCTGCTTGCAAACACTATAACCGAAGGAATTGGGCATTAATAATAGAATCAGTGAATCGGATCAATCTTATCGGATTGTCCCTGAAGTTTAGAATTGGAATCTAGTGACCGATCTTTATATCAGATGGATCAATTCTTTGCTGCACTTTTCAAAATCAAGAAATTTACCTCTATATCAGATCTAAGATGGAAGACCTTTTTGATGGTTTGAGCTTCACTCCAGGAGTAATAGAGTCTCTCTAACGAGGATCCGGCCACCAGTGAATGCTCAAAAGTGATACCCATCCAATTGTAGGTAAGACGAAATTAGGTACCTGTTGCTTGCTTACTTTAAACCTCTCTTTTGGCTTATTGATCTTAGGTCAGATCCTTGCAACTGCTTTTGCAATTTCTTATAATATAGTTCATTTGAGAATGCTAGGTAGATAATTACATTTTACAATAATCTTGCAAAAATATTGAAGATGCATATTAATTTCCATTCATGATTTTTTAAATCACTGCCCTTGAGCAACAGTCAAAATTGTTTTGTTCGTGGACCTTGAACAATGTCAGTTATGAATATTTGGTTGTTCCGATCCAACATGCTTACTTTTTCAATTATTGAAAATGAAAATGTGAAGATGATTATGAATAACAATTGTTGGGTTCTTGCTGTCACTCTTTCATGGTAAACCTGTGGGCATTGCCCACTTTATGAATCGTAATATGCAGATCTGATCCGGAAACAAAGGAAGGAAGAAAGATAAGTATTAGCATTCAGATTTTCTTGAAAAGACTAGAGAAGTGTATTCCACGTTTACTTTTGTTGTCTGCTTTGATTTTTGTTGGGGTATTCGAGAGTAGTTATTGTAAAATTCTTATTCAAATTGAATATGTAAGTTGTCGTCACATGAAGAATGATTTTCTTTCATGCTATAAAGATGTTTGCAGTTTCTGAGAAAATGAAGAGTGTTTGGCTTGAAGAAATATCATAAATAACCCTGCTCGAACAGGTAGATTTGCCACGAGTACGAGTCAATAGCTCAGAGGCAGTTTCGCCACAAGCACTTCCTTTGAGCTCACAAGTAGTTTCGTCAGGAGCACTTTGCTTTTAGTCATTGCTCATCTCAGTTGTTTCACCATGAGCATCCTTTGTATACTTATTTGCTCATTACGAAAGTATCGCCATTCGAGCTATAAAGACTTATTTGCTCATTACGATACTATCGCATTCGAGCTATGAAGATTTGTGTGCTCACTACAAAAGTATTGCCATTCAGCTCAATAAAAAAAATGACATGCTATATCATTATAACGTATGAATTTGAAAATTTTTTTATTAAAATTATTGGTAATTGAAGAAATGAAAAACTATCCAAAAAAATTATCGGACTTGCATGTATGAAAAATGTTGATATCCCGGTCAGAGATTTTAGCAGGCTCATCCTTTCCAATTACCGTCAAACTCAAGCAACACATCAAGAAAATCCTTTCTTTATGTCCTTCCAATATTTTCAACTCTCTCATGACAAACTAAATTAGAATCAGATTCAAATTCAAATTAATTGAAGAGCTCTCGATGAACCCTTCGGTCCCTTCACTTTCGGCCAAACTGGACCATTCTCCACCACGAGTTTTCGATCAAAAGCCAAATGGTGGAACAATGGTGGATTTAGAGATGCACCCTTCTTTAAGGTTGAGTGTCCAAAGAACGAATCCACTACCTATATTTGTCGACAACTTGCCTCTAGGTTGGCCAGTCTATGGATTAAGGAAAATATTCTCCTTGTTCGGTACTGTGAAAAGAGTTTATATTCTGAAAAAAATTGAGTGCAAAAGGTACCAGTTTGGCTTTGTCAGTTTGTGCATATCAAAAAAAATAGAATTAATAGCTAACAGGTTAAATGGAGCATGGTTGGGGAACAGAAAATTGCAGGTCAACGTTGCCAGATTTGGAGTATCATTTACGAGAAAAAAGGAGATGAACATTCATAAACCAAAGGAGGTAAAGCTACCTAGTAAAAGAGACACAAGATCCTATGCTAAAGTCGCGGAGCTAGGGTTGGTAAGCAGAGATGGGAAACGTAATGACGCATACAGAAATATGAAAGCAGGTGCTGCTAATTTCCAATACGAGTAGACAAAGAGGATGTGGAATGCTGAGCAAAAGTTTAGTTGGATGGCTGCATAATGCTCAAAATGCCTTCAGTATCCAAGAAGCTATGATTGCTCAAGGTTTTATGAACTAAGTGTAGACCAATGGGGGGTAATTTAGTTCTCTTGTCATTCCTAACATGTGAGGACAAAAACCATATGCTGGAATCAAGATTGGAATGGCTTGGTGAGTGGTTCAAAATGATCAAACCATAGGAACCGAAGGATATCTGTAAAAAAAGATACAGTTGCGTTAGGTGTGAAGGATTCCCTCTACATGCACGGAATCTGGAGTTTTTCCTCGACCATATGATGCTTATATGGTAACTTCATTTGCTTAGATGATAATACATGAAGGAAAAAAGTTTTTAGATGTAGCTAGATTCCTGATAGCACGTCCTTCCCTACTTTGATTAATGATGTCTTAAAAACCAGAATTGATGGAATAGTATATCCTTTTAGGATCATTGAAGAGTCCTCTTCCTTCTGTCTAGATTTTCTCGGGGGAATATCAGTCAAGAGACCTAAACCAGCAGCGATGGATGGGTTCTGACAACTGGCGGTTCAGATAGGTGAAGAGTCTCTATTCTCCGACAATTCTTACTCTCCCTCATTAAATGAAAGCAATAACTCAATAATGGTGCACTTGTCGCGAGGCTGTTCTTTAGAAGTGGGATCTCAGTGGTAGGGCAGTGAGATCAAGTTTCGAAGAAGCAGAAGTCATGCAAAGTTGAGCCCCACCAATGGAAGGTCGAAGTAGATTCTAACTCCATTTAGTTGGTCGATCTCGGTCCAGCCATAATACCCAGCCCAGCCCATTGGAGCCTGATGATCTTATTGTTAATAGGGTTGGATCTAATGGCAACTGAAGAAGGAAATAGTCACCAAACCAACTCGAATGAGATTGTTGTCCAAATTAGCTCCAGCAAGAAACTTTTGTCCGGTCTGAAAACAAAGAAGAAAAAGTAAAAAAAAAATCTCTCCTTCTACACCTCTGATGCTGCGAAATCTCTCGCCAAGTTCCCAATTTGAGAAAGAAGAAAGGTAGAAAAGGGCAGAAAAAGGTAGATATTGTTCCCCTCATAGATGAAGCAAGCACAGAAGATCATGGTGGCTCGACACTAGTTCCTGGCAGTCTATCTATAATGGGTGCATTCTCAATGTCAATGATAGAATCCTTAAAGAAAATGAATCAGATCGGTTATTTCCCTCTGAAAAAGCCTTAAAATTACTTAAAGTAGCAGATATATTGGGTATTGTTCTCCTCAAAATAAATCAGCCCTCCTTGAGTTGTTGATCAGAACAGAGGAAAAAGAAAGAGAGAACTGAAAGAATTTAAAGGAAGGGAACTGAAGATGCATATCGGGCACCTGAGGCCAGTTTGGGGTCTCTCTTATTTTTTCATTTTGCTATGATCTTTTTATCTTGGAAAATTAGGGGATTGAACTCAAACATAAAAGAAGTCTGGTGGCTTCCTGTATTGGACAAAAAAATCTGGATATGATGTTGCAAGAAATGAAAATGCAGGAAATTGATTCAAAATTTGTTCGAAAATTATAGGGAAAAAAGAACTTTGACTGGTTATCTTTAGACGCAGGAGGCAGTAGTGGGGGCATTCTAATTACATGGTGTTTGGGGTCCTTTTAAAAACACAATCATAGTATGGGGCAGAGTTGGATTGCAGTTGAGGGAAATTTAGTGGAACTCAGTTTGACTTGTTTGGTTATAGCAGTTTATGTGGCATGTGAAGAGCAGAAGTAGTCTGAATTATGGGTCTAATTGGTTAATCTTCTTGATGACGAATCTCTTATCCTTATAGGAGGAGACTTTAATGCTGTACTTAGCTCTGTAGATAGATGGAAGGGCTCTTTAAATGGAAAAGAAAAGAAATTTCAAGAATTCTTCTCTAGCTCTAGGCTAATAGACCTCCCTCTTATTGGCAAGAAATTCACATAGGGGAATTCGATGAGTCAAAGCAGAATTGATCGCTTCTTAGTAAACAAAAACTAGCTTATAGGGATTAAAGACATGACACAGGTAGCACTTCCTAAAAGCATTTCGAACCGTCAACAGGATGTAAAATTCCTAAGCAAAATTAGCGAGTGGTGGCCTAATTTTAGGTGTTCTTCAGGGAATAATATACAAATTAAGCTAAAACTGCTTAAAAAGTCCATTGTGAAATGGAACAGATGTTGCTTTGGTAACATGGATTTGGCTATCTCAAGACTAAATAAAGAGATTGAAGTCCTAGACTGTGACTTAGAGAGTGAAGATCTACATGAAGTAATCAGGAGATTCATACTTTCCAAAAGGAACTCTCTCATTAGTGAGCTGTGGGGAAAATTAAAAGTGAGAGAATCCATTTGCAGGCCAAAATCTAGAGTAAAATGGTTAAAGGAAGGGGGATTAAAATACAAGATTCTTTCAACTTGCTGCTTTAGTTAGAGCTTGTCATAACAAGATTGAGAGATTAGAAATAGAGAAAGGCTTGATTACAGATCGAGAGGGAATCAAGCAGGGAGTTCATTACTTTTATAAGAACCTATACAACGACAATTCCACTGATAGGCCTACCTTCCCACAAAACTCTTTCAAGAAGCTTTTCTTTTCATCGGCTAATTTTCTGGAGCTGCCTGTTACTTTTGATGAGGTTAAAGCAACGGTCTGGAGCTGTGATAGCTTTAAGGCACCTGGACCGAATGGTTTTAACTTTACTTTTATCAAAACTGTGTGGGATATAATTAGGATGGACATCTTCAAAATGGTGGTGAATTTTTACGATGATGGTATACTTCCAAATGGAGCTTCTTCCTGCTTTATCACTTTTATTCCCAAAGTGGAGGGGGCGGATAAGCTTAAAGACTTTGGTTCCATCAGCTTGATTGGTTGCATGTACAAAATCATTGCGAAATTGTTGGCTAACAGGTTAAAGAAAGTGGTGAGTGAGGTCATATCTGAAGAGTAGTGTGCGTTCATCAAAGGTAGATAAATCCTTGATGGTGTTCCGGTTGCTAACGAAATTATCCACTCCCTGAAGTTCTATAATTGCAGTGGTGTTATATTTAAAGTGGATTTTCATAAGGCCTTCGACTGTTAACTGGCAGTACCTCAATTCAGTAATGGAACTCATGAATTTTGGAGCAAAATGGAGATCATAGATTCAGAAATGCATTGGTTCTGCAAAAGTCTCAGTACTTGCTAATGGCTCCCCAACCTCAGAAATTTAGCTTTCTTGAGGACTTAGGTAGGGTGACCCCCTCTCTCCTTTCCTCTTCATCATTGCTGCTAAAGGCCTATCGGTTCTAATAAAAAAGGCAAAAGAAGTCAGTCTTTTTAAAGGATTGAACCCGCTTCCCTTTACCTCGCAGGAATTATCCATCACTCACATTCAACATGCTGATGATATGATGGTGTTTTTTGAACCAAATCTAGATCTCATTTTGTAGATGAAGTGAATTATTAAGGTCTTTGCAGCAATCTCTGGGTTGACAGTAAACTTCCATAAAAGTTCTTTAAGTGGAATCAATGTTGGGCAAGAATGGTTAGAAAGTTGTGCTAATCAAGTGATGTGTAAAATGCAACATTTGCCTTGCCTATATCTCGGTCTACCATTGGGGGCAAACCCAAAGAAAAAAGAGACATTGAATCCGGTGCTTCAGAAGTTTCAAGGCAAGCTTGCTAGATGGAAGGGAAAATGTCTATCTCTGGCTGGTCAGCTCACTCTAATTAAAGCCACCTTGATGAGCCTACCTATCTATTATATGTTCATATTTAAAATGCCAGCAGGAGTCATTAAGTCTCTAAACTTAATAATAAGGAATTTCTTTTGGAGAGGTAATGATAGTAAAAAGTCTGTGTGTAGAGTGAAATGGAGTACCATTGAACAACCTAAGTATATTGGAGGTCTGGGTATCAGATCTATTGCACGAAGGAATTATTGCCTATTGTTTAAATGGTACTAACGGTTACGGATGAACAATAAGGATATTTGGCAGGAGTTAATTTTTAAGAAATATGGAATTAAAAAATGTTAGTTACCATCATCTATTGCTACTTAGAATGCTTCTACTGTTTGGAAAGACATCGATAAGATCAGATCCTCCCCTCACTTCTCGAACTGCTTGGCAGTAGATGTAGGCAGGGGAGATGCATCCTAGTAGAAAGGAGTACTCTCCAGCCTAATGAATCTATCTGCCACATGTGCAACAAGTTAAATGAAGATACCAATCATCTTCTTGTTACTTGTGTTGTTTCAGCTGATTTGTGGTACAAAATTCTCAAATGGTAGGGATACGAATTCTACATCCCTGGATGTTTTAATGAATTAGTCATCCAATGGTTTTGTTTTGCAGAAGGAATCATTCAATAAAAGGTTTAGAACATCATCTTGTTAGCTTGCATCTAGACAATATGACTGGAGAGAAATGCTGTGGTTTTCTCTGGTAAAACGATTAGCTCTGTCTCCTTGTTTCATCTTAGTCTGGCTCGAGAATCCATTTGGATTAATTCTCACAAGGGACTGGAAATGCTAAAAGGGCAGAATCTTGTATTAGCAGCTAATGGCATTAAAAAGTTGCAAGCTTGTCGCAATCCAAGACCAGTTAGTCTTTAGTCCCCTTCTAGCTTCGGATCTGTGAAATGGAACACTAAAGGCTCGTCATTCAAAAATTCGAGTCTTGCGGGAATCGAAGGGGTGCTTAGGGACTCATCTGGTGTGATAATCTACCTGTTCTGGTGCAACATTGGGGTGAATAATTCCTCTGTGGTGGAAGTTATTGCAGTCTAAAAAGCTCTACAAGTATCAACTGATTTTCTAGTTAATCAGAATGTAGGGGTGCGCTTTGAATTAGACTTTCTAAATGTGGTATCTTGGTTATCAAAGGTCGCAGTAGATAGGCCTTGGAAGTTGGGGAATGTGTTCAATGACATCAAAAACAACTCTTCAAGGCCTAAAGAAGTCCGTTTTGCTCACAAGAGAAGGGAGTGCAACCAATTTGCCGATGCACTGGCTAAACACGGTGCTCATCGAAAGGACGATCTAGTGGCATAGCTGATGTGATCTGTTGGAGCATACTAAGGAAGAAAACAGTTGATTGCTGATAGGTTGGCTAGCAGTTGATCTATTTCCCAATGAAGAAGACATATTGAATTTGATATTACACAGCGGTCAGTTTGCTTGTTCCTTCCCTTTTCTAAATGATATGGTTGCTCTGTCTCCTTTGAGTCTCCTTAGATTCTAGTATTTCATTTTCACTGGAGGTGGTGTTTAGTTGGCAAATGACAGATGGACGCCGTTGTTTTCTTGCTACGTAGTAGAAACTCTTGATGGAGTGTTGGATTGATTTGCGTATCTGATGTTGGACTTCATATTGGGTTGATTATAGATATATCTTTTTTGGCTTTTGCTATTCTTTGTCGTCCGGTGCTTAGTTGGGATAGGATCTATTATTTGCTTTGTGCTAGGGTTTGTTGTCAATAGCATGGGCAATGGCAATTTAGGAGTTGATGTGTTTTTCTTCTCTAATTGTACTCTGTTGTTATCAATAAAATATTTAGCCTATCAAAAAAAAAAAACAAAAACGTATGAATTTGCTCATTCTAGCTATAGGCTAATTAAGCCGGAGAGCAACCACCTAAAAATTGCCATTGTTGATATAAATATTGCACACCGTAAGAGAGACTTATGATAACAAAGGTAATTTAATTTGATATAAAATTTTATGGCATTCAGAGTCCTAATTGTACGCAGATTCTTATCCTATAAATAGCTAAATCAGTTATTTATTCAGATATAATTTTTTTTTTTACGAAATTTTTTTTATTTTCTATAATTTATCTATGATTTTTTTAATTAAAAATACTGACTTGACCATCGGAGTATTCGTAAATTTTCATAGGTCTTTTATTCTTTTTTACAGGTATCAGACTCGAGTCGAGATTTTTTTCGAGAATGTTATCATACATATTCCTTTGAGCTTGACAAAAGTGCCTATTGCTCTTTTAAATGATAAATATAATGCAAATTAAGATCTTTGTTTTTTCTGGAGTGTGATATTTTTTTTTTTAATTGAATTAAGAGAGCTAACAGTTGCATTGACAATTCATGCGGTAAAAGTTTTAAGATAGGAACAGCTTTATTAAGTGTATTGTGAGTTACATGAAATTATGACTGTTTTACCAAATATAAACGTGTGGAAATATATATTGCCTCAAAAAAAAAAAAAAACTGAAAAAGTGACTTATTTTTGTAGATAAATAGATAAAATTGATAAATTTCTATAGCAGAATTGGAAACAAGCACAATTTTTAGTGTTAGGTTGAAGCTTAAAACCCTGTTGGGCAGCTTGGGCTTCTTTGGAATTATTCTTATTATTTTTTTATAAGAAGTCTCATACCGAATGGGCCAATTGGTAATTATTCTTTGCAACTTTTCTTTCAAAAGTCCAAAGCTGAGGGTATCACAAATATCAATATATGCCCGAACTGACAAAATACCAATGACACGAGTGATGAATGTTAACTGAGCATCTAATGCCATAATTAATATCTCCCAACTCATTTGTTCTGTTCTTTTTATATCCTTCCATCCTCTGCTCTGCTTAATTTTATATTCTAACTTGCATGTCTATATATATGTATGCTATATGTTTGAATTAATACAAGCCAACAACTCATTTGTGAAAGGTTTTTGAGTAAAACAATGGCATCATTGAAGGCAGAAAAACCAGCAGGAACTCAGCTTTTTGGGCAGGCAAAGAAGGACCCAGCCAAGCCAAGTGATGCCACTTCAAAATCTTCAGCTTCCAAGTCTGGTGCCTCCAAGAAAGCTGCTCCAAAGGAATCCAAGAAGAAGGTAAACTTATTGATTACATAATATGATTATTGAATCACTAAATTTTAATTTAGTAGAACTAATTATGTTTCAGTACCGTGAGATTTTGAGTTTAATATGTACTAGCACGCTAATGCAAAAGCAAAAAACAAATACATTATCTAATAGTTTGTTTATTGACATATTATATAGTTGATTCTGACAGGAAAATTTGATGCTTTGGTTTAGGGCAAAGGAGGCAAATCAGGGAAGAAGTAATATCAAAAAGCCTTGAAGATGATATGATGAAGTCAAGTTAATTGTTGAAGACATTAATTATTAGTTGTTTTATGCTTTACCTTTTCCGGTTACTGTTCACTCACTAAAGAAAAATATCTAGCAGTGATGTCTGTGTGTGCCCATATAAGTCAGTTCTTGGACTTATAATACTGAAATAAAAATTATTTAATACTTCTTATATGCTCCATTTGTTTGGATTTTTGGGAATGCCCTGTCTTTACGGTTGTTGGCCTCTTCTCTGCTCAAGGCTGATTTGAAGCTACTGGTTTGGTACTTTGGTTTCAGATGGTCTGGAAGCCTCTGGTGCCCTCCACGTTATCTTTGTCTTGTCTGTCACCTGCCTCTTTCTAGTTTTAGTTGATTTTATCCCTGGTCTCTTTCTTGTATTTGCTGCTTAGTTTGTATACTTTGGGTGACTGCTGTCTCCTGCTAGGGACTCTTTTGTTTTCTGTTTGCTCTGGCAGGGCGCTAAACCTGTGCTTTGTATGGCTTCTGGTTTTGCTGCTTGGTTGATATAAAACTTCAGCTTATCAAAAAAAACAAAAATGTTCCACGGCTGTGACAAAATTCGCGAAAGCGTTACTTTCAAAAAAAAGAAAATCCAGCATGAAAGTTTTACAAATCACCACCAATGAAAAGAAGATGTTACATGTAAAGATATTTTAAAAATAAAAAAAATTATAAAATTTCTACACATATTATCTTTTTATTGGTCGTAACGTGGCGACTAATATAACACTCATCATGTATGGCAAACTGATGTGGCATGCGATGATAATTTTTTGAAGAATTTTTTCCGAAAGTTAGCTAAAATAACTTTTCTAAAATATTTTTCTAAATATGAATATTTTTCGGTTAAAAATTT
Source organism: Excoecaria agallocha (assembly GCA_037975025.1). Lineage (NCBI taxonomy): Eukaryota > Viridiplantae > Streptophyta > Magnoliopsida > Malpighiales > Euphorbiaceae > Excoecaria > Excoecaria agallocha. The sequence continues at coordinate 24,252,268 of CM075809.1, read as the reverse complement.
AATTTTATGAATTTTATTTTAAAATTAAAAATTATAATAGCTGAACGTGAAATTAACTCAAAATATAAACAGCTTCTCAATTTCTTAATTTTCTTCACTTGCATCTTTATATTCAATTTTTTTCTTCAATAATCTTTTTTTTTCTCTCCTTCAAAAGAAAATTGTGTTTCACTTAGCTTCATTGAAATGTGAACTTGAAAACATCATTTGGCTACCACAAGGGTTAAGAGCATAAAAAATGATGTTAAAATTAAAGAAGTGCGAAGACCTTATGCATATTGTCTTTTCTTTTATTTTCTCTATATCTTTTCATGACGTGTTCAAGTGCATTAACATGCTTCGATCATGTATTATAAAAAATTAAATTATATATATATGTCAATGACAAAGTAGATAAAAATAAAAATAGAAGGCAATATTGAGAAAATATTTAGCACAACTTTTTTTTTATATAAATATAAATTATGACTTATTTTTAAATTAGCCATAATTTAAGAAAATTATTACAGAAATAGCACAAGCAGAACATTTTTTAAATATATTATGGCTAATTATTTAGATTAGCCATAGTTTAAGAAATTATTAATGGAATAACACAAGCAGACCAGTTTTTTAAAATATATTACAGCTAATTATAATCATTGACTTAGGAATCCGGCGGACTATCATAGTCGGTGTTTCCTCCGTCATCCGGCGGAGGACTACTTTCAACAGAATAAGTGGTAACTGTGGTATGCCTATAGGAAACGCGGCTGACACCTTGGGGGGTGGCATTTGGACTGTTCCGGCAGAAGGAGGGCTATCTCCGGTGGCCGAACCAGCGTGCTCTGATACACTTCCATGGACTCCAGTTTTGCTTTGTCCTTTATGTCCTTCAGTCGAATTGCCTGTGCAAATATATATAGAGCATAGTTTTATTAATTGTTATGCACAAAAGAAGAAGAAGAAGCCGCCTACCAGTACTGTTTTGAGGAATTTGCTGTAATTTTCTTGCAGCTGATAGTTGAGAATTTGAATATGTTTGGAGGGTAAGTAAGGCAAAGGAACAAATAAATATGGAGTAATAAAAAACCTTGCTTCCCATGATTTTGTGATTCTTTTAGTGCTTGTGAACTGAATTCCTATAAAAAGCCTTGAAGACTTATTCCATAAATCTTCGTCCACTTAATTATTATATTATAATTTTACATCTAAAAGATTTAGTTCATATATTTAAAAGTTTTTCTTTTATAAAAGTTTCATTTAGTGGTCAAACATTTCAAAATAATTATAATTTGTCTTCGTATTAATTTACGGACGCATTTTTCCTAATTTTATAAAACAAAAAAGATTCTCTTTTATTTTATTTATTTTTTTGCAACATTTATTATGTAATTTCAATAAAATTCATGACAGTAAATTATTTTTGTGAAAAATAATGAAAAGAAATGGTTGCTTGAAAATTGCATATTAATATAACTCTAAAATCGTTAGAGCAAATTATCGAAAAAGTTTGAGAGCCATTGTGCACATTTTTCTGATGCTTAGAATATTGAAAAGAGCAGAATTTTTTTTTTTAGATTAATATTTGATATTATTTGTTATACATAATTTTTAAAGTTAAATAACTATTTAACCATTAGAACTTGTTTAGTGGCAAGTACTTGATAAAAAGTGTGAAATGTTTCAAATTTGATTTTTTTTTTCTAAACATTTAAAGTATAATTAGAAATTATGTTTCTCATTTGTAAAAAAAAAAGGTTAAAAAATGACTTAAATATTATATATGAAGTTAAAATTTCAAATAATGCATGTAGTCTGAGGTAGTGAATTTTTACTTGATTTGCAAATTCAATTTAATCCGTTCGTGAAAATATAATCAAAGTCGATTCAATTCAAATTGTCGATGTATTATTCATTCTTTTTAATTTTTAAGTGATCTAATTCAAATTGATTCATCTAATCTGTTTGGAACTCATTTATAAATGTTATTTATAATTTTATAACTTTTATAAATATAATATGAACATAAAAATTATTTTTATATATTGTACATGTTTAATTTTTTTTAATGATTGTTTTATTTTTTTTAATGATTTTTTTACAAAGAAAAAGATAAAGAAAGCATTTTATAAAATTTTATTCACTCAATTATGACCCGATTTGATCACGACACAAATCTACGCCACATGTAACTTGTTTCACACTTATACATTCAATTCATATTTGGTTCACTGATTAATAAATAGGATAATATAATTTAATACGTGTTAATGCTTAGGGATGATCACGGGGCGGGGAATCCCCGTCCCCGGTGGGGACCCGCCCCGAATGGGGCGGGGAATCCCCGAAAAATTTTTCCGTGGGGACGAGAATGGGGGAAAAGTATTCCCCGACTTATAATTCGGGGCGGGGACGGGGATTGTGGTCCCCGCCCCGAAATTTCCCCGCCCCCGAAATTTAATTACTAAATTTAATTATATTTATATAATTTGGTTTTAAATTATATTTAATTTTAATTTTATCAATTGTTAAAATTTATATTAGTTTGATTTGTAATTGAATTTATATTTTTAATTATTAAATATTATATTTTCAATTATAATTAATTATTAAATATAATATTTTTATTATAATTAAATTTTTTTAAAAAATAAAAAATATTTTTATGCGGGGACGGGAATTCCCGCGGGGATCCGGGAATCCCCGCGGGGATAACGGGGACGGGGGGAATTTTTTCCCCGAAATATTTTCGATCCCTGCCCCGCCCCCGCCCCGCCCTTGCGCGGGGCAGTAGGTGGGGAGGCACTCCCCGCCCCCGCTCCGCCCCGCCCCGCCCCGCGATCATCCCTATTAATGCTAATACATTATTTAAAAAGTTTTTTAAAAATTAATGTAGAGGATAACGTATATAATACATCATGAGATCCATTATTCTATATACACCATATAAAATAATACATAATTTATCATTATATTTTTACAGTATAGTAAATGTCTAATTAGAAATAGAGAGGCAATTTTTTCGTGTCTTCCGGTCTATAGTATTGCTTTCATTTCTGAAAATTTTTCAGGTCCATTTTTTCCTTAATTTTTTTTTTCTCATTTTAGGTTCAAAAAATAAAAAAGAAATACGAAATCCAGTGATTTATTTTACTGGACGATTGCATTCCATTTTATCTATTAATTGCTATTTCATTTCATCAAATTATATATATATATTAAAAATTGTATTTTATAATTATAATTTTTTTTTCTAAATTGATAACAACAGAAATAATTTAATTTAATTTTAATTTTAATTTTTTTATAAAATTAATACAGTTCGATATTATAAATTAAATATAATATAAAATATTACAAACTAATATAATTTTTCACTGAATATTATATATAATAATATTGGCTAAATAATAAAGACTAACATTAAGGCTATTACTATAAAAATTAACCCAACACAAACCAAAGCAGCGTTAGGGTATTCCTTAATGTCAAGGACTGCATTATTATGGACAAAAAGAAGGGAGTGGGTTGATATATATTTTTTTTATTTAATTTTATTTACAAAAAATACAAAACCAAGACATGGTCTTAGGTGGGACCACATCCGGAATGGTCTTAGTTGGGGACCACATACGGGAAAAGAAATAATGAAGGAATAGGTGGTGATAGGAGTAAACTTAATTTGTGCATCGCAATATCAATACTCTTAATCTACCAAAAGATGCCCTGCGGAAATGGGCAAATACAAAGACTTGACCTCAGTCAACTTCATCCTTTTATTGCTAATTAAATTACTCAATAATATACGGGAGGACTTAATATATTGCCATTTTTCACTTTATAATCAAATATTCACTTAAATTTAACATTTTATATTAGTTCTATATCATCCAAGTCCGTTGCAAGGAACCAAGTGAAATAAAGTTTTACTTTCTAGGAAATATATGAAAAAAAAATGACAGGTACATCGGAAATTACAGAAAAAAGAATTAATTAATTATAAAAAACTAAATGAAAGATTTGAGAAATAGAAGTGTATACTTAAGTAGTCCGCTGCCAGACTCCGAGGGTTTGAACCACTTTACGCGGCATTAAGACCTCAAGACTTCAACTCATGCGTCGTGCCCGCTCAGTTTTCACAATATATATACTTCCATTTACGTGGACTATTTTTAATTTAAGAATTAATGCAGTACCTTCCCATTGAATCTTCATTGCTCCAGCACTCCACTTTTAAGTGCTCAATCTTAATTACCATTTGATTTTATCCTTCTTTTATTTTTAACCAATTACTATACATACTAGTAATTAAGATTCTGGCCTTTGCACTTTGCAACTCCTAATTTGCGTTTCCTTTCCTCTCCTCTCGCATTTTGTTATGATGCTCTGTCAATTATTCTACCCATAAGATATTGGGATCTTTTTGAAAATCTGACAATTTATTAGAATATTTAGGAAATAAAGGTTATAATAAACTTATTTTTAACTTTAGGATACTGAAAACAGGCAATAAAGGATGCCAGTATCCGATGGTGGGCCCTACGCATTTAATCGGCAAGTGAGTTGGAAGCCGACGGTGTATTATGCCGGTATGTGTCAGTTGAGGGTCAGAAACCGGCAAGATCTAGTGCCGGTTTTTGGCTAGTTTCTGACTCCTTTTGCAGACGCGTGAATAATGCAGGTTTGTTTCATTTCTTTTTTTTAAATGGTGAGACACTGCCATTCTTCATTCCCAGCTATTCTTTTTCTGAAGCAATGCAGATGGTCAATTTCTCGTGACCATCTTTGTTAATTTTTTTAGTTGTTAATTTTATTAAATTTTATGCATATACTCATCTTTCATTTTTCATTTCCTTCCCGTGTTTCATTGTTCATTTCCTCCCTTTCTTTCATTCTTCGTTCCCTTCTTTTATTTCTTTTGTATGCAAAAATTTAATATTTTTATTTATTCACATTTTAACTTTAATTAAAGTAATTAGTACTGTAAGTGGCATTATAAATATCATTTAGTATTAGAAAAAGATGATGTTATTGTGATTTAGTATTTAATATTATTAATAAAATTGTATATTATTACTAAGCTTATCTTTATGTTTAATTTGTAGGTGGTGATAATTTTGGAAATTATTTAATTTCAATATTAAATGTAAGAAATTACTAATATTTTTTTTTTACTTTCAATATAATAATATACTACATTGGTGAGGAATTGTTTTTGCATGCAATAATTCATAAATTTCTAGTTAAATGTTTAATATTTGAGATGATAAAAGTAATTTAATTACAGCATATAATAATAGTATTATTGTATACATATTGTGCATTGCACAATTTTTTTCAAATATATATATATTATTTGATGACAATTGGGTTAAATAATACATATTATATGGTATTTTGCATGCTATTTAAAAGAAATAATTGTTCAATAATTTGTAATATATATGAATAATATATATAAATTTGTAATATACCCAAATTAAATTACCTTTTATTTTATGAGGAACACATATATTGCTATAAATGTTAAATAAAATTATGAGTATATTAGAAATGAAATGATGATTTTGTAGATGAGAGGAAAATATTTGAAAATGAGAGTTAAAATAATTGAGAGAGATTTTGAAAGTGAAGAAATGTGAAGAAATAATTCTGGAGCTTTGCTGTTGAGGGAAGCAGGTGGTCAGCATCAAAAATCAGTAATTTAAGGAGTCATTTTCTAGCAATCCAGAGGCCTCACGAAGCCAAATAATGGCACCAATTACTGCCGGTTTCCAGCCTCACTATGCCCAATACCAGCATAGTACACCGCCGATTTTCAACTCGTCTTCCAGTCAAGCGTGCAGGGTCCACCATGTCGGATACTAGCACCCTTTATTGTCGACTTTCAATACCCCAAAGTTAAAAATAAGTTTACTGTAACCCCTGTTTTTTAATTAATTTAACAAATTATCCCATTTTCAAAAAAAAAAAAACCCTAAGATATTGGACTATGTTGTGGGTCATGGTATGCTACTGTGCTATGGTGTGCTGTAACGTAGTATTGATGATTATTTAATAAATATTTGATAAAGAAGAAAAACTCAAAAATAAAAGATAAAATCATTATTGATAAGAAGAATAAGATTATGATTGTATTAGAATAGAATAGTAGTACAGAAATTAAATAAAGATGGTAAGGAAGTAAAAATATTGAAACTCATAATAAAACTATCAATTTTTGCTAGTTTAAAAATTTAAATAAAGAACCTTAAGTTAACCACCAAATATCATATCCATAAATTGAAATTTTTTTAAACAAATCATTTAACTAATACCGGACCATATATGTCATATAGGCTACGTTGGTTCACTATACTGTATTAACCTGTATAGTACTAAGTTGTATAGTATTAGCCTGTATTATATTATATAGTATTTGGTATAAAATTATATTAGCCTATATTATTTTATATTATATTTGGTACACAATAATATACTGTATTATTTTTAAAAATAAAAATATAAAAAATTAAATTATTTTTATTGTTACCAATTTAGACAAAAAAATTAATTATAAAATACAATTTTTTATACATAAATTAATTTTTTTTAAAATACACAAGTTTCTTGAAATATAAATATATATGAATAGATAAATTAACAATAAAACAAACAACTTAACTAATAGCATATAATTATGTAGCTGAAATATATTAACAAATGTGCTACTATTAATAATTTTATACATAGTCCAATAATAAATCAAAATAAATAAACTTCATCGTTATTATTTTAGACATAATCCAAATAATCTTTCCACGTGATGGGCAAAAATATGTAAAAACATACATACTTTCTTAATTGGTTAATACAATGTAAGTCATTATTTCCAATTATGCTATCCACATAAGTAAAGACGAACTTGATCCCTATCAGTACTTTTATCGATAAGCATTTGTCTCCTCCTAATTTGCCTTTTTCTTCATATTTTCCATATAAATCATCATCATCAATAGCAAACACATCATGTGCAAATGCCATATTCTTGTGATTACGTAAAATATAACATTTCTTTGATCCATATTTGCTAGAATAATAACAAAATGAGAAGCATTAAATATAATAAATCAAATAGAAAAATAAGATCAATACGCCGACAATTTAAATAGAGCCATAACAATAAATCGAAACTCAAAGCTCAAAATGTAATATGAAATTAGCATGTTCTAAAAGTTAAAAAAAATTGAAAGTGCTTATATATTTTAAAAAATAAAATAGAATAAATTCAAGTAAATCTACTGTTTTGCAAAATAGAGACTTTTTTTTTAATTTTGGTGTAGAAATTGAAAGTATTTAGGAAAGAGGTATAACAGTAATTTTATTTAGGAATTTGGGGTGTTAAAAAATGATACCCTTATGTGCCATTTTCTGAATGGTGGGACCCACGCTTGAAGGGACAAAATTTGTACAGAAAACGACACTTGATCAATATGCCATTTTTCACTTTGGTCCCTCTTTGTATTTAGACTTCTTAATTTTGTCTCTCATTTTCCTTTATTTATAGTTTTACCACCATTCTTTTACTTTGTCTTTTCAATCAAGTCCCAAATTTTTAATTTCCCTTAATTAATCTCATAATTAACCTCTGTCTTATATGAAATAATCATCTATTTCTCTTAGGGTACCAATAGGGGTATTACAACCTATCAAGATGTTGTGTCAAGTCCAGATTCTGAGAAATGGCTAGAGGCCATGAAATCTGAAATGCAATCCATATATGACAATCACGTTTGGAACTTGATTGATTCACCTGAAGGAATTAAAAACTATTAGGTGCAAATGGGTTTTCAAAAAGAAATCTGACATGGATGGAAAGGTACATACCTTTAAAGCAAGATTTGTTGCAAAAGATTTCAAGCAAACTCATGGTATTAACTATGATGAAACTTTTTCACCAGTCGTAATGCTTAAATTAATAAGAATTCTTATCGCCATTGCTGCGTATTATAACTATGAGATATGGTAAATGGATGTTAAAACAGCGTTTCTTAATGGAAACTTACTTGAAGATGTGTATATGACATAACCTGGAGGTTTTTTCCATCTTGAGAATTCTAGAAAGGTGTACAAGCTACAAAGATCCATTTATGGATTAAAGCAAGCTTCTCAGAGCTGAAATCTTCGTTTTGATGAAATAATAAAAGAGTTTGGATTATTAATAAAAAAATGAAGATGAACCTTGGGTATACAAGAAGGTTAGTGGGAGCGCAGTAATGTTTCTCATCTTATATGTTGATGACATATTACTCATTGGGAATGATATCCCTATGTTACGAAAGACCAAAGATTGGTTAGCGAAATCTTTTTCAATGAAAGATCTAGGGGAAGCTGCATATATCCTTGGGATTAAGATCTATAGAGATAGATCTAAAAGAATAATTGGTCTGAGTCAAAGTACTTATATAGACAAGGTGTTGAATAGGTTCAGCATGCAAAATTCTTAAAGAGAATTTTTACCAATGTCTCATGGCATTACTCTTAGCAAGACTCAATGTCCTACGACATTTGATGAGCGAGACCACATGAGTATGATTCCTTATGCTTCAACTATAGGATCTATCATGTATGCTATGTTATATACTAGACCGGACATTTTATATGCATTGAACATGACAAGTAGATACGAGTCAAACCCTGGTGAAAGTCATTGGACAGCCGTTAAGAATATCTTTAAGTAGTTAAGAAGAACTAAGGATGCATTCTTAGTATATGGAGGATTGAAAAATGAGCTTATAGTAAATGGTTACACAGATGCATCGCTGAATTGGGAGTAGTTTCTAGTATCACAAATCCTAGACCTTTATTATGACAATAATAATGCTATAGTACAGGCTAAAGAGCCCAGATCCCATCAAAGATCCAAACATATACTCAAGCATTTTCATCTCATTCGTGAAATCATTGAAAGAGGAGATATCAAGATATGTAGAGGACCAACAGATGACAACATTGCTGATCCACTTACAAAGGCTCTCCCACAAGCCAAACATGATGGTCATACTATGTTCATGGGTATCAGACACTTATATGATTAGGCTTAGTGCAAGTAGGAGATTGTTAGTGGTTATGCCCTAGGCCAAACATTAGGCCCTTTATGTAATGTCACATTTCATTTTTTAAAATTGGATTTTCTTTATGTTATTGTATTGTTGGCATGTTACGTTATAATAATATTTGTAAATAACAATTTAATGTTATTTTGACTATCCCTAGTCATTTATCATTAAATGATTAATGATAAATTAAGACTAGTATAAATTTGATTGATAATCATGGGATGATTATATATGGTGATATGAATTAAACTTATAAGTACTTGTTAGAAAACAGAGTACTGGATAGACCCGCAATGAGATACTACATGGGTTAACGTCATTAGTGATCTCATAATAGTTATATTATTGATCCTTAGATCTGAGATTATCATAGTATCCTACATGGCGAACATTATGTTTTGACACAATCAAACATTATCTTCAATCAGTTAATTATAAAGATTATGATTGGACGTAATGAGAATCATGCAAAGGATAGTGAATAATCAAAAAGGAATTTATCCCTCTCTTACGAGAAAGATATTTATTAGGCCCCTTGATAAGCAAGATTGAGAAATGCATGGCTGTGCTCAAATAAATTGATGAAGCGATCAATATCATTTGATATTATCAGTCTACTTAGTGATCGAGAAATTATATGTTTGGACCATATAAGTTTGACATGGACCATGACTTATATTCAAATAAGATATCGCATGACAAATGGATTATAACATGTTCTATTAGGTTAAAATTGAATTATCGATATTCATATTATTTGGGTAGTCATAATGTGTTGCTAGAGGCCGCTTATGACTTGTAGGTCCATGATGGGATTAGGGCCCACTTTCAATATAATATGAACCTATTGCATCACACACGTAGAATTTGATAAATGGACTAAAGGTTAATTCGGACATTTTGAGTTTTATTTTGTGATAAATTAAAATTTGAAATAAATAAACAAAAAAATATTTAAGATTATTATTATTATTATTATTATTTTAAATAAGAAATAAGGTATTTTTTATTTTAATAAGAAAAATAGGTTCGAAGTTTTCTCTCTCTTAATTAGAGTTAGGTAAACTATATATATATATATATATATATATATATAGTGATGTATATATAAAACCCTAATTAAGCATAAAGAGTGAGTTGTAGCTGTCACTTAAGAGAAAAAGAAAAGAAAATTGTTTTTTTTTCTGCAATCTCAAAAGAGAGAAAATAAACCCTAGCCGCAAAGGAAGAGAGCTAGCACCCCGGATGATTCTCTTCATTGCATTCGCGTGTGGATACCGGTATAGGGTGTTATTTCACGTGAGCTCGCACCTGGAATTCGATTTATCTGCGCTTCGAGAGGTTGATAATCTTTACACTTCTCTTTCTATTGAATCAATTAGATAGCTTAGATCTGTAGTGGGTTTCTTTTTTCGCTGCAAATTTTTAATTTTAATATTTCGAAACCCAACACTAACAATTGCTAAAATTCTAGGATCAATAGCTGTATAGTGTTCATCCACGCTACTCCTTCTTGTCCTTAACAATTCTCTATCGACCTTTAATACACATAACATAAATCAAATCATATAGTTAAAATTAATATATTTTATTAACAAAATACTATGTTGGTAATATATAAATTTAATTAAATTTTTACTGTATTATTCATATTGCATCTGAATAATGTCTCCCTTGAAGTGTTAACAATTCACCATTAATATGACCCTGATTTATTCGAGCAGCTCCTAAATGACGATCCATGACTAAACCTGAAATTAATTACACATCATACATGTGTAATAAATTGTTAAAATTTATGTTACTTACTTATTTTTTTTATGTGTTTACACATTTTATGTCTTGCCAATAATTTAATTCCATATATCATCAATTTATTGATACATTAAAATAATAAATAATACAATTAGGTAATATTAACATTTAATAAATAACATCGGAAATTGATAAAATAAAACACTTAAAATATAAATGCCATTAAAGTTTCGAACATAATACAATTAGTCACATCAATATAATACAACACTTAGACTTTACATGTACTAACGAATATAATATCTAGGCCACAAGTTATAATTATACCTTATATAGTAAGTTATTTGATCCATTAGGATTGTATCCTTAATTTTTAAAAATCATCACCACTGACTTCAATGATATCTTTTGCAAAAAAGAGTACAAGTTCTCTATATTTTTTTTTTACATTAGGCATATTCCAAATTATGATTATAGATTTGAAATACTTCAACAGCACAGTCATCCATAGAGCTTCCACCATCTCTCTTTTGTTCATGGAATATCCGTACATTATAATTTCTTGTAATTTTTTATTTATTTTTACAATATGATAAGCGAATGTCATGTCATTTTCAATTTTATAGCAGTATAAATCATTTCATTTTTGCTTCATATGTGCCCTTACAATGTCACCTCTCATACATCTCGAAGCCAAATATGTTTGCACCATCTATATTGTGAAATAAATAAAAATAATTTTATTTAAATAAATTGATAATTATTTAAATTACATTTTTATTATAATTTATTAACCTAAATCAAATTATATTAATTTATGAAGCATACTATTATTAACTATTGTTTTATTATAACTTTACATTACATGCACTAACTCCCATGTAATAAAATAATTAAATTATAAAAATAAACGTAAAATTTATAAAATATACTTAAAATTTAGCTATTTCCATATAAATCGATATTTTTTAATTCCTACATTATTTCTAAGTTCAAGCTTACAATTTCTATTATAAATTAACAAAACAAAATGAAACAAACATGAAAGAAACAAAAGTAGCATCAGGAGAAAGATGTCAGTAGAGAAGAAAATAAGAATCAATCGAGAATCAATTAAGAAATTAGAATAGAGATAGAACAGAGACGAATTTATTTCAAGCCAAATGAAAAATGAAATCAATTGAATAATGAAGTCAGAGAGAGAAAACAAAAAAAGGAATGTAATAACTGGAAAACAAAAATGTTGATCGATGACAAAAGCTTTGATTGGTGGTCGGCCAACGAAACTCCAGTGGTGGCTAGCTAAAAAGTAGAGGGAGATTTGGTGTTTAGGGTTTTGTTATCTGAAAAAAATGGAATATAGAATACCTGTTGAAGATAAGGTCGGTGCTAAAAGCAAAAGTGGTACCGGAGAGGAGACAGCACCGAAAGTGATAGCGCTGGAGTTGATCACGGTGTAGTCTAGTTTAATACGGTGTGCTATGTATTAAATAAACCCACAGGTATGGGGTGTACTATTATCTCCCGTGTAAGTGGGATAAAATTAGATTCTATATTATATAATCTAGGTCTTATCTTTTTAAAAAAAATTAGCCAAACATCCTCTAATATATTAAAGGGTATTATTTTATACTATCCCATGTACTGTACGAGAAACCAAACATAGCCATAATCTCTAACCATGATCTCAACGAGGACTAATATGAAAATTTTTTACCTATACTTTGAATTCTCTCCCTTTTTCTTTTGGAATTATAGTAGTTTAAGCTGCATAAAATGTAAATTTTAATTTTTTTTGTCTATACTTCGTACATGAGGAATCAAATACATTAGACCAATAATTAATTGCTACATAATACAAATATTTCTTAGCTATTATATGGTTTGATGTAGAGTGGTAAATTTAGTTCAATCCAAATATTCCATTTAAAAAAATTGATTCAAATCCAATTCAATTTAAAAGTATGTCCTTTTGAACCAATTCAAAATGAGCTCATTAAATTTTGACCCATATGAAAATGATTAATGTGGTCCAATGGTCATCAATTGTACCAAATGAGTTGAAATACCAAATTTATACTAAGTACAATTTTTTCATACCAAGCATGTCTAGTCCGGTCCCAACCCATCCAAGTCCAAAATAGATCCTACTTGAACTCTGTTCGGGCTCATCTTGACTCGGCTCGAACCTAGTCCAGTTCAAAATAGGTATGACTTTTATTTATGCGAGCATAAAAAAATATTCAAATTCTGGTTTGGTTTGGCCTAGCCTAACCCAAACATGATCCATTTCGGCTTGGCCTAAACCCATACCAAACACAATTAAGCTCAGTTCAAAGTAAGCCTACATTTTTATTTATGCATGTTTGTGCAAAAAAAATCTTCAAATTTCAGTTAGATTCAACCCATCTTGGCTTGTCTTGAATCTGACCCATCTCGTCCCGATCAAACCAAACCAACTTAGTCTAGCTCGAAATAAGCATGTATTTTATTTATGCAATCTTATATAGAAAAAAAATTTTAAATTTTGGTTAGGTACACCGGAATCCAAACTTGGCCATTCCATTTAATATGTTATAATTGTATCAAGAGTTAATTTTCATTAAAAAAAGGTTAAATGGATTGATATACAATTTCGCCCACTAAAGCTACCATGAGATGCATTCGGGTCACTATACATCCATTTGGGCCACCATGCAATCCATTGGGACCACCTTGCAACCCTGAAATAAACCTATATTTTATTATATAGTCTTGTGTAGAAAAAATTTTCAAATTCTAGTTAAGTACACCTAAAGCCGAATTTGGCTCATCCCATTTAGTATGTCACAATTGTGCTAAGAGTTAATTTTTATTGAAAAAACATGTTAAATATATTGATACGCAGTTTCGCACACTAGAGTTACCATGCTACTCATTCGGGTCACCCTGTATCCATTTGGGTCACCATTCAAACCACCTTACAACCTATTTGAGCCAACATATAGCAAACTCATAGATTGATTCAAACCACCTAACTCCATTTGAACATTAGCTCATTTATGTATATTCATACTATCTGATCGGATATATATACAATCAAATAATATAAATATGCGCACATTATATTAACTCAAAATAAATAAAAAAACAGCTTCTCAATTTCTTAATTTTCTTCACTTGCATCTTTATATTCAAATTTTATTCTTCAATAATCTTTTTTTTTTCTTTGTTTTTTCCTCCTTCACAAGAAAGTTGTGATTCACTTAGCTTCATTGAAATGTGAACTTCAAAACAACATTTGGCTACCACAAGGGTTAAGAGCATAAAAAATGATGTTAAAATTAAAGAAGTGCGAATACCATTTGCATATTGTCTTTTCTTTTATTTTCTCTATATCTTATCATGACGTGTTCAAGTGCATTAACATGTTTCGATCGTTAAAAATAGAAGGCAATATTGATAAAATATTTAGCATAAATTAACCATAATTTATATATAAATATAAATGATGACTAATTTTTAAATTAACTATAATTTAAGAAAATTATTACAGAAATAGCACAAGCAGAACATTTTTTAAATATATTATGGCTAATTATTTAGATTAGCTATAGTTTAAGAAATTATTAATGGAATAACAAAAGCAGACTAGTTTTTTAAAATATATTATAGCTAATTATAATGGCTGAAAGTGTAATTTACCTCTTGAAATTTGATAAAAAAAAACAATTAACCCCCTAACATTTATTTTGGTACGGTAATGTTCCACTTAAAATTTACAAATCAAGGCAATATCATCTCAAAAGTTGATAGATTCGTTATTTTAACTATTTTTTATTAGTCGAATGCTGACGTGACATAAGCGTAACATGTCAATAGGGATTAAATTGCTTCAATTTGTAAATTTTAAGGAATAAACTGCTATTTTTGAAATACTTTATGGGTGTTTTTTGCACTTTTAGTGTTGCCACGTAATACTTTTTTAGATGTAATTTCGATGTCACGTCAGCTTAACTGATCAAATAATTAAAATAACAGATCCGTCAATTTTGAAATGACATTATCTCAATTTGTAAACTTTAGAGAAATATTATAGCAAAACAAATATTAGATGATTAATTATTATTTTTGTCAAACGAGAGGATGGATTTTACCTTTAGCCAATTATAATCATTGCCTTAGTAATCCGGCGGACTATAATAGTAGGTGTTTCCTCCGTCATCCGGCGGACTATAATAGTAGGTGCTTCCTCCGTCATCCGGCGGACTATAATAGTAGGTGCTTCCTCCGTAATTTGGCGGACTATAATGGTAGGGGTCTCCTCCTCCACCGCCGCCCCGGTTAGCTGCTGGATCGTTTTCATTAGTATAGGAAACGCGGCTGAAACCTTGTGGGGGTGGCATTTGGACTGTTCCGGCAGAAGGAGGGCTATCTCCGGTGGCCGAACCAGCGTGCTCTGATACACTTCCATGGACTCCAGTTTTGCTTTGTCCTTTATGTCCTTCAGTCGAATTGCCTGTGCAAATATATATAGAGCATAGTTTTATCAATTAGTGAAGAGAAGAAATTTACAGGCAATTAGTAATATACACACACATAATTGTTATGCACAAAAGAAGAAGAAGCAGCCACCTACTGGTACTGTTTTGAGGAGTTTGCTGTAATTTTCTTGCAGCTGATAGCTGAGAACTTGAATACGTTTGGAGGATAAGTAAGGCAAAGGAGCAAATAAATATGGAGTAATAAAAAACCTTGTTTCCCATGATTTTCTGATTCTTTTAGGGCTCGCGAACTGAATTCTGTGCAAGCTACGTTTCTTCCTATTAAAAGACTTATTCCATAAATCTTCGTCCACTTAATTATTATATCATAATTTTACATTTAAAAGATTTAGTTCGTATATGGATCCCACAATAATAAGCTGTGATGTTTTTCTTTTATAAAAGTTTCATTTAGTGGCCAAACATTTCAACATAATAATAATTTGTCTTCATATTAATTTGCGGACGCATTTTGGCTAATTTTATAAAAGAAAAAAGATTCTCTTTTATTTCTTTTTTTTTTTCTTTGCAACATTTATTATGTAATTTCAATAAAATTCATGACAGTAAATTATTTTTGTGAAAAATAATGAAAAGAAATGGTTGCTTGAAAATTGCATATTACTATAACTCAAAAATCTTTAGAGCAAATTATTGAAAAAGTTTCCATTGTGCGCATTTTTCTGATGCTTAGAATATTGAAAAGAGCAGAATTTTTTTTAGATTAATATTTGATATTATTTGTTGTACATAATTTTAAAAGTAAAATAACTATTTAATCATTAGAACTTGTTCAGTTGCAAGTATTTGATTAAAAGTGTGAAATGTTTTAAATTAAATTTTTTTTTTCTAAACGTTTAATGTATAATTAAAAATTATGTTCTTATTTGTAAAAATAAAAAAAGGTCAAAAAACGACTTAAATATTACGAAGTAAAAATTTCAAATAATGCATGTAGTCTAAGGTAGTGAATTTTTACTTGATTTGCAAATTCAATTTAATCCTTTCAATAAAATATAATCAAACCGATTCAATTCAAACTGTCAATATAATTTAATACATGTTAATGCTAATACAGCATTTGAAAAGGATTTTAAAAATTAATGTGCAGGATAACGTATATAATATACCATGAGATCCATTACTCTATATACACCATATAAAATAATGCATAATTTACTATAGTACGGTAAATGTCAAATTTGAAAATTAAGGGGTAACAATTTATCGTGTTTTCCTATTGCCGGTGTTGCTTTCATTGCCGAAATTTTTTCAATTCCATTTTTCCCATTTTAATGGGAAAAAAATAAAAAAGAAATACAAAATCCAATAATTTATTTTACTGGGCAATTGCATTCCGTTTTACCTATTAATTGCTATTTCAGTTCATCAAATTTTAGAATTATATATATATTTCCTAAAGCATACGCATGCTGACTTAAAACAGCAAGACAGGTGCCTTTTTTAACACACCAGTTTTCAAATTTTTTTTCCTATTGCACTATTTTGCTAAATATTTTTTAAAAATATCTCAAATATCAAAAAAAAAAAAAACTCTTAGTAAAATTTTTATATCTGTCTTTGTATATGAAATCAAACTGCGCCGTTTTGTGAATAGTCAAAAACAGCAACCTTAGGTGCTGTTTTTTATACAAATTTTGCACATAATCAATTAGGATCCATGCTATCGTAAAACGGTAAATCAGATGCCTTTTTTTAACATTAGTTTTCAAATTTTTTTTGTTATTGCACTATTTTACTAAATATTTTTTAAAAATATCCTAAAAAAAAACCCAAAGAGAAGGGAGTGGATTGATTTTTTTTTTATTTAATTTTATTTAAAAAAATACAAAACAAAGACATGGTCTTAGTTGGGGACCACATCCGGAATGGTCTTAGCTGGGGACCACATACGGAAAAAGAAATATCGAAGGAATAGGTGGTTATACTGATAGCAGGAAGCTTAATTTGGGTATCGCAATATCAATACGCTAATCACGGCAATAATTTATATAATCTACCAAAAGATGCCCTACGGAAATGGCAAAATGCAAAGACTTCACCTCAGTCAACTTATCCTTTTATTGCTAATTAAATTATTGCATAATATCATCCGCGTCCGTTGCAAGGAACTAAGTGAAATAAAGTTTACTTTCTAGGAAATATATGAAAAAAATGACAAGTACAACGGAAATTACAGAAAAAAGAATTAATTAAGTATAAAAAATTAAATGAAAAATTTGAGAAATAAAAGGGTATGCTTAAATAGTCCGTGCCCGGACCGGAGGTTTGAACCACTTTGCCCGGCATGAAGACTTCAAGACTTCAACTCATGCGGCATGACTCATACCTGCTCAGTTTCCGCAGGACACTTCCATTTACGTGGACTATTTTTAATTTAACAATTAATGCAGCACCTTCCCATGGAATCTTCATTGCTCCAGCACTCCACTTTAAGTGCTCAATCCTAATTACCATTTGATTTTATCCGTTTTTAATTTTTAACCAATTACTATACATACTAGTAATTAAGATTCTGGCCTTCGCACTTTGCAACTCCTAATTTGCGTTTCTTTTCCTCTCTATCAATAATTCTACCCATAAGACATTGGACTATTGTGGGTCATGGTATGCTACTTGTTGAATCAGTAAACAAAGATAGAAAATCAAGTTGAGAGCAGCAATGAAGATTAAACAGACCAAGAAGATGAAAGAGAAGAACAAGAAGATGAGAATAATTTCTTCTGTATATATTCAACGAAAACAGCCTTTTAAGGCTTTTATACAAAAGTAAAAGTAACCACTGTAACTGTTAACCAAGCCAATTAATCAAGCTAACAAACTACTAACTGCAAATGGTTAACTTAACTAAACTAGTTAAATAACTAACTTCTACATCCCCTCTTCAAGTTGGATCTTGGTGATAATCAACAAGAGCTAACTTGGAATAAAACCTGGAAAAAGAAGGAAGAGGTAATGGCTTGATAAAAATGTCTGCAACTTGTTGACTGGAAGCAACATGCTGTGGATCAATAAAAACTACCCTTTAACTGAGCTCGAACTACATGACAATCAATATCCAAGTGCTTAGTTCTCTCATGAAAAGCTGGATTTGAGGCAATATGTGAGGCTGCTTTACTGTCACACCATAAAGGCCATTATAACTCACAGACAGTGAAGGCCATTGCTCTATATTCAGCTTCAGCTGATGAACGAGACACTGTAGTTTGCTTTTTAGTTTTCCAAGAAATAGGACAAGAACCAAGGAAAACAATAAAGCTAGTTAAGGATCTCCTAGTATCAACACAAAGAAGCCCAATCAGCATCACAAAAAGAAGTCAATTGCAAAGAATTGTCTGTTGGAAAAAATAAACCAGAGGAAGGAGAATGCTTCAAGTATTTAAGAAGATGATGAGCGCACTTGATATGAGTATCTCCGGGTTTATGAACAAATTGGCTTAATTGCTGGACATAATAAGTAATATCAGGTCTAGTAAAATCGAGATAAAGCAACCTGCCTATTATTCTCCTGGATTCATGAGAATCTGCAAGTAAAATGCCATTTTCAGTAGACAACTTCACATTAGATGGCAAAGGAGTAGGCTTCGATTTTGACCCAATAAGACCAGTGTCAGTAAGTAAATCCAAAACATACTTCTTTTGATTAAAAAACAATCCACATGCATCTCTAAGCTTAGAAAATATTTAGCATCCCTTAGATCTTTTATAGTGAACTTGATATCCAGTGCATTCTTAAGCTGATTAATAGCCACCTTAGAAGTGTCGCTGATGAGTAAATCATCAACATAGACTAGCAACATTAAGAACAAATCACCTAAAGTAAGAGTGAAAAGACAATGATCATGAGGACTTTGAACAAATCCATAAGAAATCAAAAAAATAGTTAATTCAGAATGCAACTGCCTAGATGCCTGCTTTAACCCATAAAGACTCTTTGTTAACTTGCACACAACACCGAACATAGCTTTAGAATAACCCAGGGGAGAATCCATGTAAATTTCTTCATCTAAATGCCCATGAAGGAAAGCATTATTAACATCCATCTGCTGTATAGGCCAACACCTTGCTGCAGCAATAGTGAAGAAAAGCCTAACAATGACAAATTTAGCTATTGGAGAGAAAATATATGTATAATCTTCACCAGTAATCTGGGTATACCCTTTTGCTTCTAAACGTGCTTTATATCTATCTATACTGCCATCAGGCTTAAACTTGAGTTTATAAACCCACTTACAACCAATAATCTTTTTATCATGTGGGAGAGAAGTTAACTCCCAAGTCTGATTCTTCTCTAAAGCATCAATCTCATCTTGCATTACTTTTATCCATTTGGGATCATCTTTGGCATCTTTGTAAGGATAAGGTTCTTGATTCATGGTTATATTGGCTAATAAATGATCTGTAATAGTAGACAAATAAGATGACTTTTGAAAATGATAAGTGGAAGGAGTATGAGGAGATGAAACAGGAATAACACTGTTAACTACAAAATCCTACAACCAATTAGGCCTCTTTATTGATCTTGAACTCCTTCTGTAATTAGTGGTGTCATTAATAGCAATAACATCTGTTGTATTATCATTCATGGCAATAACTATGGGAGGATTAATAGAGGTTGCAAGATCTGGACTCACTTGTGTTTCTGTAAAATCAGGAAGCAAAACAATATTTGGTATAGGCATGTCATGAGACTTAGATAATGGTATATTTGAGCAAGGAAAACAATCCTCATGAAACAAAACATCTATAGACACCATAATAGTATGGGTATCTAGATTATACACCTTGAAACCCTTTTTTGCCTGGTATATATCCTAGAAATCCAAACCTGTAGGCTCTGGCATCAAATTTGTCCCTTTGTGAAGTGACATTGGTTGCATAGTAAAGACACCCAAAAACTTGATACTGTCATAATCAGGTAAAGAATTAAACAACAACTCATAAGGAGTTTTCCAATGAAGAACAATTGTTGGAGTACTATTTATCAAATAGGTTGTGTGTAGTATAGCTTCACCCTAGAATGTATTAGGCATAGAAGCTTGAAATAACAGAGATTTGGCAACTTGAAGAATGTGTCTGTGTTTTCTTTCTATTGTCCCATTTTGCTGTCGAGTATATACACAAGAGCTCTGGTGTAATATGCCATGTGCATTAAGAACATATTGACATAGTTTTCCCACAAATTTTCCACCGTTATCTGTTCTTATTATCTTCACTTTAGTGCCAAACTAAGTGAAAACCAAGCGAATGAAACTATCTAGCAATTTAAGTACTTGTGACTTAGATTGCATGAGAAAAGTCCAGGTGCTCCTACTAAAATCTTCAACTAAAATCAAAAAAATACTTTCCTCCTGTCAAAGATTCCTTTTGATATAGCCCCTAAACATCAAGATGTAACAATTTAAATAAGCTGGAAGTATGATTAGATGCAATAGGAAATGATATTCTTGTTTGTTTAGATTTATTACAGACATCACAAAAATCATTGAAATTTTGGAAATCAAAATTTTTTATTCAAGGGAGGTAAGTGTTTCAGTACACGAATTGAAGGATGTCCAAGTATTTGGTGCCAAAGTGACCAAGACTTGTGAGAAACAACATTTACAAAATTATGGAAATGAGAAGTGACAGAAGAATTATTAGGAATTATAATATTAGACTGAATTAAAGGAAAATATTCGCGAATGATATTTAGAGAGAAAGAATCGTGATCAAGAATATAAAGGTTTCCTTTGGGTTTTCCAATGGCAAAAATCACTTTAGTCCTCTGGTCCTGTAAGACACAGCAAGAAGGAAGAAAAGTCAATATCACAGAATTAAATCTAGTGAACTTGCTCACAGAAAGCAGATTATGGTTAAAAGAAGGAAAGAACAAAGTATTTTTGAGAAGAAGTTTGCTAGTAAAAGGAATATCACCAGTGGAAGAAACAATTTGGGTAGAACCATCTAGCAAATGAACAAAATTAAGAGCATTTGAAGGTTTGAATTTTCCAAAATGATGTTTAGTAGCACTAATGTGGCTATTAGCACCCGTATCAACTATCCAGCAATAATTTTCACCAATTTTAGCATGACAAACAGAAGAAATTGTACCTACAAAACCTTGTGCAAAATTGATGCACTCAGTTTGAATAACTTGCTTGCCTCTTAGTAGTTTTGATACTTCTTGCTGAATAAAGTTCTTCATGGATTGCTGTGCTGAATCGTCACTGTCATCATCATCAAGAGGAGTATTAGTCATGTTAACTCTATGACTAGTTGTCTTAGGCACCGATTTCTTTATTTTCTGTCTCATCTCTTGAAACCAATCAGGAAAACCTATAATCTTGAAACAAGTTTCCTTTGTATGCCCTTTTATTTTGCAATGAGTACAATATCTATCTCCCTTTTTAGCATTTTCTTTCTTCTTGAATGACTATGCCTTGGAGCTTTCTGAATTCTTGTTTGATGCAACAAAAAAAGCATTATTCTCTGCATTTTCATTGATAGACATACTAATCTGTAACTTCTTTTCAACATTAGAAATCATTAAATATACCTTGTCAATATTGGGTAACGGATCAAGTAGCAGGATCTGATTTGCAGCATTATTGTAACTTTCATTCAATCCTAACAAGAATTGGAGAATCATATCAGATTCATGAAGATTATTTAACTCCTTAAATGATCCACACTTATAGCCACAGGTACATTGAGGTAGAGGCACAATACAATATAATTCATCCCACAATCTGCTTAGCTTAATAAAATAAGCAGATACAGAAGTGTTACTTTGAGTCGTAGCATTCAACTCTCTTTTAATTTGGTACTGCATTGGACCATTAGATTCACCAAAACCTCTCTCCAGTTTGTCCTAAAGTTCCTTTGCAGTGGTAGCATAAACAAAAGAATCATACAAATCCTTTGACAAAGAACTTAGAATCCAGGAAATGGCAAGAGCATTATTTCCGCACCAATCCTCAAAATCATTTGAGTTTTCAGAAGGTTGAGGAATTTTACCTATAACAAATCCTAATTTTCGCTTCTTAACTAAAGCTAATTTCATTGATTTACACCAGGTTCTATAATTTGTTCCTGTAAGAGGCACTGAAACCAAGGAAGATCTAAGATTATCAGAAGCATTAGACTGATTCTGAGTAATCATCATTGAATCAATTAATAAAATCGAGTAAGGATAGGAAAGAGTAAATTGATTTCAAAAAAAACTAAAGATCAAAGATTAAAAAAAGAATAGAGATAGAAGAAAAAAACTTCGTTAAGCTCAATTGAAGCCCCCTTTTTTTCAGATCTGGAAATTGTGGAACTCTGAATCACCAAGAAAAAATTTGTTCATGGCTCTGATACCATGCTGAATCAGTAAATAAAGATATAAAATCAATTTGAGCAATAATGAAGATTAAACAGAGCAAGAAGATGAAAGAGAAAGAATGAGAATATGAGAATAATTTCTTTTGTATATATTCAACGAAAACAGCCTTTTAAGTCTTTTATACAAAAATAAAAGTAACCACTGTAATTGTTAACCAAGCCAATTAATCAAGCTAACAAACTACTAACTAAAAATGGTTAACTTAACTAAACTAGTTAAATAACTAACTTCTACACTACTGTGATGTGCAGTGACGAAACCACGATTTATAATTAAAGGGGGACAAAAATATAATATAAATGCTATAAATAAATTTTTAAATAAAAAAGTGAGTAATTGATAGTAATGTATTAAGGAGATTATGTACACACACACACACACACATATATAATAAAAAAAATTCAAAAATTAAGGGGGGCAATTGCCCCCCTTTCCTTGCATATGGTTGTGCCACTGGTGCTATGGTGTGGTACAATGTCGTATTGATGATTATTTAATACATATTTGATAAAAAGGAAAATCTCAAAAATAAAAGATAAAATTATTATTGATAAGAAGAATAAAATTATGATTGTATTAGAATAGAATAATAGTCCACAAAATTAAATAAAGATGGTAAGGAAGTAAACATTATAGAAACTCATAATAAAACTATCAATTTGTTAGTTTAAAAATTTAGATAAAGAACCCTAAGTTAACGGCCAAATATCATATCCATAAATTGAAATTTTTTTTAAACGAATCACTTAACTAATACCATACCATATATATCATATAGTCTCTAACCATGATCTCATCGAGGACTAGTATGAAAATTTGTTACCTATACTTTGAACTCTCTCCCTTTTTCTTTTGGAATTATACTAGTTGAAACTGCATAAAATATAATTTTTAATTTTTTTGTTTATACTTTGTACATAAGCAATCGGACCATTACACCAATAATTAATTGCAACATAACACATATATTTCTTGGTTATTATATGGTTTGATATAAAGTGGTAAATTTACTTCAATCCAAAAATTTCTTCTAAATCCGTTTGAAACTTTGATTTAAATCCAATTCAATTTAAAAGTATGTCCATTTGAACTAACTCAAAATGAGCTCATTAAATTTTGACCCATATGAGAATGATTCATGTGGCCCAATGGACATCAACTGTACCAAATGAGTTGAAATAACAAATTGATACCGATTACAATTTTTTCATGCCAAGTATGCCCAATTTGATCCAACCCATCCAGGTCCAAAATTGATCCTACTTGAGCTCTACGTACCTGGACTCATCCTAACCCGACTCGAACCCAG
Organism: Excoecaria agallocha; assembly: GCA_037975025.1. Classification (NCBI taxonomy): domain Eukaryota; kingdom Viridiplantae; phylum Streptophyta; class Magnoliopsida; order Malpighiales; family Euphorbiaceae; genus Excoecaria; species Excoecaria agallocha. The sequence continues at coordinate 24,228,211 of CM075809.1, read as the reverse complement.
TCAATTCCAAAATAGGTTTGACTTTTATTTATGCGAGCATAAAAAAATCTTCAAATTCTGGTTTGGCCTGGCTTGACCTAACCCAAACACGATCCATTTTGGCTTGGCTTGAACCCATACGAAATACAACCCAGCTTAATCCAAAGCAAGCCTATATTTTATTTATGCATGTTTGTGAAAAAAAGAAAAAAACTTCAAATTCCTGTTAGACCCAACCCATCTTGGCTTGTCCTGAATTAGACCTATCATGTTCCGACCGAACCAAACCAACAAAGTCCAACCCAAAATAAACCTATATTTTATTTATACAGTTTTATGTAGAAAAAAATTTTCAAATTCTGGTTAGGCACATCCAAATTCAAACTTGGCCATCCCATTTAGTATGTCATAATTGTATAAAGAGTTAACTTTCATTAAAAAAAAGATTAAATGGGTTGATTTACAGTTTTTGTTCATTTGAAACACCATCCAATCCATTTGAACCACTTTTCAATCTCAAAATAAACCTATATTTTATTTATACAATCTTGTATAGAAAAAAATTTTCAAATTTTGGTTAGGTACACCCAAAGCTGAACTCGGCCATCCTATTTAGTATGTCATATATTAAGAGTTAAATTTTATTGAAAAAATAGGTTAAATTTGTTGATACATAGTTTCGCCCATTAGAACTACCTGTGACCTATTCAAATCATCATGCATTCATTTTGGCTACCATACGATCCATTTGCAACACTTTACAACCTATTTGAGACAACATGTAATAAATTCATAGATTGATCTGAATTACCTAACCCATTTGGATATTAGCCCATTTATGACATAAATAATAGTCTACTTATGATCCGTACATTTATGATTCAATTGAAATTCATATAATCTTATCCAATTGCCATATACGTGTTAATTATCCTCTCCAACCACTTTTTCTTGCCACTTCTATATTTTTATCTTGTCTAGAGTCATTGTATAGCTTAAACAAATTCTTATTTGTATCTTGTAGATTTCGGTAAACATATGTATATAGGGCACAATTCCCTTCTCTGTTTAATATAACAATAGTAAATTATCTTCCCAAATTCTCTTCTTCTTTGATAATTGACATGGTATCAAAGCCATAACGACAATTTCTTCTTCTTTTCTTCTTCTTCTTCTTCTTCTTCTTCTTTCACAATGGCCTTGGTTTCGATCTCTTCTTCCTCCTCTATGCCTTCTATCAATTCTTCTTTTTCTTCTTTTGTCAAACTTAACTCAAAAAATTAGCTCTCATGGAAAACTTAGTTTACTCCAATCTTCAATTTTCAAGATTTTTTATGGTTTTATTGATAGATCCACTCCTTTCCCTTCAAAAATAATACCCACTTCTTCCACCAATCCCACTCCTATCTCTAATCCCGAATATGAACAATGGTTCAAAAAAGATCAACTTCTTCTCTCGTAGCTTTTTGCTTCTATTTCTAAAGAGGTCTACCTATTAATTATTGGCCTTTACTCCTCTCATACCGTCCGGCAGGCCCTAGATAATACTTTTTAATCTATTTCTCAAAATTGCCAGCTTTAGCTCCATATTAAACTTCAAGAATTAAAAAAGGTTGATCTTTCTATCTCTACTTATCTTTAAAAAGCAAAAAATCTTGCTGATGAACTTCATACAATGGGTTGTCCTATTCCGCTGTTGAATTTAATGCCATTATATATCGGAACATTGGGTATGAATATCACTCTATCATCACTGCTCTCAATCTTTGTCTTAAACCTGTTTCTTTTTATGAACTACACGAGCATCTTGTTGCCCATTAACTTTTGCTCAAAAATTCTCATGAGACTGGCCAATCTCACCCTCAAAACTTAATCACTAATCCTACCCGCTCATTCTACATCTTGATTTCATCCACCTTCAAATAACAACACCTCTTTTCTATCAAACTCCAATCAACAAAATAACAACAAAAATGGCCAGCAACAGCAAGGCAACTCAGCTTGTCAAATTTGTGGTTATCGTAACCATACAGCTCTCACCTAACGTTGGCGATACCAGCGAGACCAAAATTCTAGAAATTTTAGCAATAACAATTTTCAGCTAAATGCAAAATGCAGCAGTTGCCCATCCTTTCACTCCTCCTACACAAATCAATTAGTTCCCTGACACAACAACCAACTACCATATTGTCCAAGATCCAAATCATTTGACACAAATTAATGAATATACCGGCCCTGATAAACTCTTTGTTGTTAATGGACAAGATTTGTCAATTTCTCATACTGGTAAAGGTTTTCTTTCTAATTTTGATAATTAATTTAGCTTGAATTAAACTTTATGTGTTCCTGAAATTACCAAAAATTTGCTTTCAGTTCAAAAATTTGCCACTGATAATTCTATTTTCTTTGAATTTTGGCCACATTATTTTCTTATTAAGGACCAAACCACCAAAAAAATTCTAATAAAAGGACCAAGTGAAGATGGAATCTACAAGTTGTGATAACCTCAGCTCTCCAAGCCTTCTTCATTTCAAGCAACTGTCATGCCTTTTTTGGATGAGTGGCATAGTCGACTAGGTCACCCCAATGTGCAGAAAATTTTTTCATTAGCCAAACAAAATAAAATTTCATATTCAAGTTATGTTTTGAGTCCGTGTGCTAGTTGTCGTCTAGGAAAATTGAGTCATGTTTCTTTAGCTTCTAAGGAGCACAAAAGTGTTCGTCCATTTGAAATTATTTTTTTGGATATTTAGGGACCAACCTCCATCCATTCTAGTTTAGGTCATCGTTATTTTGTCATTTTTGTTTATGACTTCACTGATTTACATGGATTTATTTTATTAAAGCTAAAAGTGAATTTTTTGATGTTTTTAAACAATTTGAGCAATTAGTATTTCAGCAATTTGGCAAACAAATTACTAGATTCCATTCAGATTGGGGTGGTAAGTATCAATGCATTGATCAATATTTTGAACATGGCATATAACATCATATTACCTGTCCATACACTAATGAAAAAATGGCACGATTGAAAGAAAAATAAGGCATCTCATTGACACGGGTTTAAAATTACTTGCTCATGCACATTTACCCTTAAAATATTGGAATTATGCCTTGGAACAAAGTGCAATATTAATAAATGTTTTACCATCTAATGCACTTGAGAAAAATTCGCCATATTCCACATTATATGAGAAAGACCCAAATTCGCCATTTTCCTTTGGGTTTTCCAATGGCAAAAATCACTTTAGTCCTCTGGTCCTATAAGACACAGCAAGAAGGAAGAAAAGTCAATATCACAGAATTAAATCTAGTGAACTTGCTCACAGAAAGCAGATTATGGTTAAAAGAAGGAAAGAACAAAGTATTTTTGAGAAGAAGTTTGCTAGTAAAAGGAATATCAGCAGTGGAAGAAACAATTTGGGTAGAACCATCTAGCAAATGAACAAAATTAAGAGCATTTGAAGGTTTGAATTTTCCAAAATGATGTTTAGCAGCACTAATGTGGCTATTAGCACCCGTATCAACTATCCAGCAATCATTTCACCAATTTTAGCATGACAAACAGAAGAAATTGTACCTACAAAACCTTGTGCAAAATTGATGCACTCAGTTTGAATAACTTGCTTGCCTCTAAGTAGTTTTGATACTTCTTGCTGAATAAAGTTCTTCATGGATTATTGTGCTGAATCATCACTGTCATCATCATCAAAAGGAGTATTAGTCATGTTAACTCTATGACTAGTTGTCTTAGGCACCGATTTCTTTATTTTCTGTCTCATCTCTTGATACCAATCAGGAAAACCTATAATCTTGAAACAAGTTTCCTTTCTATGCCCTTCTATTTTGCAATGAGTATAGTATCTATCTCCCTTTTTAGCATTTTCTTTCTTCTTGAATGACTATGCCTTGGAGCTTTTCTGAATTCTTGTTTGATGCAACAAAAAGAGCATTATTCTCTGCATTTTCATTGATAGACATACTAATTTGTAACTGCTTTTCAACATTAGAAATCATTGAATATACCTTATCAATATTGGGTAACGGATCAAGTAGCAGGATCTGATTTGCAACATTATTGTAACTTTCATTCAATCCTAACAAGAATTGGAGAATCATATCAGATTCATGAAGATTATTTAACTCCTTAAATGCTCCACACTTATAGCCATAAGTACATTGAGGTAGAGGCACAATACAATATAATTCATCCCACAATCTGCTAAGCTTAATAAAATAAGCAGATACAGAAGTGTTTCCTTGAGTCGTAGCATTCAACTCTCTTTTAATTTGGTACTGCATTGGACCATTAGATTTACCAAACCTTCTCTCCAGTTTGTCCCAAAGTTCCTTTGCAATGGTAACATAAACAAAAGAATCATACAGATCCTTCGACAAAGAACTTAGAATCCAATAAATGATAAGAGCATTATTTCCACACCAATCCTCAAAATCATTTGAGTTTTCAGAAGGTTGAGGAATTTTACCTGTAACAAATCCTAATTTTCGCTTCGCAACTAAAGCTAATTTCATGAATTTGCACCAGGTTCTATAATTTTTTCCAGTAAGAGGCATTGAAACCAAGGAAGATCTAAGATTATCAGAAGCATTAGACTGATTATGAGTAATCATTATTGAATCAATTAATAAAATCGAGTAAGGATAGGAAAGAGTAAACTGATTTCAAAAAATACTGAAGATCAAAGATAAAAAAAAATAGAGATAGAAGAAAAAAACTCCGTTAAGCTCAATCGAAGCCCCCTTTTTTTCAGATCTGGAAATTATGGAACTCTAAATCACCAAGAACAAATTTGTTCATGGCTCTGATACCATGCTGAATCAGTAAACAAAGATAGAAAATCAAGTTGAGCAGTAATGAAGATTAAACAGAGCAAGAAGATGAAAGAGAAAGAACAAGATGATGAGAATAATTTCTTTTGTATATATTCAACGAAAACAGCCATTTAAGGCTTTTATACAAAAGTAAAAGTAACCACTGTAATTGTTAACCAAGCCAATTAATCAAGCTAACAAACTACTAACTAAAAATGGTTTAACTTAACGAAACTAGATAAATAACTAACTTCTACACTACTGTGATGTGCAGTGGCAAAACCACGATTTATAATTAAGGGGGGACAAAAATATAATATAAATGCTATAAATAAATTTTTAAATAAAAAAGGGAGTAATTGATAGTAATGTATTAAGGAGATTATACGCACGCGCACACACACACACATATATATAATAAAAATTTCAAAAATTAAGGGGGGCAATTGCCCCCCCCCCTTCCTTGCATATGGCCGTGCCACTGGTGCTATGGTATGGTACAATGTCGTATTGATAATTGTTTAATACATATTTGATAAAGAGGAAAAACTCAAAAATAAAAGATAAAATTATTATTGATAAGAAGAATAAGATTATGATTGTATTAGAATAGAATAATAGTCCACAAAATTAAATAAAGATGGTAAGGAAGTAAACATTATAGAAACTCATAATAAAACTATCAATTTGTTAGTTTAAAAATTCAGATAAAGAACCCTAAGTTAATGGCCAAATATCATATCCATAAATTGAAAATTTTTTTAAATGAATCACTTAACTAATACCATACCATATATATCATATAGTCTCTAACCATGATCTCATCAAGGACTAGTATGAAAATTTGTTACCTATACTTTGAACTCTCTCCCTTTTTCTTTTGGAATTATACTAGTTGAAACTGCATAAAATATAATTTTTAATTTTTTTTGTTTATACTTTGTACATAAGCAATTAGACCATTACACCAATAATTAATTGCAACATAACACATATATTTCTTGGCTATTATATGGTTTGATACAAAGTGGTAAATTTAGTTCAATCCAAAAACTTCTTTTAAATCCGTTTGAAACTTTCATTCAAATCCAATTCAATTTAAAAGTATGTCCATTTGAACTAACTCAAAATGAGCTCATTAAATTTGGACCCATATGAGAATGATTCATGTGGCCCAATGGACATCAACTGTACCAAATGAGTTGAAATAACAAATTTATACTGATTACAATTTTTTCATGCCAAGTATGCCCAATTTGATCCAACCCATCTAGGTCCAAAGTTGATCCTACTTGAGCTCTACGTACCTGGACTCATCCTAAGCTGACTCGAACCCAGTCCATTCCAAAATAGGTCTGACTTTTATTTATGCAAGCATAAAAAAATCTTCAAATTCTGGTTTGGCCTAGCCTGACCTAACCCAAACACGATCCATTTTGGCTCGGCTTGAACCCATACGAAATACAACCTAGCTTAATCCAAAGCAAGCCTATATTTTATTTATGCATGTTTGCGAAAAAAATAAAAAACTTCAAATTCCTGTTAGACCCAACCCATCTTGGTTTTTCCTGAATTAGACCTATCCTGTCCTGATCGAACCAAACCAACACAGTCCAACCCAAAATAAACCTATATTTTATTTATATAGTTTTATGTAGAAAAAAATTTTCAAATTCTGGTTAGGCACATCCAAATTCAAACTTGGCCATCCCATTTAGTATGTCATAATTGTATAAAGAGTTATCTTTCATTAAAAAAACAAAGATTAAATGGGTTTGATTTACAGTTTCACCCACTAGGGCTGCCATGCAATCCATTCGGGTCACCATGTGTTCATTTGAAACACCATCCAATCCATTTGGACCACTTTGCAATCTCAAAATAAATCTATATTTTATTTATACAATCTTGTATAGAAAAAAATTTTCAAATTTTAGTTAGGTACACCCAAACCTGAACTCGACCATCCTATTTAGTATGTCATAATTGTATTAAGAGTTAAATTTTATTGAAAAAATAGGTTAAATTGATTGATACATAGTTTTGCCCATTAGAACTACCTGTGACCTATTCAAATCACCATGCGTTCATTTTGACTACCATACGATCCATTTGCAACACTTTACAACCTATTTGAGACAACATGTAATAAATTCATAGATTGATCTGAATCACCTAATCCATTTGGATATTAGCCCATTTAAGACATATAAATAATAGTCTACTTATGATCCGTGCATTTATGACTCAATTGAAATTCATATAATCTTACCCAATTGCTATATACGTGTTAATTATCCTCTCCAACCACTTTTTCTTGTCACTTCTATATTTTTATCTTGTTTAAAGTCATTTTATAGCTTAAACAAATTCTTATTTGTATCTTGTAGATTTCGGTAAACATATGTATATAGGGCACAAATCCCTTCTCTGTTTAATATAACAATAGTAAATTATCTTCCTAAATTCTCTTCTTTTTTGATAATTGACATGGTATCAAAGACATAACGGCAATTTCTGCTTCTTCTTTCACAATGGCCCTAGTTTCGATCTCCTCTTCCTCCTCTATGCCTTCTATCAATTCTTCTTTTTCTTCTTCTATCAAACTTAACTCAAAAAATTAGCTCTCATGGAAAACTTAGTTTACTCCAATCTTCAATTTTCAAGATCTTTTATGGTTTTATTAATAGATCCACTCATTTCCCTTCAAAAACAATACCCATTTCTTCCACCAATCCAACTCATATCTCTAATCCTGAATATGAATAATGGTTCAAAAAAGATCAACTTCTTCTCTCTTAGCTTTTTGCTTCTATTTCTAAAGAGGTCTACCCATTAATTATTAGCCTTCACTCCTCTCATACCGTCCGGCAGGCCTTAGCTAATACTTTTTAATCTATTTCTCAAAATTGCCAGCTTTAGCTCCATATTAAACTTTAAGAAAGAATTAAAAAAGGCTGATATTTCTATCTCTGCTTATCTTTAAAAAGCAAAAAATCTTATTGATGAACTTCATGTAACAGGCTATCCTATTCCACTATCGAATTTAATGCCATCATATATTGGAATATTGGATATGAATATCACTCTATCATCACTGCTCTCAATCTTTGTCTTGAACCTGTTCTTTTTATGAACTACATGGGCATCTTGTTGCCCATTAATATTTGCTTAAAAATTCTCATGAGACTATGGCCAATCTCACCCTCAAAACTTAATCACTAATCCTACCCACTCATTCTCCATCTCGATTTCATCACCTTCAAATAACAACACCTCTTTTCTATCAAACTCCAACCAACAAAATAACAACAAAAATTGCCAGCAACAACAAGGCAACTCAGCTTGTCAAATTTGTGGTTATCGTAACCATACAGCTCTCACCTACCGTTGGCGATACTAGCGAGACCAAAATTCTAGAAATTTTGGCAATAACAATTTTCAACCAAATGCAAATGCATCAGTTGCCCATCCTTTCACTCCTCCTCCATAAATCAATTGGTTCCCCGACACAACGACCAACTACCATATTATCCAAGATCCAAATCATTTGACACAAATTAATGAATATACCAGCCCTAATAAACTCTTTGTTGTTAATGGACAAGATTTGTCAATTTCTTATACTGGTAAAGGTTTTCTTTCTAATTTTGATCGTTAATTTAGCTTTAATAAAACTTTATGTGTTCCTGAAATTACCAAAAACTTGCTTTCGGTTCAAAAATTTGCCACTGATAATTCTATTTTCTTTGAATTTTGGCCACATTATTTTCTTATCAAGGACCAAACCACCAAAAAAATTCTAATGAAAGGACCAAGTGAAGATGAATCTACAAGTTGTGATAACCTCAGCTCTTTAAGCCTTCTTAATTTCAAGCAACTGTTATGCCTTCTTTGGATGAGTGGCACAGTCGGTTGGGTCACCCCAATGTGCAGAAAATTTTTTCATTAGCCAAACAAAATAAAATTTCATATTCAAGTTCTGTTTTGAGTCCGTGTGCTAATTTTCGTTTAGGAAAATTGAGTTGTGTTTCTTTAGCTTCTAAGGAGCACAAAAGTGTTTCGTCCATTTGAAATTATTTTTTTTGGATATTTAGGGACCAGCCTCTATCCATTCTAGTTTAGGTCATCGTTATTTTGTCATTTTTGTTTATGACTTCACTGATTTACATGGATTTATTTTATGAAAGCTAAAAGTGAAGTTTTTGATGTTTTTAAACAATTTGAGCAATTAGTATTTCAGCAATTGGCAAACAAATTACTACATTCCATTCGGATTGGGGTGATGAGTATCAATGCCTTGATTAATATTTTGAACATGGCATATAACATCATATTACCTGTCCATACACTCATGAAAAATGGCACGGTTGAAAGAAAAATAAGGAATCTCATTGACATGGGTTTAAAAATACTTGCTCATGCACATTTACCTTTAAAATATTGGAATTATGCCTTAGAACAAAGTGCAATATTAATAAATGTTTTACCATCTAATGCACTTGAGAAAAATTCGCCATATTCCACATTATATGAGAAAGACCCAAATTACTTAGCATTCCAACTCTTTGGTTGCTCGATTTTTCCTTTGTTAAGACCATATAATTCACACAAATTTTCTTATTGCACTCTAGAATGCAATTATTTGGGTCAAAATCCTTATCATGCTGCCTATCGATGTCTAAATACTAGTACTAGTTGAATTTATTTAGCAAAACATATTAGGTTTCACTCTAATGTTTTTTCCCTATGCTAGCCATACCACTCACCCCAAAAACACCAAGGCAGAGCCATATTCGTTAACCATGACATGGACAACTTCTCCTCCCTTTGACCTTTCATCAGCGCAAGGTACCATCTCCACCTCAAACTCTTTTTCTTTATCCTCTCCACTAAATAATTCTAACTTATCCAAATCTCTTACACCTATTCCCATGTCGTCCCTCTCTACCCAGCCTAACCCTTAACATTTATCTTCTCCTATATTATCTCTACCTAATTCAATCTCATTACCATTCATCGTTTCAAATTCTAAAGGACTCTAGCTTCTAGTCGACATCACTAAATACCAAAACTCTACCATTTCTGCACCAACAATAAAACTTGAACACACAATCCACACCCACACCTGCTCGAACACACCATTTAGTCTTTTGCCCTAACCCTAAACCCAAAAAAATCTTCTTTACCACCACCTCTTCTCTCACTCAGGAACCCATATGTTTTACTCATCCTAATAAACATCAAATTTGGAAAGATGCCATATAAAAAGAAGTTATAGCCTTACTTTAAAATCAAACTTGGGTTTTAGTGCCACAGCCTGATCATGCCAATATCATAAAGAATAAGTGGATTTACCGCATCAAACGTAAGTCGGATGGATCAATTAAGCAGTATCAAGCGCGCTTAGTGGCTAAGAGATTCACATAACAGTTTAGCATAGATTATACAGAAACCTTCTCCCCAATTGTTAAATTTACAACCGTGCGAACAGTTTTATTTGTTACCACGGCACACAATTAGGAGACACACCAACTTGACATTTCAAATGCATTCGTTCATGGGATTTCTAGAGAAAAAGCTATTTATGGAGCAACCTACTAGATTTGTAGACAAACAACATCCGGATTATGTCTGCAAACTCCAAAAGTCTCTCTAAAGCCTGAAATAGGCCTTTCGAAATTGGTTTGAACACCTCATAGATTTTATGGAGACTCTTGCTTTTTACCATTCCTAAGTAGATCATTCACTCTTTATTTATTCTAATGGTCCTCACAAATCATTTTTTCTTATTTATGTTGATGATGTACTTGTCACGGGAAATGCAGTGCAAATAATTGTATGGTTTGTGCATCAATTATACTAAGTGTTTCCTATTTGTGACCTTAGTGATATTCATTATTTTTTGGGCATTGAAATTACATGCACCACCAAGAGGATGCTACTTTCTCAATATAAATACATTGAAGAAATTTTACAAGCCACAAATTTATATGACAACAACGGCTACACCCCTATGGCTTTACTACCTAATTTAAGCAAGCACATGGGCACTCCTCTCTCTTCGAGTAATGAGTACAGATAGATTGTTGGAGCACTCTAGTATGTCACATTGACACGCCAGACATTACTTTTAGTGTAAACAAACTTGCCTAGTTTATGCACTATGCCACAATGGAACATTGGTGTAACGCCCTTAACGGAACAGTTCTTTCTAATATGAGCTTAAACGATTCGCTTGAATTTTTTTTACACCGATAACCAAAATTATATAAATACAAGTCATCAAAATTCTGGTAGCATAACAACTACCTACTTAACGACCCTAAAAAAATAAATAATAACATAGCCTCTAAGAGGCACTTTCTCATTGTTTAAATTTATTTTTGAAAAATTACTATTTTGCCCCTGAATATATATATATTTTCTTTCACTTTAGTCTTTTTATTTTTTTCAATTAATCATTAATTTTCATTATTTTTTTACATTTTTAGCATTATACTTTCTTTATGCCCCTAGTGCAATATGTTAAAACTCTCAAATAGGATATGCGGGACATGGACCCAAAGGCCCCACTGATAGAGAAATGACCCCCAAGGGGCCCTTTCTCCAAAAAGCATTGTACTAATACTTTCACTTTTACACTGAAACTATGGAGATTAGAGATCATATTCATAGCAAAGCAAGTCGCCATGACTTGCACCGCGGTATAGGGTGTCCCTATGGCTAGCCAATTATATCCTGAATAAGAAAATCACTACCTAGCTATTGCTAAGGGCAAAAACAATTAATTAATTTTCAGAATAATTTTCACACTTCAATAATTTTTAATTTCTTTCATTTTCTTTAAGCAATACATATTTGTCAATCGCACTCTTTTTAGTGCTATTGACTATACATTAGTTTTTTCTTTTTAATTTCTTTTTCTTTCCAATCACTTTTACGTGAATTATTTTATAATAATTCACTATAAATATTTATTATTCTTCCGATTTTTAGCTAATAATTTCCTCAATATTTTTTCCATATTTTGTGAATTATGTCAGAATAATTCACTCTTTTTCTTTCTTGGCACTTATTGAATTATTTCTTTAAAATTTAAAAATTTACTTTTACAGTAATTTTATTTACTTTTTTGACTTTTAGCTAATATCTTACTTTTTCGGTCTGAATTTACGATTATTCAAAAATTTTAATACTTTATACGGATTGTGAATTATTTATAATAATTCACCATTTTATTCGAATTATAAATTATTTCACCATAATTTATCATTTATATTAAATATTTATATTTGTCCTTAACTTCAAAATTCTTGAATAAATCCTATAAATTTTTTAAAAATTCATGAACATTATATTTCATGTTTTATCTTATTTTATGGCTTAATTTCATCAAATTGCTTAGTGTACACATTCTTTTTTTTTTAACAATGGATTTCAGCTCTTAAGAAATTTCTCCTTAAAAATTTATTTCAATTTAACACTTCAATAAAATTCCCTATAAATTTTTTTCATTCAAATTAAATATTCTTAACACACTTAATTAAAGTCTAATTACACCATTATATAATCAATTTTAAATTTAATCAATTATACAAATTTTTCCTTAATAAACCATAAGAAAAATCATTAAATTAAAATGAAAAATACTAAGATTTAGTAGTCACTAACCTCAATCTTACCATTAACCGTGCACAAACTTCATTTCCTTAGCCATGAACCCATGAAAACCATTTTTTCTCAAAATTATCTTCCATGGCTGAAATTTTCACCTCATTTTTCATCAAGATAAACATCATTTTAGCTAAAAATAACCATAAAAACATACTCTAGGTACCGAAATCTATCTATAGGTGCCTTGAAATCAAATTAAAATTCAAGAAATTACTTACCTATTTTTAACCCCCATGCCTTATATCTTTATTTTCCTTAGCTTTTTTTCCTTCAATCTCTAATTTGAGATTAGATCCAACAACTAGAGAGGCTAGAGATCCCTTTTGGTGTTTGGATCAAGAGAAAATAATGAAGAAAATATGAAGAATTTTGAGAGAAAAGAAGAAAAAATGGAGTTTGGCCACCATGGAAAGGGAGAGCTACTGGAAACGTGGGAAATTCTAGAAACAAGGGAGAGATTCCTTCCCTTTTATAGTCTTTCAAGTGGGCTTGGGCTTTGCTTAATGGGCCTTGATTAATTAATCAAGTCCATTAACTATCCAATAACAAATTTTAATTTATTTCTTTCACTTTTCAATTTCAAATCACTTCAAAAATGATTTCATAATTTTTATCACCCCGAAAATAGGCTGTACGCAAATTTTTAGCTCAATCGGAGTCCAGTTTGGATCCGGTTCGATTAAATTGGTCCGATCCAAAAATATCGGTTTTACTGAAAAATTTATTTTTCATTACCAAAATATTTTACATATTATTTTAGGATTAACTGTAATTTTTGACAATTTTTCAGAGTCCATTTGCTATTTTTAAATATTAATACAAAGTTGAGTCAGTTCCCTGATAATAGAAATCGATTCGTTACCTTTTTCGTATTTTTAACTTTTGAATGCCCATACGATCTCAATTTCACTTTAAATTTCAACCACGAACTCGCCATGATCAATATTTTCCGATGGTCTAATAAAATATTATTCACTTTCAGATGTACTTTTCAGCCCGAAAAATACTATTCATTATCAAAAAATACTGTTCATGGCTAACTCAGTGTTCGGGTCATTAAAATTCTCCCCTACTAAAAGAAATTTCTTCCTCAAAATTTACTTATAACAAAAATTAGAGGACACAATATTATTGTCTTGTTAAAGATTATTTTACATTTGGTGGTTTCAAAGCATACTTACTTATGGAACCTGCTCCTTCTTGAGCTTATTGATCTCTAAGTAGAAAATTCTTACCAATCTTACTTCACAGGTCAAATCAACCTGTATACAGATATCTTTTATGATACAAATCAAATTAACTTTTACTGACTTCTTTACACTCAAATATATCCAACATGAAGGACCTTGATATTTCCTTTCAGATAATATCCCAAATAAAGCTATCTTCAACTGAACTAATGGCTATCATTATAAGTAAACTCTGCTAAAAACGAGTACTTTAACAATTATTACCAAATTCACATACACTTCATTGAAATAATTCTCCTAGTATTTGAATTATCTACTCTGACTGACCATCATTCAAAGGGTGGATCACTGTGCTAAAGTGGATAGTACCAAAAATCCCATACATAACAACACATTCTTTTTGAAACACAGACAGGCCAATGTCAAGATCCACGGCCCCTCTGTCTAATTTCCACTCTGATATCACATACATCAAAACGGTCCCGAAGGAACCGGGTTACTTCTCTTTATTTATGTTTCAGTTGATCATACTCATTTCGGAGCCAAACGTTATTAACACTTACAGTTCAAATAGCTACAAATATTATCTTAAACTGTTGCACTTACTCATCGTATAAGTACAATCACTTGAAAATGTTTTATTACCGAATCTTCTTTCTAAAGCTGAGTACATTAGCCAATGCATTACCTCTCTGGTAGTACCCGGCTAAAAATCAGGAATTCCTTATTCAGCCAAAGATTACATTTACTATTCTGAACAAACGGTTACTTTTTCTTCAATATCGGAAGAACAAAGCTCAAATATTTATCACATTCTTTCAGTGTCTTACAACACATCAGAATAATACCAATAGAGATAATCATAAACAAGTCTAAATAGGGATAGAAAATCCTATTTATCAAATCTATATAGACAGTCAATACATTTATAAATCTGAATGACATGACCAATAACTCATAATGGCCACATCAAAATTGAAAAAAAATCTTGGATACCTTATTCCTTTTTACTTCATCACAGTAAAATGGTAATCATTTCTTGCTGTTAGGTCATCTCTATACTCATCATATGTCATGTCAGTTTTTTCATATCAGGTTGGGTCTACACAAATGATATGATGCAAATCAGTGTCACACAATGTGAAATGCTATGCAATGAATGAATGATTTCATGTATACAATATAATACTGACAAGTATGCTTATAAAATACAGATATCATAGCCTATCCTAGAACTATGAAACATCTAATCAAGTACCCACACCTGCAAGGAATCACTGACAGATATATATAAAGCATCTTGAATGACCTTAACTTATTATCAGTTGCATTTCAACAATCAGAAATCTTCTATAACTGTATCACTTCTAACTCGATAACCATTTAAACCATGACACGAAAGTTAGAATTTCTCTATGTCCCTTACAGTCTGTCTGAACTTAATATACAATTTCTTTTCAAATTCCTAACATACCCTTTTTATTTCATTCGTCAACGGACTGATTCTTATTCATAATAACACTTATGTACTTGGATCACACTTAAATTCAATTAAAAATTCGTCACTTTGCTTTAGCCTCCAAAGGACTTTAAATAGCAACACTTTCATTTTGACTCTCTACTGTTTTTACCATGCAGAATCAATCACTTTACACCTGATAATCTTGGTCAGATGTTAACTTGTCACTTTCAAACATAATAAGGAGCAAGTACACATCAGACTCCTTATCATTTATCCACTGACTTTTGGCATGTATATACAATTAAATTTATCACTTAATCTTATCCCACTCCAATCTTAGAACCGCCTAAACTATTGCTCTGATACCACTAAATGTAACGCCTTTAACGGAACAATTTTTTCTGATATGAATTTAAATGATTTGCTTGTATTTATATAATTTTGGATATCGGTGTAAAAAAAATAAGCAAATCGTTTAAGTTCATATTAGAAAGAATTATTCCATTAAGGGCATTACAATTAGTAAGCTTACAAATTGCTTTTGCGATATTTTCATGCTACCTCAAGTCACAGATTGCTTCTTCAATGTGATTCATCCTTTTTCCTTCATTATTACTCTGATAGTGATTGGGGAGGCTGTTTGGATGATCATCGATCTACAGATGGCTACCTCATTTCTTTGGGAAGAAATTTAGGGTCCTGGTCTTCGAAAAAGCAGTCGACCGTGGCCAGGTCAAGCACAGAAAGTGAGTATAAAGCACTTGCAGACACTACACATAGGCAATATGGCTAACAACACTTCTTCATGAGCTTGGGATCTCCTTGAAGTTGCCTGCATAGCTTTGATGCAACAATGTCAGTGCCATTTATCTCACCTCGAATTCGGTGTTCCATGCTGGCACAAAACATGTTAAAATTGATTATCATTTCATTCGAGATCAAGTTAAATAAGGCATAGTTCAGATCAGATTTCTCAAGAGCACGGACTAGATGGCTAATGTGATGACCAAATCGTTGGGGTCAGCACTATTTACAGCTTACTGTCGCAAGCTACCTTTTTGGTCCCCGATGACATAGCTTGAGGGGGGCTGTTAATTATCCTCTCCACTCACTCTTTCTTATCATTTATGTATTTTTATCTTGTTTAGAGTCATTGTATAGCTTAAACACATTCGCATTGTTATCTTGTAGATTTTGATAAACACATGTATATAAGCACAATTGCTTTCTTTGTTTAACATAATAATTAGCAAATTATCTTCCTAAATTCTCTTCTCATTTGATAATTGATAGTACAAACTTTTATGTGCAATTAATCAAATATTTTAAAAAGTCGTGCTTCAAGCATAAGGCGGTTGAGTCATGTCAGGCTATATTATGGCACATAGTATTCTTCCTTACATACATAGAATAGTTAGAAAATCCCAACTTAATAATTGCAAATATCATCTTTGATTCCTGAATTTAATATTTTTTCAATTTAGTTCCTCATATTTTATTTTCTTCTAAGAGATGCTTAAAACCATTATTGTACCTAGTAAGGATTGGATAGACAAAAAAATGAAAGTTAAAAAGAGCTTATGTGTACTAAAATAATTAAATATTTATAGATTCAATGAAATATGATAAAATTGAGGATTTAAATAGAAAAAAAAAATGTATTTTGCAAAATTAAATAAACGAATCCATGCACATAAGTCATTTGTATTAAAAATATATATTCTATTGGATTTTCTCGCTTATTAGCAAGGGAGAAAATTACATGATTATAATAGACTTTGATACATAGAAACAAGTAGTACAAGATCAAAGCTAATAATTTGGTAGCTTATAGTTGTTATAACCAGTCCCATAACCATCTATTTATATATGATAATTATGCATTAAAAAAGTTAAGGAGGGTAGTTATTTATAGAGATTGAGGAGTAAAGAGATTGGCAGGAGTAGGAGGGATAATAAAGAAGTTGCCCTTATTATTACCTGGTGGAGTCTAATAGTTAAAATGGTAGATTGGCTTCCCATCACTATTATAAAAAGTAACAGCTGTACCATAATCGTATTTGTGTACTTCAACTTGAGGTTTACTGTTTTTTCCATTAATGGTAGCATATTGAGAATTAGTAGTGTTGCCTTTTGTGATGTACGGTGTCCTGATAAATCATAGTTTTTTATAGAGATATGGTATCTCTATGTTGAATTGAACAAGAGGCTTGATGGATGGGGGGTGGAGGGGGGGGGGGCTAATCCCAATTGAAATGGTGTGGATAGAACTTGTAAAAAGGGTGCTTGCCCGATTATCTCGGGCATTGACACTTTGATGCTTAAGTTAGCAAAGGGCAGAAAAGCTCTTCAGAAAGAGAATTTATATTATTTAGAAAGAGAAGGTTTGTTTTCTTAAAAAGGAACTTGGTATTTATAAAGCTAGAAAAGCTTGAGCAATATTTCAAATAGTTGTCCTACTCTGCAGCAAGTGTGGCCTATCTTGTAGGTAACGGCGATTAGATGGTGGCGTGTGTCAGACAACTTTCCCTTATCAAGGAGAGGTCAAGTCCAATCGGATGGCCTTTATTCCTGTGTTTGACTTCCCAGTTGGTATGACTTTCTTAGGCTTTTATTTTAGGCCTTTTGGGCCTTTAGTTTTGATACTTTAGGGTATTATCATTGGTCCCCCACCAATTAGTTCGATTGAAAAATTAAAGTGGCGAGGTGATGGCTTTTCTTGTTAGCCGTTTGATTATGGCATGATTGGTGATAGAATCCCTCAATTTTCAGAATCGAAATGTAATGGAACAAGTACATCGATCGGAATGAATCATCGATTAGAATTAATAGATGATTAGTTAAGGAGATTGAAATAGATAAATCAATCGGGATGAATCATCGATCAAAATTAATAAATTATTGGTCGTGGTGATTAAAATAGATACATCAATCGGGATGAATCGTTGACCGGTGTCTAGCAAGTGTACTAGATCGGCTAGTAATACAGGGAAATATAGATTAAGATCCCAAATATCGTACCCAAGGGAACATGGATTGCTAAGGATAATATCTATGTATGAATTAAATCAACCTGAGATTGTTTCCCAAATGTTTTTGATTTGAAAGCAAAAATTAAACAAAATAAACAATTAAACAAAATAAAAGGTAAAACATGAATTAAAAACAAAACAATAACTGAAATTCTTTTGCTAAGGAAACTATCCACCTTAACTTTCATTGTAATGACTTAAATTCAAAGAATAATATAAGTGATTATGAAGAATTCAGATAAATAAAACTAGATAACTTTATTCAAGATTATCATTCCAAGCATTAAACTCCCTTATTCAGAACAATTCAACACTTGGCATAAAAGTCTGAATTAATTCTCCTAGATGTCTATTAAAGCCTTTCTCAAGAGATTTAACTTTCACCCATTCTTGATTACACCTTTCTTAATCTTAACCTACTCAAATTAACACATAATCATAACTTATTCAGATTATAACATGCATTAATCCAACTAAATTAACCTAAGAACATGCAAATCTTTAAACAACTCAAACCAATTAATTAACCGATGTTTAGTCACGTTAACAATTAACTTGAAGTTGAATAAAAACAAGACTAAAACTTAAGAACCAAGAAATAATCAAACTTGTAATTGAATTGAAGCACAAACTTAAGTCATAACAATACAAGTCAAGGATTCAAGTATCCTTTAGCAAAAGTTAAAGAAAACTACTCAAAAGACATGGTTAAAACTAAAAACAAAAGCTTGAATAAAAACTTGAAAACTAAGAACGTAAAAGAAAAACTTTAAGAAAGACAAAGCTAAACTAAGGATCTGATCTCTATATATCCTTTCTTCTGTGTTTTGGAGCTCTATTTATAGGCAAAAACGTGGTAGATTTCTTCCAAAATTGCAGAATCAGAATAGGAAAGGAAGTTTGCTCAAAACAGGAAGCTCGGGAAATCCTTCGCGCAATTGGAGAATCAAAGCACGTGGCCACGCATCAACTTGTGCCTTCCTACACGTGGTCACGTGTAGATGTTGTCCTTCCTCACACGTGGCCACGTGTGAGTTTTGCCTTGGGTCACACGTGGTCACGTGTCTTGCTTCCTTCTTCACTTAATTCTTCACGTGGCCACTTACTCTTCTTCATTTCCTTTTCACATAGCCACATTCTCTCATAATTAACCTCTTCACGTGGTCACGTGTAATATACTTCAATGTTTTCACGTGGCCACGTCTCAATGCTCTGGACTGAAGCTCGTTTTATTGCGCAATTTCTTCAATTTTACGCTTTTGGCCCAAAACTTTGCCTTTTTTACAATTAAGTCCTTTTTCTTGCAAAAAAAACCTGAAACAACACCAAAATTAATAATTAACTCCAAAAACACAAAACTAACAAATTAAACTAAAATTAAACCTAATTAACACAAAATTAACTCAATCAAACACATAAAAACATACTAAAAATATCATATAATTCACCATTATCAATCGTCGATCGAAATTAATAGATTATCAGTTGAGGAGACTGAAATAGATATATTGATCAAGATGAACTGTTGATCGAAATTAATAGATTATGAGTCGAGGAAACTTAAATAGATACATCGATCGGGATTAATTTTCAATCGAAATTAATAGATTATCAGTCATGGAGACTGAAATAGATACATTGATCGAGATGAATTGTCGATCGAAATTAATAAATTATCAATCGAGGAGACTAAAATAGATACATTGATCAGAATAAATTGTCAATTAAAATTAATATATTATCAGTCAAAGAGACTGAAATAGATACATCGATCGAAATTAATAGATTATTAGTTATGGAGACCGGATTTTTCCTAAAATTTTGTCTTGCAAACAACTTTCATTTTTATAATCATGGATTATTTCTCAGAGTTTACTTCTCTAACCTGTCTAGACGATGGTCTGCACATGCAAGGCATTGTCGATCGCTACTAGCTCTGTTTGTTTCTTCCTCTATTGATAGCATACTTGGTTATTATTACTATACTGCACCTCTTTGGGGGGCATCAATTGATTTTGTAGAGATCGAGGTTCAGTGCTTTTTTAGTCATCTTTTTCTATTACATTTACAATTTCTACGGATAGGCAATTTTAATGGTTAGGTGGGGAGCAAGGTTACCTGGCAAGGTCGTTGGTTGCCTCGTGTGTGTGACCATGGTTGTTCGGTGCATGTTTTCTTAAAGAGGCATCAAACCAGGGCAATGGGGTTTTAATCATTTGAATGCCAATCGAGACATTCCTTTTTATCTCATTCAGGCCTGACTCAAGTGATTTGTTTCACTAATCAATTAGTCTAGCATTTTTGTCATGTGTCATTTTTTTTCACCTGATTTAATGGCTGCTGCTTCATTTTCTGCGTTGATGGTTGATTTCCCTTCTTGATGCTTGATTTTTAGTTTGGCTTTAATGAGTTTTGACATGTGGCACTTTCATTAATGCATTTTTAAGATTCTTGGTGGAGCTTATAAAAGGGGTTTTTTTGTTTTTCCTCTTGTGTTATCTTATTCTATTTCTTCTTGCAAATTCTTCTGCTTTCTAACCATTACCGTTGATCATGAGACCTCCAGACCTTCTATAATTTTACTGTCAACTTTCCCATTTTAGGAAGATGAATGAAAAGTTGGGCCTTGACCTATCTATCTATGGCTTGCAATAGCAAGTCATACGGCCTTCTACCTTTACTGTCCTTTTCTCTTAGCCCCAGACTTTCTGCTGATCATGGTAAGGGATACATGCTTGTATTTTCTTCTCTATTTCCATGAGGCTACTCTGTTGGAAGTGAGCTGTAGTTAGGGGTGGTCTTATTGCAGAGGTGGTAGGGTTGCTCTTGTCGTCTTTTCTCCTTGTCATTCGCTTTTTCTTCTCTTTTTGCTCTTTCCTTCCCCCCCACCTTTTTTGAGCGAGAAGCTCTTTGTCCATTTACTTTTTTCGGACAAGAAAATTTTTATCCATGTACTTTGTACTTTGAATGAATTTATTATTTGAATATCTAATATCTATCTTTCTTATATATTTAATGTGTTTGACAGTCTTAAGCAAAAAGATATCGCTAAAAACTTGTAAAAGAATTAATGTGAACTAAGTGGTACTTATATTTATATATACATTAAATCATCTTGATCGGTTTGCTTTTTCGAGATCCGTATTGTTAATGCTGAGTCCTGCTTGTCGGCTTTCAGAACAGGTGAGCGGCGACATGACATGGAGTAGGCTAGAGGCATGGGCTCTCTGGTGCATCAATGGATTTGTGAAACCAAAGGTCCCATCAATTTGATTGGATAACAATTAACTTTCTCCCGACACCTGCTTGTTTTGTGCCAAACTTCTCTTTGAATGACCTTTAGGCTGAGGCTTGCTCGGACCTAAAGATAATCCAGTATCATTGGAAATCATCCTTCAATCACGCCTTTCAACAAGTAGTAGCAATTAACTGCCTTTTGTTGTTTCTTCGGTCCTTGTGGCCTTTTTATTATGACCATTTGTTTTTTTTACTATTTATTAAGATTGCCACGTATATCTTCACACTTCTATAAATAGAATTGATCATTCTTGCCTATTCTATTTCGTTGTTGCTTGCTCTATTTCTCCTATG
Source organism: Excoecaria agallocha (assembly GCA_037975025.1). Classification (NCBI taxonomy): domain Eukaryota; kingdom Viridiplantae; phylum Streptophyta; class Magnoliopsida; order Malpighiales; family Euphorbiaceae; genus Excoecaria; species Excoecaria agallocha. The sequence continues at coordinate 24,206,447 of CM075809.1, read as the reverse complement.
GAGCTTATCGATCGCTTTTTTGCCCTTCTTTGATGTTGCCCTTTTAAGAATATGAATGAATGGTCAATCGATTCCCTGCCATGGGATCATCTACTATATAGGTTGATGTGTTTTCCAATTTTTGTTGCTTCTTTCACCCTCTTCTTTTTAGGCCATGGTTAGTCTCCTTTCATTTTCTGGATTCCAACGTGCTACAAGTGGGAGATGTTTGCAACATCTTGGTTAGACATAATGCTTTCAATTAACTTCCTGTTTCACATTTTTATTGCTTTTTATCTACAATGTGTACATCAACATATAATTTGGTTGGAAGAGTATCAATTAAGAAATAAATCTACCCCTTAATCTTTCGATCGGGATAAATTTTTTTTATCTTTCGGCCGGTATAACAATAATTTTCGTCGATCTTTCGATCGAGACAATAATACTTTTCATCGATCTTTCGATTGAGATAATAAACATGATCCTGTTGACCTTACAGTTTTTGCATTCTTTTTATTTTTGGTTAAAAATTAATGAAGGGGCATGCTTTTAGGGCCTTCTTCATCTTAGTCGTCTTTCTTTCATAACTAGCCTAGGCTTTGTTGCCTATATGTCCTCACCTGGAGGATGTAACTTGTTTTTTCTACTTCTCAATTTAGATCGTCAGGGGGAGCTTTTAAAGGGCTTTTTTGCCTCTTTTTCTCCCTTTTTGTTTGATGCCCCTATAGTTGTCTTCATCTATAGGGCACTACGCCAGATGCTATTCCTTTTCAAAGTCTTTTTCTCCAAGCTGACTTCCTCTTCTCAGTATCTTTTAAACCGAATGAGTTTGTAAAAGAGATGTTGTTGCGTATGGAGGAAAGTAAACCTTTCCCCATTATTTCACAGGGAAGATGCTTTTAGGATAGTCTTTTGGCTATGGTGCTAGGTCCTGCTTAATTTGTCTGGAGACATAGACGGGGGCCAGCCATTTCATCCCTCCCAATATCTTTTCCATTAGGTTACTTGTTGGAGTCTCCTGTGCCATTTGCATATTGGGCTAAAAGACGGATGTTCCACTTTCTTTTGGTCTTGGCACGTAGTTTTTTGCTTCCTTTTAATCTTAGGATTTTGCCTTTACTCGCTTGGCTTCTTGTGTAGTTTTGGAGACTTTCACAAAATCCCTATGCTTTGTCCTTCTCCCTATGGTACTTTATTTTCACTAAATGATTTCTCGTGTAGTATCGAAGACTTTTACGGAGATCATATATTTTGTTTTTTGCCCTGTGGCCATAAATCCATACTTTTTCATGGAATGTGGGAGCTATATGTTTTATCTCAGCCATCAGCTTTCAACGAAAGTACCAAATGATAAATTATTAATTTTTATAGAAACGGGGTATCTCCATGTTGAAGTAAACAAGAGGCTTGATGGTTGCGGGGGGGCTGATCCTGATCGGAATGGTGTGGATAGAACCTACAAAGATAATTGCTCAGTTTTCTCGGGCATTGACACTCCGATGCTTAAGTTAGCAAAGGGTAGGAAAGCTCTTTAGAGAGAGAATTTATATTATTTAGAGAGAGAAGGTGTGTTTTCTTAGAAAGGAACCTGCTATTTATAAAGCTGGAGAAGCTTGAGTAGTATTTCAAATAGTTATCCTACTCTGCGGTAGGTATAGTCTATCTTTGTAGGTGACGGCGATTAGATGGTGGCGTATGTCAAATAACTTTTCCTTGTCAGAGAGAGGTCAATTCTGATCGGACGGCCTCGATTTTTGTGTTTGACTTCTCAGCTGATATGACTTTTATGAGATTTTATTTCAAGCCTTTTGGGCCTTCATTTTTGATACTTTAGGGTATCTCACATCGAATCTGGTGTTCCATGCCTGTGCAACGAGGCATCCTTCATATCAAATTTCTCAAGATTAGGAACCAGGTGGCTGATGTGATGACCAAATCGTTGGGGTCAGCACTGTTTGCGGCTCACTGTCGCAAGCTGCGTCTTTGGTCCCCGACAACACAGCTTGAAGGGGAATGTTAATTATCCTCTCCAACCACTCTTTCTTATCACTTTTGTATTTTTATCTTATTTAGAGTCATTGTATAGCTTAAACACATTCTCATTGTTATCTTGTAGATTTCCGTAAACACACGTATATAAGGCAATTGCCTTCTCTATTTAATATAATAATCAGCAAATTATCTTCCCAAATTCTCTTCCCCTTTGATAATTTGGGTCAATTTTATTTATGATCACTGGACTTATACCTAATCTTCCAAAAGTAACTGACTTATTTTTCATGACTTAAATGTCACTGAACTTATCACCTTTTTGCAGAAAAGTCATCTTAATCAATTTTAGACGATTACTCTTGCTGGAATACTGACGTGGTAAGTCAGGTCATATTTCTGGACACGTGTGGCAAGAAACGTCAACAGCCACGTCACCAGAAGAGGCTACGTGTGTCTAGAAATATGACATGACGTGCTGATTATCGTGTGATATGGCCTCTTTCGGTGACGTGGTTGCTAACGTGTCATGCCACATATGTTTAGACATATAGCGTGACATGCTACATCAGCATTTCGATAAGGATTATCGCCAAAAACTGGTTAAGATGATTTTTCTATAAAAATATGATAAGTTTAGTGACATTTAAGTCACAAAAAATAAGTAAATTATTTTTGGATGATTAGGCATAAATCTAATCACCATGGATGAAATTAACTCTGCTAATTGACAGTAAGAACTTTTATGTGCAATTAATCAACTTTTTTATGCATCAAGCACAAGGCGGTTGAGTCATGTCAGGCTACATTATGGCACATAGTATTCGTCCTTACATACATAGAACAGTTAGCAAATCCCAACTTAATAATTGCAAATATCATCTTTGATTCCTGAATTTAATATTTTTTCAATTTAGTTCCTCATATTTTATTTTCTTCTAAGAGATGCTTAAAACCATTATTGTACCTAGTAAGGATTGGATAGACAAAAAAAATGAAAGTTAAAAAGAGCTTATGTGTACTAAAATAATTAAATATTTATGGATTCAGTGAAATATAATAAAATTGAGGATTTAAATAGAAAAAAACAAATGTATTTTGCGAAATTAAGTAGATGAATCCATGCACATAAGTTGTTTATATTAAAAATATATATTCTATTGGATTTTCTCGCTTACTAGCAAGGGAGAAAATTACATGATTATAATGGACTTTGATACATGGAAACAAGTAGTGCGAGATCAAAGCTAATAATTTGGTAGCATACAGTTGCTATAACCAGTCCCATAACCATCTATTTATTTATGATAATTATGCATTAATTAAGTTAAGGAGGTTAGTTATTTATGGAGATCGAGGAGTAAAGAAATCAGCAGGAGCAGGAGGGATAATAAAGGAGTTGCCCTTATTACTACCCGGCGGAGTCTGATAGTTAAGATGGTAGATTGGCTTCCCATCATTATCATAAAAACGTAACAACAGCTGTACCATTATGGTACTTGTGTACTTCAACCTGAGGTTTACCGTTTTTTCCATTAATCGTAGCAGATTGAGAATTAGTAGTGTTGCCTGCTGTGACGTATGGTGTCCCATTCACACCATTAATATTCTCTTTTTGTGAACCTGTGTGATTGTACGCTTGGACTACTGGTTTCCCAGTTTTACCATGAACTGTTACACTTTGAGACCTTGGTTGCCCATTAACATACACAATTTGAGCATGAGCTCCGTTTCTCGTCTCGCTTCTATAATTCACATT